>CM062390.1:32791914-33391914 GCA_031304145.1 Cardiospermum halicacabum | reverse complement strand
TCTGTCAAATATGTAAAAAATGACAGAAAAATATACAAATAAACCTAGACGCCTAAGACTGCTCCGTTAGGGTTTTCAAGAGAAATGACAAGATCATCAAGAAGGCTTCAAATATCCATAAAGGATCAAGAAACCTTTCAGATCTATCGTTCTCCACAGATTGACAAACTAAAATCATACAGAAAAGAAGTAAATCACACAAATGTAAACAAAACAACCAAGATTCACAGTCAAAACCCTACTCTATATGAAACAGTCCTAAATATCATTCTAATGCTCTGATACCACTTTGTTGTTGTTGTAGAATGAGATCATTACATACAAAGAACAAAACTGAACAGAAAGAAATCAATCAAACCAGTTTACGTGGTTCACCCAAATGGGCTAGTCCACGGGACCTCAGCACAGTAGAGAGATGGGTTGCACTATGAATCAGAGTTTGTACAGATCTTACCAGAACAAATCATGAAGAATCGCACAACAATCACAAAGAATTGACCACATAGAAAAAAACCCTAACGGAGGAGCGAGAGAGTCACAGAGAACAAAAACCCTCACTTCGTCTAACAGGTGAAAATAAGAACACTTATATATGTCGGGTTAAGAGACGCATCTGGGTCAACACGCGGATCTCCAAAGAATCCAACTGGAATCAGATCTCACCAGCCTGTCCCAACTTGGGCCTGTAATAGCCTAAAAAAGAGTCCACAACCCAGACAAAATAACCCAATGATATATGTACAACATTATAATCGAATACAAGAGGTAATAGAATGAAATATTACAACATATAATCGAATACAAGAGGTAATAGAATGAAATATTACAACAGTATTTATATAATTTTTATGACAAAATTTAAATGCATTAATTTCTTTAAATTAATAAAAATAAGTTTATAAAAAATATTTTATATATATATATATAATATACCGAATATTACAACATGTGATTCCTACTTTATTAATTAGATAGGAGGATGAAAACAATAGAGAAAATAATTTGATTTCAGAATTTTACCATTAATTTTATGAGAATGGTAAATCACTTATTTATTTAAGTGATTAAATTTAATTTTTAAAAAATATTTTAGTGAATATTTAAATATTTTAAAAATAAATACTATATCTAAAAAGATCTTTTCGTAGAAAAAGAAACGGGCACCTTTGATAGCGCGTGTTAGGGTGAGAGTTGCATTTAAGGTTTAGGGGTGGTGATAGAAAGTTTGGGGTGAAAAGTAAGAGATATGAGAGTGTTTGGTGATGTGGAGAAGAAAATGAATAGTAGTGGGCTCTATGAGTACCCCATTTGGCTTTTGAGTTGGATTAGATCAAATCCATTCCTTTTTTTTTTTGAACACCTCTCCCACACTTTTATTCATTTTAAAATGTTTATTTTGATATTTTAAATAAAACATCTTCAATTTTAAAATTCAGATTTCACGAATATTAATTGCAATTTTTCAAAAATTAATATTTTTACTCAAAATTATTATTTTTATATTCTTCAAATAAATACATTTAATTTCTAATTATATCCCGTGGTCTCCAATTTTACTTGTTCAAATTTTAAATTACTTTTAGTACTTTTAAATAAAATTTGTAATGTACCAAAATTAAATAGTTAATTAAGCAAAGTATATATATATATCCAAGTTTTCCAATGTTATAAAATTGCATTTACGTAAATAAAATTGAGGGTGTTAAATGCTAGGCTTCGTATATTTTTTCTTCTCGTGGGAGAAACCGACGAATTTCACGTACCAGCAGTGCTGACTGCTCTTGAAATAGCAATACCACAGTAGCACTATCCACTTAATGATAATTTTATATTATTTATTTTTAAGATAGGCCAATCAATTTTTTTCTAAAAAATTCTTTAATATTTTGTAAAATAAGTTAACTATATTTTTAATAATTCTATTAAATATTTTTCAAGCCAAAGTTAATGTACGACGATTTTTTTATTTACTCTCTTGGAAAAAATATTTTTAGAATTAAAAATAAATAAATATTTTTTCTTTTTAAATATAATAATTATTTGAAAGAACTTAAGAAAATAAATGTGGGATAGAAATACACACTATAAATTATTTTTAGATATATAAATTTTCTTATTTTAAATTATTACTTAAAAATTCTCAATTTGAAATTATAAATACTTTTATTTTTTTAAAAAATAAATGTTTTAATTACAATTAAAAAATATTAACAAATGAAAATGTTTAATTATGTAATATTTTTGTTTCATTAATGTATTTAAATTTTGTTATATTTTACTAGAATTTTTATATTTAGTGATATATATATATATATGTATAATTTTAAGGAGAAAAAAAATAAGAAGCAAATATTTCTTAATAATATTTTTAAAATAATAATAACTATTCATTTATGAACAGAGAATACTTATCTAAATATTACTGAACATTTTAAATGGTGGATTTTTTATTTTTATTTTAAAAAAAAATGTATTCATAAATGAGAAATTAGTGAAGTTATTCTCACATGAAGCCCTTCAATCTTCACACTTGCTTCTAACACTTATCTCTTTCTCTCCACCTCACTAACTACACAACTAGGGACAAATACAAATCATATTCCCTATTTTATATTCTCTTGTTATTTTTAGCTTTTCTAGATACCAAAAAAACACAAAGAATACCTCACCATCCCAAAATTCTTTATAAGAGAGATGATCATCAATAAAGAATATATCTCTCCAAATTATTCATTTGTTCTTTCTCAACATTATTATATATGATGATCGAACAAAATATAATGTCACTAAATATATAATTATATTTCTAAACGTGTTGTTATTATCTAATGGCACGTGCTAATTATTCTTTGTGTTACCTCTCTTTCGGCGATTACCAGCATCTTAAATCATTCTCTTATCAACTTTGGTTTCGGCTATTTGTTTTGTTATCATAAAACACTGTTTGTGAAACCAAAGATGATATATTATTCGTTTTGGATGGCAATCGCACTCAAATGACCCTAAAACATGAATCCAAATACATGATTTGTCAATACATGATCATCCACTTTACCCATATCTTCTTGATTTTGATTCTTAATCTTGATTTAACGTCATGTCAATACAATAAATATCTATCACTCTCAATTAGTATTTGGACATGTATGTGGTTGAGATAACTACAAGATTTACTTAAAGAGAATAAAAGCTAAGTTTGGTGGGGTTTAGACATGGCAAAATTGGACTCCTGTTAATATTCAAAAGGTAGGTTAGGCAAATATATATTCAAATTATATTGAAAGCAGAAGTCAAAGCCAAGGGTTAACAATAAACAGAGACTATTCGGTCAAATGAATGGATATCTGGTGTGGCCAATGGTGAGTGAATAGCATCACTGTCTTATCTATAGCAAAGAAGCTATGGTGGTAGGGCTTGACCTTGTAGATAGTTCGACACAATTCATATCACATTTTTTTCACGAATAATATTGTGTAGTACGTGTCCCGATCTTCTCCTGGTTATGAAATAGTTAAGATTCATCACTAAAGTTTAATGGAAAATATTTATAAGAAATGTTTTATTGGACTTTCAAATTGCATTTATAAAGTTGGCCATTTTAGGTTAGGTACCAATTACGAATGGAAATTTTTAGACAACCATAATTTTATGGGTTCGTATTTTGGTTTTTAGTCTTATACAATTGTATGTTATTGAATGATGTATTAAATGTATGTCTACATATAATTATGCTATGAAATTGGTTAAATTATATAACCACTCAAGAATTGAAGTGATGAACATTATTGTCATGTTAGGGTGGTAGAACATATACGTGTTGCATGTAGAACCATGATAGGCACTGTCCTTGGAAATTGAAGTTTGGGTTAATTAAGTTCACGTTGTTTGTGAATTGACAAAATTAGGGTAGATATTTAAATTTCGTTATGCATTCTTACTTGAATGATGTGATTGTACCTATTGTGATGAAATTGTGAATTGATTGGTAGAGGGGATAACTGGTGATATTTGATGATAATTGAAGTTTGAACATTCATAGTTGTCACTTAAGAAATAATTGGACAAGTTGTCGCTTGATGACTTTTAATGACATATTGGACATAAATGGTGTTAATACCCTAGTATCTAGGGTCTTGGAATTGGTGGAATAGATGATAAAATGTGCCATGGTTGGTGGAAAGGTAGCAATGAACAAAATGCCATTATTGATGATGACATAATATGGTTGATATTATGACTTGTTATTAAATGGCATAATACCAATTAATTGAATTGTTGGTCATATGGTAATGTGTAAGACTTAACATTGTTGACCTTATTGACATTATTAACTTAAAATGAATATATAGTAGTGAAATCAATTGCTCTTAGACTTGTTCTAAAAGATAGGAGGTAAAACATGTTTAGGGATTAGGAGTACTTCAGCACGAATATATCATGTTATTGGCTCGAAGCCATATTTGGACTTCGGTCCATATTGTATTGGGACTTCGATTCATATCGTGACTTCAGCCTCAAATAAGACTTCGATCCATTTTGAATTGGAACTTCGATTTGTACTGGGACAAGAGTCTATATTGAATCCCGTTTTCTAGGTTCTTTGGGCAATGATCAATAAAACATGATAAAGAACTTGAATTTGATCTTGATATTGAATTTGAAATTTTATTAATGATTGATTTTGATGATGTCTTAATATTGAAATTGAAAATGACTTGCTAAGGACTTTAGTTATATGCCAAGTAAAATAGTGATTGCAAATATTTCAATAGTGTTAACATTAACATTTAAATTGAGATTGAACATGGTAAGTAAGCAAGTTGATAGCCGATCATAATTGGCATATCTATGTAAGTGAACTTTACATGTATCTCACTATCCTTACTTGATTTGTAATTAGAATAATGTAAATGATGGAAATTTTGGCTAAATAAGAATCTATATCATGATTATGCACGTGATCTCGATATATTTTGGAATGTTTGTGTGTGAATTTATTAAAAATGACTAATTGAATATTGGTAATTGGTATTGGAATATGCACATGTGTAGAGCCTAATTGGATGCATGAAATAGGTAAATGTTAGCTTAATTGGCTAAATTGCGATTTAGGAAATCATATTAAAGAATTGTTAATCAATTTGATAATAATTTGGTCGGTAAGTTTTGGTTTTGTTTGAATTGATATTGAATTGGAAGAATGGAAAAGAACTTAGAAATTGAACTTGTTTGACTTGTGTTACTGCTGCAATAAATTAGTCAAATAGGTAACTTGTTCAGCTTCATTTGCCACGACAATTGGGTCACTAGATAAATGGATTATTTGTACGTACTTTTAGATGTGATTAGATGAGATGTTTAAAGTTTGATTGCATTCCGATGCTGTTTGGTTGTGTTTTGAAATTTAGCAAATCGATCAGATGTAATCTGGAAGCTGCAAGTTTAAGGCAGGGCAAAATCTGCATCTTACTGAATTATAATTCGGCATACAGAGCCATGGTAGTTGTTTAATTCAGGTTATTGAATACAATTTGACATCTAATTTGACATTCAAATCGGTAGAATTTGGTATAGAATTCGATAGGAACTTGGTACCCTCAAAAGTTTTGACTCATCGGCCCTCGTACTCCTTAATTTGGACTTCAATGTAGGTGTCATTTATGGCTACAAATTTGTCTTTAAGTCTAATTTTCAACCATATCTTTAGAGTTCAAAAATTTGATTATTTATATATCTGGATTTTAAATCTCGATCAAGTGTATAATTTTAGCTTTGAAAATACATGTACTACTTGTATAAATCTTTTACCTGAATACATAATTTGATTCTTTTTTCCCATAAATTATATTTTCAAGTTCGATCAAGCACGATAGAAAAATAGAGGGCTCTCATAATACAATCCAGTTTATTTATGCATATAATCATATCGTATTCGAAAGTTATTAATATTAGTAAATAGTTCCTTATGTAGTTGAAGTGTCATTGTAAAAGTTGTTGTATTCATTTGAAAATTTTGAACATTTTCTATGTATGATTTAAATCAAGTGTCTTATGTTTAAGAAAATAACATCTTTATTTGTTTTTCGTAAAAATATCGTATAAATTTGATTGGCTTTTGAAAATTGGTTTCTAAACTGTAAATTGTTAATGTGGCATTCCGAACTTCCATTGCTGTCTCAGTCGGGCGGGGGTTTGACCCTACAAGTTTTAGTTTTTCTTAAAATCTTTAATGACTTCCCTTATTGCTCATGAGTTACTAAATTCATTAAGGGTTCTAAACCCTAGCTTTGTATGAATATCTTTACTAATATTAATGGATATTGGTTGTTTTAATTTTAAATTATATGTTGCTTATTCTTAATACTCATTAGTGTTTGATCACCATTTATATGTTGAAAATGCTAAGCTTGACATGATAAAGCATGCTTAGTTAGTTTGAAGCATCAATAACCTAGTTGGTACATTACTAGGAATAGACTGTGTTGATTTGGTATTTAATAATTGTGTACTTAATTGCCAATTAATGATTCAATTAAGTGACATAGTTGAGTCCATCATTAATTGATCTCACAAACATATGAAAGTTGGCGGGGGAGCCTAAGCATAAGAATGAACTTAGAGCAACTAAACACTAAAGGAATGTGGAATTACTTTAGCGAGTGGTGATTGAATCCATACTCCTTTATATAAGTATTTGTGACTTATAGCATCTCTATTTAAGTTTACTTAGTTTAATTTATTATAATTGTTGATTTTTACTCCCTCTGATTCTCTTTATCTGTCCCTTAAAGAATTTTCACACATATTAAGAGCGCATTGAATAACATATAAAATGATTCAAAAGCCCATGATTAATATGTTTCTCTCTCATCTAATTTCTTTATTAATGCAGGGGTAGAATAGAGAAATTTATTAAAAATGTATCTTGAAAATGTGAAACGACAAATATTTTGAATATTTAAACTATTCTTAAAACGACAAATAAAAAGAACCGGAAGGAATATTGATCTTCTGCTTGATTGAACTTGCACATGTTATAATTCCATCAGTATGTCTCGTAATTACAGGGTTGACGATCGAAACTGTAAAGTTTAGTGAGTGTGTACGCGAGTGAGTAATTTTATTTTCTCCCACTCTCATTTTCTCTTTTCTTAAATAATAATAATAATAATATATAAAAATTCCTTACTACCCTCTTCTCTGGTTTTGTTTTTCTAAATTTTCCACACCACTTTTTTAGCGTTTTAATATACTTCTCTTTAATTTTTAAAAGAATAATAATAAATATAATAATAATAAATATTTTTAGCGTTTATTATATTTAGATTAAATATTTTTATTTTTAGTTTTTAATAAAAATACATATTAGAATTAAAGTTGAAATAATAATTATTCAATATCTATATAAAAATATTTTTTAGAATACCATTAAAACATTAGAATAATGTTTATTTAGATCCTTAAAGTTGAATATAACTTTTCATGTGAACATTTAAACTTTTCGAAGTTTCAACTGAACCCTCTAACTTGTCAAAATTGTTTCAGTTAGACTCTTAAACTTTTCGAAGTTTCACAAATCTGTTAAATTTTTTATAAAATTTGATTCACATCAAATTTTAATAAGAATTTAACTGAAATATTATTGACAAGTTGAAAAGTTTAGTTAAAACTTTGAAAATTTTAAGAATTTAATTGAAACACTTTAACAAGTTAAAGAGTCCCGTTGAAATTTCAAAAAGTTTAAATGTACATATGCCAAGTTGAAGGATCCATATAGATTATCCCTTACAACATTAGACTAAGATTTGAAGCCTGATATCCTCTTGGACATTCAATACAGTTCTGAAATTTTCTAGTCTACAAATCAATCTCCCTTTGTCTTCATTATTGTTATTTTAGTTAAAGAAGAAGCTTTATAAAGTTTGACCAAAGAGCCCTATAGCCATAGGCTATAAATCTAGTACAATAAGAAAGTGTTAGAAAATGTTCCACTATGACCAATCCGGAGAGAATCTCAATACACACGTCCTAATTATTTTTTGCCACATATTTCTCAGCACCATCCATCCAAACCCTCTACTATTAAACGAGAAGAAGCAAATATTTTGACGATGATGGTATATATATGGACCAGTAAAATAAAATGTCGATATTCGAAGGGTGATGCAAACTATAGAGATAGAGATATTCGGAAGCGAGTCTGTCACTCTCTCATTCTCATCATCCCTTCCCTACCCTATCCAAAGTTGACATTCTCATCAGATCAACACCTTACCTTACTATACCTCTGCCACCACCATCTTATTCCTCTCGTTTATTTCAACTGACTGGCTTATCCACTACAAAGATTCTACCTATTAGCCACACCTTCTTGATTAATTCCCTCATCAGAATATTTCAATCCAAATATCTCTTTTCCTTTTCCAAATCAAATCAACATATGTACACACATATATATATATATATATATATATATATATACACCCCTCATCCTCCATTTTCATCATCACATCATCAAACAAAGAAGTTCAATAGAAGAGAAATGGACCGCGTAGCGAAATTGGCGTCACAAAAGGCGGTGGTGATATTCAGCAAGAGCACATGTTGCATGAGCCATGCAATAAAGAGATTGTTTTACGACCAAGGTGTGAGTCCGGCCATTTACGAGCTGGACGAAGACTCTAGAGGTAAGGAAATGGAGTGGGCCCTCATGAGATTAGGTTGCAACCCTTCTGTCCCCGCTGTCTTCATCGGCGGCAAGTTCGTCGGCTCGGCTAACACCGTCATGACTCTTCAGCTCAACGGCTCCTTGAAGAAATTGCTCAAAGAAGCCGGCGCCATTTGGCTTTAATTTAATATTATTATTATTATATGTACGGTATGCCGTGATGATGGTATGTTTTCTTTTTTAATAAGAACGACGCTTCCGGCAACTTTAACTTAACTTTTCTGTATTGTACGGACATAATTATATATAGAGCCTTTTTATGTTACATGTATGTATGTATGTATACGCATGCATGCATGACTGTCTTGTTTTTTATTATTCGTGATGGATTCTCTGACCCAAATGGAATTGATTAATTAATTAAATATCTGATTTTAAGTGTAATTAGAATAAGCGTTGATATTCCCAGGTGGGAATTTAAATCTATTAATGTTAATGATTATATTCTATTACCTTTTTTAGATTTTGTTATAGTAAGGTTCACTGTTCAAAGATACTTGACTTTACCATACAATTTAGTTTTTTTTTTATATTTTATTTTTAAATATTAAATTGGTTCATAATTTTGGGGTAAGTGATATTTTATAGTATTATATTATATTATATTCGATTTGATTTAAAACAATAAAAAGCATAAATTCTAAAAACACTTCAATCTAATTAATTAAATATTTTTTAATTATATAAAGACTATTATTTAAATAGATTGAAATTCTTATATAAATAAAATATAAATTTATTTAAATAGTATCATTTTATTTTTAATTTTATTAAATCATATCTAAATGTAATTATCACAATTTAAAATCTTTTATATATATATATAAAATGTTAAAAAATTCGATTTATTTCTTTAAAATTAAGTATTACTTAAATTTAAAAATTCAAATCGTCTATTTAAATTTAAATATTTCTCTAATAGTTAGAAATTGGTTAGAGATAATTTTTTCTAAATTACATTAAGCGTTCATAAGAATGAATTTCCGAAGTAAATATTATAATGATTAGAAAGCACATCCATGGATTCGATTAAATCAAATTAATTAACTATAAATATTAATCATCCAAAGAAGCTTTATTCTTGAATCGACAGAGCATGCTCATGGATATGCTAATAACATTAAACTAAGAAGAAGAAAAAATAAAAAAAAAAGTTCGCCAGGTGTTAAAAGGAAAAAAAATTAAAAAAAAATATTTTAAGAATAATTAGGCAGATATCAACACACACATCACAAGAATCACATTTTTCCAATTGTAGTAGAAGCATTTCTTTTTCTTTTCATACATCATATATATCTATTTTAATGGAGATGAAAAAGAAGATGATGGTGACCATATACAATTCATCAACAATAACATCTAATCGAAATAAATACATAACTGATTTGTTGAGTTTTAATTAAGCATATTAATTAATTCGGTTCATTGAATTAATTTGTTTGGTTTAGAAATTACAAGTACAAGAACAATATTAATTCCCAGTGATATCATCCAATCAATCAGATGATATATAGATGCATAAACTGATACTTCAGCTTTTGGTGGCACAATGTATATTGTAAATTGTTCTCCATTTTATAAAAAGCAAATTGAAAGATAGGCCTTATATATTCACCTTGTCTAATTTGTGTGAGATGGAATTTATTCCTTTTTATCCTTATTCACACAAAAATAAGTAATAAATATATATAAATAAAAATATTAACTTTTTTGTTTTTCTTTTATTTATATATATGTTCCAAAAAATTAATTTTGCTGAAATAGTAGATTGTAGTTGTCAAAAATTTCACGTAAGCAAATTCCATTTAGGAGGGGAATATGGTAGGTGTCAATTATACTCTGATATTCAGCTTTTTAACAATATTTAAAGTTGACAAAAATCCGAAATCAATTTGGTTATTTGAGAAAATATTCCAACAAACAATATAGTGAATGACTTTTCGGTTTATTGAAAACCTACATTTTCAAAATAAAAAAATAATAGTTGAAGAAAGTCAATTAATACTATATGGATAGATTTGAAATTGCTTTTCATTTTTGATAGGATAAAAATGGTTAATTGGAATCGATGAAATATGATTCTCTTATCATAATATTTAATAGTTTGTATTCCATTTAATCATTCCAACTGGGAGATAACAACAGCTCGAGTCGAGTTCAACTCGCCAGGTATTTATACTTAAATTTAGATTCGGGTTTGTATATTATATACAAACTTATTTTAAAATTTTGAATTATTTAAATATATTAAATAAAAATATTATTTAAATATAATTTTATTAAAAAATATCTTTAATATAGTAATACCAGATTTGTTTAGACTCGTCAAATTTTGAGATTCGAGGATTAACTCATTTAAGTTGGAGCTCGACTCAATAGAAGGTTGTTTAAACTCAAACTCGAGCGAGCCTAAACTATTCGTGGCCTAATTCGACTCATTTCCAGCTCAACACTTGAGTTAAGTTTTTATAAATATTATTACAAATAAAATATATATTTTTAAAATCAAATTAAATCTTAATATTATTGGACTTTCTGGAGCCGGCCCTCAATTCCCACAACATCGCCTTCCAAACAAGAGCTATATCACCTCTCGTTGAGTTAGTCCACCGATTCTTCAAATTAAGAACTGCACATTGCATAGCCTCCCCTTGAGATAATTCATCTGTCCATCAGTCATCAATTCTCCCCTTAAAATAATCTATCGATTCGTCAAATTATCTTGTATAGTCGTTACTAACCAACGGGACTCGCCACTTGACTACCATATTATTAGGAAGACTTTCAGAACAAGACACACCACAGATCTTTATCTCTGAATTTGGCTCTGGTACTACTTGTTGGATCCTCTAGAGCTGCTCCTTAACTCCCATGTTAATATGTTATTGTCCGCTTTGGGTCGGAGCTGAACTCGTATAGATTTATTTTTAGGTACCACCACCCAAAATGCCTCATACTAACGGAGTTATCTTGATACTATAAATACGAGGCAACACTCCCTTGTATTATCGATGTGGTATTCGGTTTGACACCCTAACAAATATCTCATATTAATTTGATTTGATTCGCTTTAAACTAAATTTATGAATACTAATTTATATATACATGTAGTTATCATATTAACCGTGTATTTGAGAAAAAGTATTTCAAACAATATTTATATTTAAAAATAGATTTTTCAAAAAATTATGACGTTTAACGTTTAAATTAGCTTTTAAGATAACGTTTATGAAATCTATCATAGATAATTTTCAATTTAGATCAGTCTTTGAAATATTAATTTAGTTTTGGTGTAAATATATTCGAATACTAATCAGTTTAATTTTAAAAAATTCAAGTATTATATTATAGGGAGAAATCCAAAAAACCTATATATGTTTGTCTAAATACCCAAAAAACCAAATAAGTTTGAAAAATACCCAAAAGACCTATTTACATTATTTGAAAATTGATTATTTTCCACTTCCGTTAATTTTTCCGTTATGTAAAATAGTTGACTGATTTTACTTTTGAATTGATTTATTTTACTTTGGGCATATTTGTAACTTAATCATTAAAAAAGAAAAGACATTAACAATTACAAAGCATGAGAGATTTTTACGTAGTGACGAAAATATCGATTTTAAAAAAATCAATATTTTAGTTATTTTAAAAAAATATTTTAAAAACTTCAATAGTCAAATATAATTTTTAATATTTTTATTTGTGATATTTAAAATACACAAAAAGAAACTATAAATGTGATTGTTTTATTGTTTGTTTTTCTATACTCCACAAAGATAAAGTACAATGAAAGTATTTGTATTTTTTTAATTTTTTATTTTACATTTAAAATTGAACATATTTATAGTTCTTTAATGCATTTATAAAGCAGACTCAATTTTGAAAATAGGGTAAAAATGTAAATACGAATTACATTGATATTTATAAAAAAAAATTCAAAATAAATTGAATACCTAGTTGAATATCCAAATTTATAAAAATAAAGGGTTCAATTCAAATATTATGTAATTTTAAAAATAAATAACATTAATTGTTCATTTGTTGTAAAGGATATAATTTCCATTTCCACATTCATTAAAAACACTAACGTCTCTAGATACATTCGGTGAGAGTTCACGGTAAGAGGGATTTTGGATATTTTTCAAACCTATATGGTTTTATGGGTATTTAGGCAAATATGTATCCCTATATTATAATTAAATTAAATTATTATAAATTTGTATATAAACTTATAATATTTTAATTTTTTTATTAAAAATATTTTGATTATAATCTAGAGTTAATAAAAAATTTAAAAAAAAACATGCACGTTTGACAAATTCAAAAAAAAAAAAAGTATTAGTTCCATTTTTCACAATCTCCTACTTTAACGTTAAGTGCCATCAGTTTCATTGTTAACCCTGTAATACCTTAATTGAGTAAGGGTTAAAAGGAATTGAATTGCTACTCATATAACCAATATACACATTATCTTTTGGGAATCTCCAAAGTTAAACATGCTTGACTTTGAGCAATCTTACGATAGGTGATCTTTTTAGAAGTTTGTCCAAAAAGCATGTGAGTGATGACAAAGCAGGTTATAATAAATATAATAAGCAAAAGAACCGGACAACATAATCACCATTCTCCAAAATTCACCACCACTGACCGTTCTTTCTCCTCCCGCCGCCATGTTCCCTGCTCTTCAACCTCTGACGCTAATCATTTCCTCATTTATTCCCTGCATAAATCTCATCCCCCACCACTTACAAAGCCTTCATTACTGGTGGATTAAATATTAGATCTTTAAGGGTTCAAGTGGATTGGAGGATTGGGTTGATTTATTTTGTTTAGAGTGTAAAGATAATAAATTGTAATTTGATGTGTCAATGATGAAAATGAATTTTATGATTACTGTTACGTTCATATTTGATTTGAATTTTATGATTAGTTGTTTATTGTTTTTGTCTATTTTAATAGACGAAGAGAAAAAAGGTCGTGAATTTTTATGGTTTTTTGGTTTAGACTCTGAATTTTAGTATTTGGTTTTGATTTGTGATTGGTTGTTTATTTTATTTATTTATTTGTTTACGTGAGAAGAATAAGGATTGTGAATTTTCATGGTTTTTGGTTTTGGATTTGATTTATATTCTGTGATGGAGTGATTATTGTTTTATTTTTTTTTTAGAAGAATTGAAGAAGAGAAAATGGAGGGAAAATGATATTTTTTTAAAATTTTAAATATAATTTAAAAAATTACTTAACTATCCTTAGTTTCTATTCATCCACTAATAGGGGATAGTAAACCTTATAACTTTTAATGCTAGTAAAAAAAAAAAAAAAAGAATATCATGCTTTTATTTATTTATTTATTTAGAATTTTATTAGGTGGGATTTTCTGGGATTAACCTTACTATTTAATATTAATATTAAGTATTTTAATTTTGTTAAAAAAAAATTCTACTTTATATTTATACTATTAGATAGGATTAATTTCATTTTACCTCATTTTATTTTAAAATTTTAAAATTTTTAATTTTTATTTTGAAATATTGTTATAGTTAACTCTCATTTTCAAAATTCGCTTTTACTTATTTACTTTAAAAATAAAATAATTATTGTTAGTTAAAATGTAAAGTGACGATCATACTCCTACTTCTTTATCTTCTTATGTCACCTCATCGGATATGTTCCAAATTTGACAACATATTCCTCCTCTTCCAATTTTGAATTAAAGTCGTACTTCTAAATAAAGTCCAAGCCATCCTTGAACCAAATTGTGCCATCTAAAACAATTAACACTACATCTACCCCCACTCAAGATATAAAATCACTTACATTTATTATATTTCCAAATTGCAGCAAGTTGCGAAACATCTACAAACAAATGGCCAACAGTGAAAGAGAAACAATTAATAAGAATATGTTGGGATATACATAAATAAGTTTTTGCATATACATAAATTAATAATAATTAAGAGTAGGTTGGATCAAATATTCAAATAGTTATTAGATTAGTGTGCCAATTAGCCATAACAATTAATACATTACCTCTTAGATTTGTTGCAGAATTAGTTAATTTTAAAATTAGTAGTTAATTATAAAATTAGTAATATTTATTATATGTATAAATTTAATTAAAAAATAAGAATCTCTATTATAATAAAAAGGAGGAAATTAACAAAGTCAATTAACCACATGATGACAAGTGGCGCTTTAAAAATGTAACACGTCATATTTTTTATAAAATTATATTTTTAGTCTTTAATTTTAATTAATTAAATTGGTTATTTCGATATTTTAATAATTTCTCACCTTTTTATATAGATTCTGTAATAAATTCTAATATACAAAAGATTTCCTATTCAGCTTTTTACACTAATTTTTATATCACATCGGAAATATAACTCACAGATTATTTTCTCCACCACTATATAAAGAGATTTTTATTTAATTAGTTTTCACATCAACCATGAAGGCATTGGTGCTCTTTGAAAATTAAAAGAGCTACTTGCCACTAAAGGTTTAAATATGAGTTTATATTATTTTATTTTTTGGATTCAATTTTAAAATTTTTAAAATTGACATGAATCCAAAATTTATATTATCATTATATTATTATATATAATAATAATAATAATAGAAGTTTATATATATAATAATATATATTTGGTTAAAGTAAAAATTTACTTACCATCTTAAAAGAAGAAGTTCAACCAAACATGTTTTATAATTTTATTAAATTTAAAATATGAATAAATAAATTATTTTATAATCTCTATCTCTATTATAATAAAAGAAGGAAATTAACAAAGTCAATTAACCACATGATGATAAGTAGCGCTCTAAAAATGTAACACGTCATATTTTTTTATAAAATTACTTTTTTAGTTTTTAATTTTAATTAATTAAATTGGTTATTTCGACAGTTTATATTTTCTCACTTTTTTACACAGATTCTGTAATAAATTCTAATATTCAATTTTTCCTATTCACATTTTTACACTAATTTTTATACCACATCGGAAATATAACTCACAGCTTATTTTTTCCACCACTATATAGAGAGATTTTTATTCAATTAGTTTTCACATCAACCTTGAAGACATTAGTGCTCTTTGTAAATTAAAAGAGCTACTTGCCACTAGAGGTTTAAATATGAGTTTATATTATTTTATTTTTTGGATTCAATTTTAAAAATTTTAAAATTGACATGAATCCAAAATTTATATTATCATTATATTATTATATATAATAATAATAGAAGTTTATATATATATATATAATAATATATATTTGGTTAAAGTAAAAATTTACTTACCATCTTCTTAAAAGAAGAAGTTCAACCAAACATGTTTTATAATTTTTTTTATTAAATTAAAATATAAATAAATAAATTATTTTATAATCGCAATCATAGCATATCCAAAATTAAATCAATTCATTATTAAAAATCGAATCAATTCAATACAAACAAAAACAAATAAAAAGCTTAAATAAGAAGCTTCTCTATTCTCTATATTTATCTTTATAAATGGAGAAACCTAAACAAACAGATGACAAGTGCCGTTATAAAAACACAATACATAAGCATTTTTCTATTAAATTACATATTAACATATATGTATTAACTAGGAAAACAACTCGTGCTTTACACGAGAATAATATTTTTTTATTTTAAATTTTAAACTAAAAAATAAATAGTAAATAGTTTAATAATAAAAATTGAAGTTGTCTAACCAAAAAATAAATAAGAATTAACTGTATTCATAAGTAAAACAAAATAAAATCCAATTAGATCATTTTCAGGAATGACCTTTGAGTTATATACATTTCATTGTAGATAGTGACTTCACTAACTGATTCACAATATGGGATTCATATCAAATTCAGGTTTCCCAAATGTATCACGGTTAACCCGTTTCACTCTAGATTCACCAATAAAGGTAGTAAGTGATATCATCAAATGTTTCATTTTCCCATTTTTTAAATTTTACTTGAGGCCAATTAGCTAAATAGTTATTTTTCCAGTCATGTCATGTCTTCTCTGTCTTTAAATAGTGTTTGAAGAATTTTACTTATGTAAACCAATCTTACAGAGCATCATAAAAACTTCATATGAAAAAAACTGCATATAACACCATTACTTGCATAATTTGTAGACGGATACATAGAGTAATTTCGAAATACATTTTGGGACATTAATATTTTTTATGAAGTTATATATTAATAATATTTATAAAAAGAGATTTACAAAATGATAATAATTAAAAATGGAAGAAATAATAATATACAAAAGAAAGAAAAAATTAGTTAGATGGATAATTGGATGCCATTGACTGATCCACTATATAAGAAAAATGATATTCATTCATAATTCCATCTACATTTATATATAAATTAGGTAATAGACCCACGCGTTGCGTGTAGGTGAATTAATGACATTATAATCACATAAACCAAAACAACTAAAATGTAATTCATTATTAATAGTTCATTTAAATTCATATTAAAAATATGACAAATAATCTTAAATGATAAATTTGTGAAATAATATATTCACAAATAGATAAAAATACAATAAATATGAAAATTAATTTTAAAATTTAAAATAAAATATAAAAATGAAGATATAAAGAGATAAAAATTATGTTAACATTTATTAATTTACAGTGGAATATGAAAAAAAATTGAATAATGATAAATCATCCCTCATTATTTTGGATAGTTAATAGTTGATTTAATAAGTTTTATTATAAAATTTAATAAAATTAAATTTTACATATAAATGTAATAGTATTTATGATCATTAATTATATATTTCATACCGGTCAAACTTCACCTTCAATAAAAATAAATTATTTATAAATTCAAATATTATTCGCACCATTTAATTTTTAGTGTGTATTTCAATTCTTTTTTAGAAATACCATAAAATCAATTCGAGTAAAAAATAATAATTATTATTATTGTATTTATTATTGACGGTTATGATGTTTAATTTTTTTACTTTAATTTATTTAATAGAAAATTGATTAGATGATTGATATTTTGATTATTTTATTTTTGTTTTCTTATTTAGTAAATTATTATTTTTGTACTTAACATTTGTATTTTAATAGTGTGTATTTTTTATTTTAATAGTAAGTAATAAAATATAATAGACAAATTTTTGAGTATGTGGAGATTTAAAAAATAATTATTGAATCTACAAAATAATTTGTTGCTCATTTGGTTGAGAGGAATAGTAAAATAGAAACAAACATACGTATGAAGAAAAACAAAACAAAGAGATGAGTGGAGAAATATGATACACAATAGATATTGATGAGAACACCCATAAAAATATCAAAGATATTTATAAAGTGAAAAGGGGTTAAAATAAGGGTATTTTCGTTTTTCCATCTGTTTTATAAAAATAGTCCATAAAACCCCCACTTTTAAAAATAATTCGAAACAGCATCCATTTTCATGTGAAAAGTGGTTTTGGGGCAAGGTTTTGTAGTTTTACTCTATTTCTACGGTGTTTTTATTAATTGTATTAAATTTTTACTTTTATACCATTATTATTAACCAAACATTAAAAAATTAAAAATTAAAAAAATAAAATTATTTTAGTTTTAAATTAAATGATACGTTTTAATTTATTATATTTACTAAAAATTTCAAAATAAATATGAATTAATTTCATTTTATTTTTTAAATTAAATAATATATGAAATAAATTCATATTTATTTTGAATTTTGAATTAAAATTAACAAAATTAAAATGTGTTATTCAATGAAAAAAATCAAAATAAAATAAAATTATATTATTTATACAAATGTAAAATAAATATATTTTTATTTTTATTTTTATTTTTCATTAAATAATACATTTTAATTTTATTATTTTTAATTAAAAATTCAAAATAAATATGAATTTATTTCATATATTATTTAATTTAAAAATAAAATGAAATTAATTCATATTTATTTTGAATTTTTTTTATTAAAGATAATAAATTAAAACGTATTATTTAATTTAAAATTAAAATATTTTTATTTTATTTTTATTTAAAAAATTATAATTTAATATTTGGTTAATATTGATGGTATAAAAGTAAATATTTAATACAATTAATAAAAATAAGGTAGAAATAGAGTAAAACCACAAAGCATTTCTCTAAAACCACTTTTCACATGAAAATGGGTGAAATTTCAAATTATTTTTAAAAGTTGGGGAATTTCTGGATAATTTTTATAAAACGAGTGGAAAAACAGAAATACCCTTAAAATAACGTATATAAGTTTCAACAGCTAGTGTGTTAAAATCAATTGTAAATAAATATCAAAATCAAATGTTATCATACCAATTGAATGAAAAATTATTATCACTTCAATTAAAAATCAATGATAAAAAAATTAAAGATTTTATCATGATCGGAATATAAATATAGCAGCCGGTGTGTAATCGATTTAAAAGGGGATGCGTACATGCACCAACCATGATGACTATCTGGATAAGTTAATTTTGATTTGCACTATGCCCATGGCTTCATGAAATAAAGACAATTTAGCATATTGTTTTCAGTTTCTTTAACTTTCAATGGTTGGTGTCCTTTAGGTAAAGAAGAAAAGTGTGATATGAATTTGAAAAGATGTAAGCGAGTGAGGAAGAGAGAGACTTACCTGAGTGAGTGGTCGTACCGAATAATTAAAGAGGATGAGGAGGAAAAGCGAATAATGTGTAGCTAGACGAAGCTTTTCTTTTCAAAATGCAAGGCATCATGGATCGTTGGATTTGCAAGAAAATAGAGGAGAAAGATCAATCTCACATAGGTGAAAGAGAGCGAGATGGAGGAATCAGGATTGTAGGATAGATATTTGATTAGAAATATAAAACTCTAAATAGACTAAATATTGACAATGAGAATTGGGAAAAATAAATGACATAAAAGTTATTTTAATAAGATATATGGAAAGGGTTAGAGAAGAGGAAGAGAAAGGGTTGAAGAAGAGGGAGAGAAATGATTGGGAATGAAATAACAAAGCACAATAATGAAAGTAATTGACTAACACTTGTAACTGTGGGATTTGAGAAGATATAAAATGAAGTGGTTGATGTTGACCTCGAAAATGAGAACATAGTGTTGTGGTAAGATTGTTGTTTAAGGAGGAGATTTTAGGCAGATTTTACCTGCCATACAAAAGGTAGTAGAAGCCAAGTGGTAAATACAACGATAAATTCTTCATTTCTCTAGGAGTACTACATGATTTTGATAGTGACTAATAATATGAGACTCTAATCAATATCATCGTCCATAGAGTCCTCTGCTTCTAAAAATTTTATAAACTAGATTTTAAGCGCCAGTGATGGTACTATAAGAGAAAAAAAAGAATCTTCAAATTTGATATATCTAAAGATTTGTTGACAAAAGAATCTTCTGCTCGGTTTTGTAGTAGAAGCAATATATCATTCGTTCGATTGGTATATTAATGATCCTACATACTTGCAGGAGCATGCTATACTAACTCTGATGTTGGATTTGGTGGAAGAGGTAAACAATTACATGATATCGATGAATGTAAGTGATGAAAGGATTTACCATAGTTCAGATTTGGTGCGCCAATTGTATACGGCGATCAATATATTTACTAATCTCTACACTCTAAAATTGTTAAATAACATTAAGTGCTTGGCTTTACTACTTCATGAACTCAAAGTTGGTATAACGGTGATGCTATTACGAAATATTGATCATGCGGTAGGATTATGCAATGCACAAGGTTAATTATTGCAAGGTTAGGAATAAAAGTCTTGGAAGTTAATGTGATTCAAGGTCTAACTGTTGGGCAGAATATGCTGATACTGTAACTTACATTGACGTCATGGGATTCGATATCACCGTTCAAATTTAAGAGGAGACAATTCTCTATCTCAGTATGATTTGCAATAACCATAATACAAGAGTTAGGAACAATTTCTAAACAATGTAGACTTCTATCTCAAAAGACGTATTTTCAAGCACAGTCAATTATATGTCGCTTATCCCGAGCAACTAATCTTAAAGGTCTAAAAATACTTATTTTAAATGAGCATGGTGTAATACTAAAAACCATAACCAAATTTGTATCTAAAGAAGTCTTCTCGAACACTTGATAAAGGTACGAACTGAATGTTGTCCGATACAAAATTCATTTAATTTATCTGATAAGTTAAGTAATTACATTTTCTTTTCTTAGAGCAATAAAATTGCAAATAGTAATATTGTATTGATTTTGAAGAAGGGTATTTCACCGCGAGTTGCACCAAAAGAATTAAGAATAAGTGAGATTCATAATAAGTTCATTTATTTTTGCATGATTTGATCTTAATACCACAAATGAATAAGAGTGGAAAGAGATTCATATTTAATTAGTTCTGTTTAGTCTTTTTTTTTTCATCTCTTGGATTTCATTTGCTTTTATTGTTTTCTATTTTGTTGTCGGTTGATCGGGACACCATGTGATATATTAATCGTTTTGCGAGAGACTTTACATTTGATTATTTGTTATTTGCCAAAATTTTCAAAAATACATAATACCCGTGCGTACCGCACGGGTCCAAAATTCTAGTATAATTAATAATAAAAAAAATAATTAGAAAATATTTTTAGCGTTTTAATAAAAATTATTTATATTAATTTTATTAATACTATTTTAAACTTTAATTTAAATACTAAATGCTATTAATATATATTTTAAAAATTAATAACGTATAATTTAAACGGATTGTGAAATGGTACCAAGTACACTAAATGGAAACTAAAAGGTTGCATAATGAATGTTAATGGGCCAAGCTGAGCCCAAAATACATTAAAGTTTAGTTGGTGGTTTATCTCACTTATAGGCCCAAAGTGCTTAGTTAATGCAGCATCTCATCTCATCACATCAACTCACTTAATTTAAAATTCAGAATACACCATTAAATGAGTCATTTGCACTTTTGAGTTTTTTTATTAAAATATTTATATTTTTAGACTAATATTAAAATTTTTACAAAACTAAATTTTTAAATTTTATTTTTGTAAAAATAGACTAAAATGACTATCTTACCCTTCGATATTAAAAAAAAATATGCACAGCAGTTTTCCGGTATTACATACGAAGAAATAGACAAAATTGAAGTTTAGTTTCCCGGTGTGTAATATTGGGAAGCAAAATATCATTTACTGGTATTACACACCAGGAAACTGACTTTGATTTTTGCCTATTTCCTGATGTGTAATACTAGAAAATGATATTTTGTTTCTCGCTATTACACACCGGAAAGCTGACAAAATTTTGCATGCTTCGCGGTAGTACATATCGGAAAGTTCATTTTTTGTAATTTTTTTTAAAAGTTTATTTTTATAATTTTTTTAATAAAAAATTTAAGTAAAATTTTTTTAAAATCGGTCTAAAACTAAAATAAAAAAAATTGATAAAGTCTAATTTCGTAAATTTTTCTTAATTTAATTTTCCCCAACATACACGCACATACTCAAATCATCTCTCAACCCCGTCACATTCCAACAAGAAGATATTCGAAATCACGAAATCAACCAATCATCTACTATTAACTGATGTATTATCATTCATGTTATCCACGTGTCATTTTTTTATCCATCCACATAATTATAATTATATTTCCTCCAATGAAGTGTATCGGATCAACCTATCAGGTCCACGGGACGGCCCAATTCATAAACAATACACAAACACCGATTGGTCAATACAATTTGACCACACTGATGACGACACGTGTCTTCACTAAACTGGATGGACGGCGGTCAACCAACCGCTCTTGTTTTTGCTTATTTCCATGGAACCATATCCACCCAATTATTAAATTTAATAATAAAAATAAAAATCTTAGACATTCTTTTTAAATATTATTTTTAATTTTTAATTTTTTTTTTATGAGTAGATAAAAAGAATCTATGCTTGTGTCTCTATTATGAGATAAAGAAGTAGAAATAATTTAATTTTTTTTAGAGTTTATGTGGGAGGATGATATTTTTGGTGGACAGATGTATGGCGATGGAATACAAGGTACATTGATAGCGATAGACACGGCTGCACCAGATCACTTTTTTTTTTTTTTAAATTTAATTTAATTTTCTTTTGTTTTGTTGGGTGAAATGAAACTTCTAATACGTGTTTAAAAAGTAACACAAGACTTGGAAACCAAAACAAGCAAAGATTTCTCTCTGAAATTGAATTTATAGAAAAAAAAAAAAGGCAAAGTTGTAAAATTCGAAGAACAAATCATTGCATGAAGACAAAATATTGTTGCATGCATGCAATGCACCAACTACACAAAAACCGAGTAATAGTACCACTAGATCCTATGTAATGCAATGTAAATCTCTTTACATTGCTTTGTCTATAAATTAATTAAGCATCTAATCATTGTTATTATTCCGTTAATTCCTGTGTATTATTGTGTTTGGTTTCACATGAATCACGTGATGTTTATATTATATTTTATTAGTCTGGTCGAAATGGCTTGGAAGATCGTTCACGTTGTGAACACATGTTCTTTAACAAGAAATGATGAATATCGACACTCGCGAACCTGTATTTGTAATCATAATGTTTTTGTTTTTGTTTTTTTATTTTTGTTTCTATTTATCAAACACATTAATCTAACCATAACAAGATTAAGTATAATAGCCTAAAACATAGTTCATATATATTTCAAAAATAGTCTATCTATTTTAGAGCGGATCTTTTTATTAAGGATTAGCTAGAGTCATATTATTATCACGAGAGATTGGGACTAAAATTCACAAGAAATAATCACTAAAATGAAGTTTCGGTTTCGATATAAAATCTAATCTCACGTTTAATGTAAAACGAAAATTTTATTAATTGAAAGTATAAAATAATTAACCACCGCAAAATTAGTTTTTTACTTGCAATTTTGAATAGGTTAAATTATTTAATTATTAATAAGTATTGATGGTGATCCTACTATTGTACTAATATAAAAAAGATCTACCTATATAAAACGTGGAGTGGTGTCGCTTCAAGAAGTTATGAGTTTAACTTATATACATTCACTGACGGATAAAATGGAGAGCGATAAAAGTGTTATTGTATAAGAATATATAATGGAAACAATGTGTAAGATATATATCCTATTAGTTAGAAAGGTTGGAAGACACTTTTTTTTCCTTAAAATATTACAATCAAGTTAATTACATTTATATTCCACTAAATAAATGTTCCATCACAAAACGCCTTTATTATGCATATGTTTTTAGTTCCTGACGCAGAACGGAAATAATAAAGAAGATTGTTTAGACTCAATCATGAGTTTTGTTAGTCAATTTTGTTTGACTGAGACGTCGATAAACCCTAATCCAAGGGAATGACAAATCCAAAACTCAAATTGAGAGAAAAATATAATATTATTATTTGATAGGGTTTAGAATAAAATGAGATGTTTTTATAGTGCCAAAGAAATCTAAAAAAAATGGAAATCCTGTTGGAACCAGGAACCCTAAAACTGGAAAAAACAGAAAAAGTCAAAATTGAATCCTAAAACAATTGAATTTGGGCACAGTAATTGTGCATCATGGCCTTTAGCATCCTGTTGCAATTTGAAAATTGTCCGTCTCGCAATTCCTTTTCCAGAAAGCTATTACGACCCCAAACGAACTACAAAAGAATATTCTAAACCCTTCTCAAGTTGCCTTAGAACGATCCAGACCTTCAATGTAGTCCAATGCAAAATGATCGACCTCAGTTCCTTTATGATTGTAGTAGATGATATATATTGTTTAATATATTCATTTTAAATGGTAGGGGATTGTTAAAGATAATTTCAAAAGGAATCGGTAATTATGAAACAATATGATTTTTCATATTCAAACATTGGGTTAGTTAAAAAAAACCACCCAATTTCCGAAACATTTTACTTGACACTTGATTTTGAAAACTTCTAGTAAATCACCCTAAAATCATCCAACATCAAAACCACTAGTTGTTTTGATGAGGTGTGCGTGATTTTTGTAATTTTGAGTAATTTTGCTAATTATTTAGTCTTAGTAATTATTAAATTTTTATTTAATAATTTAACTAAATTTAAAATATTTTATTAAATAATTTAAATATTTTTATTAAAAAGTTAAATTTTTACTAAATTAAAATTAAAATTATTATTGTATTATAATTTTATAGGTTTTTAAAAATAAATATCAATAAATAAAAAAATTTAAAAATAAAAAAATGTTGATATAGTTAATAGTTATTTAATTTTTGAAAAAATAAATATAAAATAAAAACTCAATTTTTGTTACAAACTATTTAAATTACATAATTTTTTGCTTGTAGGGATAAAAATTAAAAATTAAAGGCTAGAAATAAAAATTACTAAAATTATTAAAATAATTAAATAAAATAATTTGAAAGTTTAAAAATAATTGATACTAGTTATAGTTTTAGTAAAATTAAAAATTAAAACTAATGAGTTATTATTGTTTTTAAAAAATAATAAACTAAAAAAATAAAATATTTAAAACAATATATTTAGTTTAGTAAAAACAAAAATTAGAAATAAATTAATAAAATTAATGAATTAACAATTAAAATTTTCTAAAAATTTAAAAGTTTTTGTTTAGTTAAGATAAAATTAAAATAGATAATATTACTTAAATTATTTAATAAAATATTTAAATTTACTAAAATCATTAAACCAACCATTTAAAAATTATAAACACTAAATAATTAGCAAAACCACTCGAAAACATAAAAATCATCCACACATTGTCAAAACTACTAGTGGTTTTGTTTTTGGTTCTGGGGTGGTTTAGTAGAAGTTTGCAAAAGCAAGTGTCAAAAGTAAAATGTTTCAAAAATTGGGTGGTATTGTAAGTGAACCCTTAAAACAATGTATTATTTATGATGGGATACTAAAAAAAAAAAAAACTAACCTTTTCAAATGTTTTACTTTAAGCACCCGATTTTGAAAAGTTTTATAAAATCACAACCAAAATCAATGCAACTAGTGGTGTTGATGGGTATGAGTGGTTTTTGGTGTTAATTGAGAGATTTTAGATAAGGTTTATTTCCTAAAAAAAACCCCCCATTTTTCCAAACGTTTCACTTTGAGCAACCGGTTTTGAAAAGTTTTGCAAAACCACCCCTAAAATCAAAATCACTAGTGGTTTTGGTATTTTTGTGAGCGGTTTTGGCGTTGTATGAGTGGTTTTGAAATTCTATATGTTTTAATTTGGAGATTTGGAAATTCCCTAAAATCAAAATTACTCATACAAGACCAAAATCGCTCATAAAAATACCGAAACCACTCGTGATTTTGATTTTGGGGTGATTTTGCAAAACTTTTCAAAACCGGTGGCTCAAAGTGAAACATTTGAAAAGATGGGGGATTTTTTGGAAATAACCATTTTAGATAATTATAATAATTTAATCACTTTAAATCATTTTCATTTTTTATTTAATATTTTTTATATATATTTTTCGTTTTAATTTTTATTTTCTAACGTATTGAAATGCAATCAAATATTTTGTAGTTTAAATAATTATTAATAAGCATGTTTTTTTTATTAATATTTTATAATTTTAAATTTTATGATTTTATAATTTTTAATTCTTTTGCCTTTTAAATTTAAATTTAAAATTTTTCTAAACAAAAAAAATAGTTTTAATAGTTTTTCAGAATTTTATAATTTTTTGTTTAATAGTCTTTGTAGTTTTCATATTTTTTAGTATGTTTTAATTTTATTAAACTAAAAACATAGTTTTAATAATTAAAAAAAAATATTTGTTTAATAAATTTTTAGATTAAATAATAAAACTACGTAATTTTGTGTTTTAATATAATAAAATTAAAAATAAAAAAATTAATAAACTATTTTTTAAAAAATAATTTTTAGATAAAAAATTGAAATTATTAATTTAAAATTTTAAAAATAATTTAAAGTAATTAAAAAAATCATAATCATCCAAAACCATCAACTTAACACCAAAGCCACTCATACCCACCAAAACCGCTAGTTGTATTGATTTTGGTGGTGGTTTTGCAAAATTTTTCATACCTATGTGCTGAAAGTGAAACGTTTGTAAAAGTGGAGGATTTTGGGAATAACCCTATTCATGAAACATCACATTCTTTCACATAAAAGAATGAGATTAATGACTTTTCATATTTAAAAATTATGTCCTTACTGAAATAATATGGCTTATCGAAACAACATATTGTTTCATAAGTGACTGCTGAAGTCTATATATAAACCTCAATGCAAATGTAAAAGATGAATGAAATTTTCCTCTACCAAAACTATTCTCAGTTATCATTGCATAATACTCACAAGAATAATTTATTGCAACGTTAGTTTCTTGCATTTGAAGGAACTATTTTCATATAAGTTATATAGGATAATTATTATATTTTATCCCGGGAGTTCAACCTTGTCTATATAACGACAATAAAACTCTTTGAAAAGGGTTAGAAATTTCACTATTTATAATGAACTCGAAGCATAATACCATCATCAAATTTTAAAGATTTCCACTAACATTTGATAAAGTAGTTGATGAATAGTTGGTTATGATTTTCTTGCATGCATTGTCTTAATCATATAGTCTTCAAGGGAATCTGTTTCATTTAAAGCTGAATAACCATTAAATTGAATTGATTAGGGAGGCTTATGCTCTGAATTTTAGAATTTTGGACGAGAAAAATGTTAAAACGTAATCGAAAGGGTTAATGATTCACAAGTCTGTTAATTTTTTTTTAAGAACAAATGAATATACCTAAGTTAATATTAATACGAAAAATAATAATAAAGGAAAAGTAACCAGCTAAACCGGTAAAGGACGAAAAAAATTCGCTATTGTGGAATATAAAATTATTTACTTAAATGTTGCTTCTAAAAGAAATATCGATGAAGTTAACGACATTGTTAAACCTATCGAAACTAATTGTATTTTTAAACATGTCCAAAATAATGGTATGGTTAAACTTGCTACATCCACTTTTGTGGATGTCTCGAATGATGATGAATTTTGTTTTTCTTTTCAAGGTCAGATTGTGATTGCGAAAATATCTTATGCATTAGTTGTTAAAAAGACTGTCGATTCCGAATGGGTGATTGACTAACATCACATGATACCTATTAAGAATTGGTTTGTAAATTTGAAAAATATTAGAGAAGTTTAAATATTTTATAGAAGGTGTTGGATCTCTTAAACTTAAACAATTTGATGGTAAAATTAGATTAATTGATGATGTGAAGTATGTGACTAATTTCAGAATAATTTTTAATTTTTGTGAGTACTTTACATTCCTTGGTTTGCGATATAGGTTCAAGAATCAATTTGTTTGTGTGAGAAGACCTGATTCTAATAAAATTATAAATAAAATGTGGAAAATGTGATTATTTTTATAAATTAGAAGGTGAAATCTGAAATTTTTAACTGTCAACATTAAAACCTTAATTAACAAAACTCAAAGATGGTATTCAAGAACATGTGACATATAGGTGAAAATAGTTGCAGGGAGTTAAAAGAAAAATAAGCTAGCTGAGATTGATAATAATGGCAATATTAATTTACAAAAATGTGCATGCTTGGTAAACATGTGCATCATGATATATGATCATTTCATATCGTTTGTTGATGGCTTTTCTAGATATATTTGGATTTGTGGGCTAAAAAATAAAAATAAAGTGTTTGACAAGTTTAAATGATGGAAATGCATGTTGAAATTTAAACTATCAATTAATTGAAAACTTTAACAATTGATAATGACAAATAATTTTATCATTAAATGGAATTAAAATGTAATGTCTACAAAGTAAGGCTTAGAATTTTTTGAATATTTTATTATTTAATTTTTTTTAAAAAAAGATTGATTTTCGAAACTTCCATATCCGAATAAATCAAAAATCTGCATTAATAGTAAAATTATAATTAGAGACTGAATTTGGAAGTGTAGAATCAATTGTGGTGACTGAAAATAGTTTTGAAATGATTTTCGTAAAAACGGACTCAATTTTGAAAAAATTAAATTTTATTGAAATAACTATGAAATTTCAATTTAAATATGGTATGGTGTTATATATACATTATAAGAGCCAGAAAATATTTCGGGAGAGGGAATCGAGAGCGGAAAAGAGGTTCGGATTGGATTTAGTCGTTGTATGTGTGCTTAGGTATTATTGGATTCAAATTAAGGACCTAACCCCGAAACCCAAACAAAGCCCGTCAGACCACCACCAACACCCCATCTCACCCATTTTACTCTCATTCTTCTCTCCCATTAACCAACACGTTGTCGCTTTTTTCTCCACTCTTAAAACCCTACTTTTCATTGATACCACCAAAAACTCACATCCTTTAAGCCTTCAAGCTCTCAGTACTATCACTAACATCATTTAAGGGTTCTAGAAGTGGTTTCAAGATTCCTCATCCTCTATTTCTCTTGGTAAGGTTTTTGAGCTCTCGACTGACATTTTTTATTTTAGAACCTTTTGATTTCAATTAATGGTATGAGTAGGGTCCTTAGAGGTCCCTTAATACTTCTAGATAGTTGATTAGGTTGATTGTGATCTCTAGTTATATTTTTTGTTTAAATTCCTAAGAGGTAGAAATGGTGTTTTGATGAAATTGCGTTTGTTATTGATTTGTGTTGCTATTGATGGCACAAATAAGCAACTAAGGTGTTGGAGAGCACCAAACCAAAAAGACTAGATATTTATCTTGGGAAGAGAGGTTAGAACATTCGTCTTATGCTCTATGTACTTGTATGTTGGTTGTTGATTGTTTGGATGTATAATAAATGAGTTAATAATGTTAATACATGGTAATGGATGAATATGTTGAGTGCTGTAATAGTAGTGTCATATATACACTTAATGAAGTAAATTAGAAATTGACATAAGTAATATGTATGTGATGTTTTGTGATGATTGGTGTTTATAGGTATGTGCGCTTTGGTGGCCATGGAGGCTTTTGACTTCTAGATAATAGTGTTTTGGATGTAAATATCTTAAATGAAATCATTTGCATCTTACATGTTTTGGCTAAGGAGATGATATGATGAAAATGGTAAGTGGTACATGTTTGCCTTAGTGGCTTATGAGAAAAGTTGGTATTTTTGGGTGCCATTGTTATAATGGTGTCAATGACAACTTATGTGTTTGGGTAATAGTGAAAAATGATAAAATAGTATTTGAATCACCTAAAAGGAATGTCCTTGTCCTTAACTTGATATAGGTGAATATATTGGCATGCCATAGGGAAATTAGGAGTATAATTCGACATATGAAAATGTGAAACTTGACTTGAAGTGTTGTTTACTTGATTTAGGGTGACGCTCCTTATCGGATGCAATGATAATAACCCGATCATTTGGATCTACCATTTAGTTTTTGGACCTGCTATACATGTATATATTTGATCTTCGGATCCCCTAAGATTTTGTCCCTTTACCATCTTGTTTTCACCATGAAGGTTAAGTTTAAGGGCAATGAACTAAAATATAAATAATTGTGTGATTTGTATGCTTGCAATAATATGTTAATGCTTAATGATTGGTAAATTATTGGATGATGTGATTAAAATTCACCATAGAAACCTTGGATGGTAATTGAACGAAAAAAAAGAAACCAAATGGATCAATTGGGAAGTTAAAAAGTGGAAATTTTATTGTCAATGATCCGTTTTAAAGTATGGGCATCCTGGTCGACATTCTGGTCAGGGAGTCAGGGCGCAGATCATGGCACCGGTTAACTTTAATACCATTATTTAAGGCCTGTTCAGCGGCTTGGAAAAATGACTAGGGCGCTGGCCAGGGCGCCAAGAAGTTTTCAGTACCAATTCCGATAACCTGACTGATAGCTTGATCACCTAGATCAGTATGCTGATCAGGGCGCAAGGAAGGTCTCGGTACCAGATTTAGGGGGCTGTTTGACGGCTTGGTCATGTAGAACAAGGTGCAGACAATGGCTCCCATGAGCCTCGGTACTAATTTTAGCGGTCTGGTCAAGAGACCCCGATACCAGGAAGGATACAATACCAATTTTAGTGACCTGGTCAGGGTGGCTAGGGCGCGAATTGCATACCTTACTCCCCCAATTTCTATTTTGTTATCCTCATCGGATGTGGTTGATTATGTCATGATATATAAGACATTAGGTTGCATTTTTATGCCCATGATACTTAATGAAAGAAGCATTTGGTATGTGTTTGTGTGATTATAAGGGTGTTAACCCGGCATCGATAGCCTAACCTTTTCATTTCTCTATTTTTTTTATTCTTGTTTGTTTGCTTTTCGATATAAAAATGTGTTCAAGTGGATTGAGCAAGTATTAGAAGTTCGGGTTGGAACCCCCATTTAGAGTATGCATTTAATGACGTTGATTTCACCTTTATCTATTTTGAACACCATCTTTACATGTATTTGACTCCACTATTCTTTTGTCAACTTGTTCACTTGGCCTAGTGATGAGTTGAACACTAAACTCGATATTTATTGTGATCCGAGTTTGGTGTTGTTTAATGATTTTGTTTATAAATCTTGATAAATTTCTATCAAGTACAACTGTATTCCAAACTATTTCTTTTGCCCTTTAATTTGTAAATGTAATTATGTATGGGCATGAGATATATGTATGTCATTGTAGCGTCCCGGTTTCCACACTTCGAGCCCTCGGGGGTGAGGGTTGGATGCTATATTTATTGGTATCAGAGCAATGGTTCACGGTTGCTTCTTGCTTGTGCTTGTATGTGCTTTAAAACATAGAATTATTTTTGCATTGTTTTTAAGATACATGACATTGCATTTCATGTAAGTAAGTCTAAATCACATTGTGTCACTAATGCTCGATCACTTAGACCTTTTCAGATAAAAAGTATATTTTTGAGTCATGGTGAGAACACGTAGTGAACAAAATCCTAAAGACAAGGGTCCGCATCTAGTGGGGCTCATCACATCTCTAGAGGAGGGGATTATGGACGAGAATAAATTACCCAACCGAATAGTGAGCAAAAAGTGAATGATATTCCCTTTGAAGCCACCGCGGCTCAAGCGAGGGCTTTCACTAAAATAACCTAGTTTATGGAAAGGTGTCCGTAGAGGTTCTATTGGAGGTTGACTAAGGTATGGGAGGCCGACTATAGAAAGGTTGTCCGAGAATTAGATAGAGCTCTTCTAGGGTACAAACGTCCAAAGTCCGAAGGTATCCAAGGATTGGCTTGGCGATATGATTAAGGTGTGCGATGAGATTCATTACACGGATGGGGAGAATTTAGATTGTTTGGTGTCCCTCCTCCCTAGCGATGCCATTCGGTGGTGGGAATCGATATTCCTTATAGTATTGGAAGAAAATAAAACTTTTGAGTTCTTTTGTGAATGATTTAAAAAGAACTATGTGGGACAAGTTTACTTAAAATAGAGTTTAGATTTCATTCATTTAAAATGATGGAATATGATTTGAAATTTGTGAAGCTCAGCCGGTATTACCCGGAGATGCTTTGATATTTCATAAAGTACTAACTTGACTATTTTGTCTATTTAAAAATAAAAGGTCGTTTATTTATATTTGACTAACTTGATCTCAAAACCCAATGTAAAATAGGTTACCTACTATTTGACTATTCATCAACTAAGTAGGTAATATCTTACGTCCTAAAACTTTACATTTACATTAGTTAGAATGCTTGTCAATGTCTAAGCTTAAAAGCTATATTTGCTCATTTATGGTTAAAAAGTCTCTTTAAGATATTTGGATGTATTTTCTTTTACATACTTGCATTACTTTATCTTCTTATCATATGGATACTTTTAGGATCTGTTATGCAACTTAGGCTAATTATACGTGCTTAGAGTAATTGGTACCTTAATTAATTCTTAATGCTTACCAATACTTAAATTTTCAGCATATAGATACGTTTGGGACCCATTTTGCAAATAGGGCTAACAAAAATTGCTTAGAGTAATTGGTACCTTAAAAAATCCTAGATGCTTACCATTACTCATTGAATGGGAAAATTACACTTTAAGCAATTGTGGATGCTTATCATTTTCCATCTATCAAGAATATCTAGGCTCCGACCTTAATAAGATATAATACATATAACTTACTTTATCATTTTTTAAGGTCTCTTACTTAATAAATACCTTAAAAAGGTATCTTCTCATAATATTTTATCTAATTTTATGTTAATTTATAAAATAATGAATGCATGAAATTTCTTAAGATATCTGAAGGACTTCAAAGCAAAGTTCCTTATCTTCAGAATAATGCTACACCTATAAAACCCTCAGATCATCTTACACTGTGATATTAATATCTTCTAGTTTTCTTGATCTCATTTCTAAGTAAATTTAACATCTTGATTGACTATCTTATAAAAGTTATATGGTAAAGTATAAAGTATTGATATAAGCCTATAGGGTTAACCCTTAGTAAATCTTTTAAATCTTATTTAATAGGTACTAATATGGGTATAAAAGATACTAGATCTTTAAATTATACTCATTCTCATATCTTGCCTCAACTTTCACTGGTATTTAGCTAAAATTTATTAGTTGATTATCTTCCTTTAATAAGTTTATCTTGATACTCGAAGAATCATGTTCCTAAATTATAAATACATAAATTTAAGAGTTGTTCATTATTGCTAGTGGCTTTTACTCTTGTCATTGCTAACTTTATACTTCTATCAGTTCAAGATATTTGTACTGATAGCTTCATTATCTTTGGTCTCTATCACGGTTGAGTATTCAACACTTCTAGGATTGTAACTTTACAAACTATAATATGTTACAAATCAAATATTATTGATCTACTTTACAGACTAGTAATCAAATATTGGTCCATATTATACAATATTATGACTATTTTCTTTATCGCCTCACCTCATATGACTTAGTCATCTACTTTATGACTCTAACTTTGAACTTCTTTTTAGGAAAACTTAAGTAGGATAACATTCTGATATATTATTGATCTACTTGGAATGGAATACTTAGCATGACAGTAACTCTAGTCTTGTATGGTTTCTAACTTCATCTTAAGTCTCTTGTCCCTTTTTCTCTCAAACTATAATATTTTATGAATATGTTATCTACCAAAAGTTGTTCCGTTAACCATTAAACTTTAAAACTTTTATTCCATAAGTAGCGAGTATAACTTCTATCTAGCATAAGGTTCTCACTATTACAATTGTTAGTTCTTACTTATCTTATACTTTTAGATACAACTAACTCGTTAGTACTCATAAGCCCAAACTTTCTTTCCCTATAAAAATGTTACAAGTGTATAACACTTAAAATTATTAATCCCTGTAAATTGTGAGGTCTGATAATACTTTTAACAAGTGTATGTCTAATTACTCCGAAAGGTACCTTGCCTATCATATGGTTCTGTTATGCTAAAAAAAACTATTTCGTACTTTATTTAAAACTGAAAAATAAAGTGTACCTGCTTGGATTCATTGAATGCTAGGATGTTAAAAGTGACTTGACTATGATCTTTCTAACTATGACATAAAATGGAAGTCAAAACCTGCTTTGTTACCATTTGTAATAACTTGTAATTCTAAGGCTATTAAACATATTATTAATTACTTATTATCTACTAATCATGCATGCTTAAAAACAAGTTCACACTATCACAAGATATTCATATCAAAATGTGGAAACTGAAATGTAATATCAAATGTCAAGTGCTTAAGCGTACGCATAGTAAAATCTCAAAGCTTGAAATACATATCATTAACACTATATTCACTACTCTATAATTATTGAATAAAGGTCTTAAACAAAAATATTATACAATATCTTATTCTATCACAAAGTCACTTCATTCGGCCATCCACCTGCGTTAGCAAACTGCTACAGCTTTACCTAAAACATAAAAGAAAAACTATGAGTTTTTCTATTTCTATATGATCGTAAAGTCAAAATCCACAACCTATAGGTTAAAACCTAATCATCAAAACAAACATGAACAATCAACACAAAACATATCAAACATACAAAAGTAATAGCAAAAGCAATAACAAAACTAACTCTTATTATAACAAATTTCAGTTTATCATATTATGATTAAGTATTTAACTTACTAGGTCTGCCCTTAGCTTAATAACTGAAATCAGGAAGAGAAAATAAAGCTAGGGTAAATCCTCAGAGATTGATCAAATATCCCAAAATGATGTCGTTGCATCTAGAATGGATCAAAGATCCCAGAATGATGTCATCACCCCAAAAATAATTCAGCTATAAGGCCTAATACGCTTTCGCGCATCGATGTAGACACCTAATTTCCCTACAACATGCTAGTCTTATAACTTCCACAAGTATGGCCTAAAAATTTCCGAGTATTTTACCATTTAAAAATTTGACTTTTATAAAATTTGATTTTTGAAACTTCCATATCGGAATAAATCGAAAATCCGCTCTAAGAGTAAATAGTAATTATAGACCAAATTCAGAAGTGTAGAGTCAATCTTGATTATTGAAAATAATTACTACAAGATTTTCGTAAAACGGGGCTTAATTTCGGGAAATTGTATTTCATTGAAATAAATGTAACATTTTGATCTAAATGTGGTTTTGGTGGCTTAAAACCCATTTTCGGAGTCGGAAAATATTTTTGAGAACGGATCCGAGAACGAAGCGAGATTTGGGACGAATTAGATGGTTATGTGTGGGCTTAAGTATTAATGGACTCTAATGGTGACCCAAGCCTAAACCCCCATTAGGCCCACCAAACCACCACCATGAAATCATACATCACCCCTCTTCACCTCTCACTCTCTACTAACAAGAAACAAAACACGCTTCCTCTTCTCTTATCTACTCTCAAACATTAACTCATTAAATCTCCCTCAACCACTTAAGACCCACCTCCATTAAGTGTTTCAACGACCTCCACAACACCATTTAAACCTTTTAGAATTGATTTCAAGCTGTATTTCTCCTTCATTCTCTTGGTAAGCATTTAAAGCTCTTTAATGGCGTTTTTGCTTTTCGAAGCTTTTAAATCTGGTTCATGGCATAAATAAGATCCTTAAAAGCTCTATAACACTTTCGAATAGTTAGTTTTGTTGATTTTGATCTCTACTTGTGTTTTTGATATAAAACCCTAAGAGCTAGTTATTTGTATTTTGGTTAAATTGTGTCTATTGTTGATTTGTGTTGCTTTGGTTGGTACCAATAGGTAACCAAGGTGTTGGAGAGCACCAAACCGAGGAGACTAGATGGTTATCTTTGGAGGAAAGGTTAGCATATTCGTTTTACGCTCTATATTATTGGATGCAATATCTTAAATGAATTCATTTGCATAATACATGTTTTGGCAAAAGAGATGATATGATGAAATTGACAATAATACATGTTTTGCTTTTGTGGCTTATGAGAAAAAGTTGCATTTTTGTGTGCATTATTGAATGATTTCAATGATACTACTTGAGCTTTGGTAATAATGCAAAAGAGATGAAAAATCTTCTTTAATCACTTAAAAAGGAATGCCTTTGTCCTTAGCTTGATCTAGGTGAATGTATTAGCATGCCATAGGGAACTTAGAAGTATAATTTGACACATGAAAATGTGAACTTGACTTGAAGTGACACTTACTTAAAGCGGCGGTCCTCCCTGAATGTGACGGCAACAACCAAACCCTTTTGGATCCCCTGTTAGGTGTTCAGATGTGTTGGGGTTTCAGCCCATTTCTATCCCGTTTTCCCTATAAGAGTTAAGTTTAAGGGCAAATAAACTAAAATGTGGCTATTGTGTGATTTGTATGCTTGAAATGGTATAATGATGCTTAATGGTTGGTAAATGATTGGTTGATACTCACTATAGAAACCTTGGACGTGAATTAAATGGACTAAGAAAACTAAGGAGAATAATGGAAATGTTGGAAAAGAGGAAATCTAATGATTTTGTTCTATTTTCTGGCCTGGGCCTCCTAGTCGGCGGCCTTGCAAGGGAGCCAGGGCGTGGACCAAAGCGTCAAATTCCCTTCGGTATCCCTACTTGCGACATGGTTGGTGGCCTGGTAAAGTGACCAGGGCGCGAACCAGGGCACCAAGTGGATGCGGTACCACTTTGGGCGGCCTAACAAGTGTCTGACGGCCTGATCACAGACTAGGGCGCGAGCCAGGGTGCCAAGGAGGTTTCGGTTCCACTTCTCACGACCTGAAAGAAGGCTTGATCACTTAGACTAGGGCGCCAAGTGACTCAAGGTACCAATTTCTATGGCCTGGTCAAGGTGACCAGGGCGCGAGTGGTCCACTTTGCCTTCCAGTTTCTGTTTTCTGATCCCTTTGGATAACACCGGTTATGTGATGATGTTTGAAAAGTTAAGTTGCATTTGTGTGTTTCACTTTGCTAATGAAAGAAGCATATTTTATGTGTTTGTTTGAGTATGAAGGTGTTAACTAGGCATCGATAGCCTAACCCTTTTCTTTCCTCATTTTTCTTGTTTGTTTTTCTTTTCGAAATGAATATGTGTCAGGTAGATCGAGCTAACATTTAAAGGTCAGGTTGGAAGCCCTATATAACGCCCAACCTCCTGCGACGGCGGAGCCGCAAACGGAAGTCGGAGTGCCACACTACAATCATACATTCATTACAATAGGCGCGATCCGTAAACATTCGTATTAAAAACAATTGCTTGTGAAACAATTTCATGAACCTGTTTTGAAAAGCAATAACACAATTTATATGATTCATTTAAAAAGAAACTTGTATTATTAACAAAATAATCCTGTTTGCAATTCATATCAAATATCTATTCAATAGTTCACAATTTCCAAACAAATTGTCCAAGGAGAAATAAATTGAAACATTTAAATGGGGTTTACATATCCTTCAAAATTAACCAAAAACAAAAGAAAACAACTGCTTTCAATGTGGTTCCAAAATCATGAAATATGCAATGCGACATTCACTCTGTTCGATCACATGTTTCACATTTCCAATAGATAGACAAGAAAAGGGAAAAATAAACGTCAGACTATCGATGTCTAGTTAGCAAGTCATGCTCCAACAAGCACAAACAATGCGTCTATTTAATCATAACAATATGAAGAGGCACATAAATGCACCTAAACTATTAATCAAGGTAAAGAGAATACAATCCTGCCCGAATTTAATTCTATTAACAAGTTCAACAAGGTGAAATAATCATCTAGTTCCAATTATGTTCATTAACCACATTTGTCATCATTAGATATCCAATTAGGTTTCCCAAATTCATTTAAGAATCCCCCAAAGCAATCAACTAACCCCTAGCATCTATCAGACAATAGCATTCACGTTAAAGTTCCAATTTTTATTAGACAGTCACTAATCTAGGATCAATAATGAAACGAGGCCTATTAGGTCGAAGCCACCAATTAGGCCGAAGCCACTAATATGGTCTGAAAACTGGGATTTGTAGAGCCGTTTATTCCCCTTCGGGACAGACTACTACCTTAAAATCTCATCAATTAGGTCCAAAGACAACCAATAACAATATGCCCGTAGGCAGTGGTGCCGTCACACCTAATATGAGTCATCACTCAGTTTTTCAATGATGGTTAGCTAAACCAAAAGTCCTATATTCCAATAGGTTGAGATATCTCGGTTACCCTTAAGAACATGTCATTCCATCACCACTTTCAACCATGGCTAGGGCAATCGTTGTTCAATTAATTAAGTGATTAAAACACACAATTCCATTTAACAATCAACAATTTCATTATATCAATCCATTGGCTTTCAATCAATCACTTGTCGGGTAATTTACTAGTCCCTTATCTGTTTATTTCCAGCTCTAACTAACCAAAACCTAAGTCTAACATACAATAGACTTGTCACTATGTATAAACACATATATATCAGCATATACCAACAATATCCATCCGTAACATTCACTATCTATCTTACCAATTTACGGTTCAAGTGGTTATCTTTTTTAACCATATTAATGCACATACATAAACATACAATAACCGATATAAAGTTTAAGACGATGTTGCTAACCTTTCTTCCGACGATAAGCTAAGCTAAGCGTCGTCGACACGATCCTCGACACCGTCCGTTTCGCCTAACAACAATAAAGAACAACATTAGATTTAGACAAACGGTTAGAATATGTGGGGCGCGAAAAGAGAAACTTATGCTAATCGCAAGGTGACGATAAATGAGCGAATAATAAACGGTGATGATAACACGAATATACCAAAACCAAATCTAATTCCAACAATTTATCATTCAATCTACTTTTCCCCAAATCTTAGGGTTTTCCACAAACCCTAACTAATCCAACACTTAAACCTATAACAATCACTTTCAAATCTATCATCAATCATGCTTGAACATAAAGGGAACAAGATTGAGGTTAATTGGAGACTTACCAGAGACACCCAAACAGAGAGATTGCGAAGGAATTGAGAGAACAACAACTAGCGAGAAGAGTGGATTGAAGGAGTGAGAGGGAATGAAAAATATTTGGCCAAAATAGGTTTTAAAACCTCGATTACGGTGATTGGTGACAAGGCTGGCAACATAGAGCCATTGTCGCCAATCGCTACACCAACTCGTCCAAAAATTCACTTGAGTTCGCTCGCTGGCACAAGGTTGGCAACATAAGGCCTATGTCGCCAGCATGACCAGTGCTGATCACCTTCGTTTTTTCCTTCATTCGACTTCGTTTTCACTTCGGTTTCGACGTACGGTCAACACAATATCAATAAACATTTCCAATGTAGTCCAATGATCAAAAGTAACATTTCAAAAACCAAAACGTAACAAGGAAAGTTTAATATCTCAATAATCAAATCCATTTGAAACATTAGAAAACGTTTAGATCCAAAATTTGGACGTTACACCCTACTTAGAGCATTCATTACATAACATTGATTTCACCTCAATCATTTTGTAAAAATAATTCAGTTTACTATTCTTTTGTCAACTTGTCCACTTGGTCTAGTGATAAGTTGAACACTAAGCTCGGTATCGTATATTGATCCGAGTTTGGTGTTATTTGATGACTTCATATGTAAACTTTATTTACAATTCTCATTTAAATGTTTATTTAAAAAGTATTTAATTGCCACTTGGGATGTAATTCCTATTATGTGCGAGTATATGATATAAGTATGTGAAGACATATATATGAGTTGATGTGATGTTTCAGTCTCCGCGCCTCGGGTCATTTGGGGGTGGGGGTCGGACGCTACAGGTCTTATCGTATTAATCTAGGACAAGACTTTTATACAGATTCCAGAGTTTATGATCTCATATTATCACATGGGCAGCTATTAATTCCCAAAACTTAAAATCAAAATACAACATAGAGAATTGATAGTCATAGACGGAACATAATCATACAAACAAAATCACAATTCAAATTTCAGAGAGTCCAAATTAACGATTAACGTCCCAATGCAGCTCATCAAAATAATCAAATTTTAGAGTTTCAAATATGTAGATTATATTAAATGGATCATATAATCACATGGAATCAATCTGAAATATACAAACATGAGGGATTAAACATGACTGCTAACCTTTTAATGCAAATCCCACAACCGAATCACTTCGGCTAACGATCCTCAATTTGATCTAAATCAAATCAAGAATAAGTATATAAATACCTAATTCAACAGTTAGGGTTTCAATTTGGGCAGCGGAAGAAACACCAAATCAAACTTGAAAAGACCCCAGATACACAAATTAAATATCAAGGGCCCCAATTCAATTGAAATCAAATCCTCAATTCGAAAACCCTAAATTATTCTAGAAATCCCAAAATACAATTAAATAGTTTAATAAAAAAGGGAATCAAAATCATTACCTGAAACAAGAGAAACCAATGAAACTAAGTTACAAATCATTGAAAGATGAATTCTAGAAATCTGCTACTAGGGTTTTAGTTAAGAGAAAGAGATTTTTAGGATTTTAGAAATATGAGAATGATTTCTAAAATCTATCTTTTATTTATTTATTTATTTATTTTTTTTTACTTATATACTCTTGGCAAACATCTCCATAAGCTCACAAGTTTCTATTTCGTTTAATTTGACCCAAACTGAAAAATAATTACGAAATATATCAAAATTCCTTTTTGTTTTCAAAATTATCAAAAAGTCAAATTGATCAAAATATTTGGTCAAACGGAAAAGTCAAATATTTTTACAATACCCATTTTACCCTTGAATGAAATTAAAATTAAAAATAACTAAAAATAAAATTTTAAAATCTGAAAACGAATAGCCCCAACTTACGGACGTGACATCTTCTCTGGTAGTCTGATATCCTTTCATGATCTCAATCACGCTTATTGTAATGATCAGTTGAGTCATAGACTATTTGGTGCTGCCTAATTGCTTTAAATAGAAAGATATTCTATTCACTTATTTATTTTCCTTTATTTACGTTCAAAACCGAATTCACCGTCAGAGTACCTACAACAGACACTACACTGGTGTCCCAAGTTTTTGTTGAGTCACAGACTTCTGGAAGTTTTTCTTTCACTGATCTCAAGTTTTCTCTTTCAGTTTGGTGTCCTTTAACGATCTCGATCACGATTCCAATAACGGTTAGTTGAGACACAGACTCCTTGGTGCTGCCCAATTACTTTAATTAAAAAAAAATAAATTCTATTCACTTATATATTTTTCTTTATTTACATTTAAAATCGACAACCTAGGGTCTACACGTGAGCTGAGGATCTGCTTGAACGATTACTTTGAACGATTAGTTTGTACCTTTGTCCGACTCGATTTCTTTGGCGTGAACCTTGGCTGGTATTTTTCCGAATCGTTACATTTAGTTTATAGTTACATTTTAATATTGAATTATTTAAAAAAATAATAATAATAGTTTATTATATAAAAATAAAATAAAATAAAAACAAATGTTTTTCACTACTCTCCTTGTTTATTTATTTTATGAATCTTTATGTTTATTTATATTTATTTTAAAATCCATTAAATAATAATTTGGAAAAACTTTAGTTTTAAAGTAAAATTGAATTCTGTATACATAAAGTTGCTTGTGGCATCTTGGTTCAAAATTTTAAAGACGTTGGTTGGATCAAACATCATGACGTCACCCTTTTAGACAACCGATCGCCACCAACAGCTGGATCCAACGGTCAAGAAGCATGAGGTGAGTGAGACCGAAAGCAGAGAATCATCCCCTCTCCGCTCTTTTACTAATAGTTTTTAAGCATGTGTTAAAGAATGTCCATAGCTAGCAGCTAGTGTGCAAGCACATCCTAAAGTGGGTCCCACCGCCTCCAGCTGTAATATTTTTTTATTTACCCATTGTACATTTTTCTACATATGGGTTAAAATTTTCAAACTATCCCAACCAAGTAGATAAATATATAAAATTTAAAATTGAAAAATGATTTTATAAAATTTAAAATTTAAAGATTATTATATTTATTTGTGTTATGTGGTACTATTTTGAACAAAAGAGATTTAAAAAAAAATTCACTTTATATTAAATTATTTTTAAATAAATTATATTTTATCAGTTATTTTAAAAAAAATTATATTTATTAATAAATATATTCACATATATTATTTATTATTTTTATTTTTTAAAACTTGATATTTAATAAATTTTAAACTAAATGAACGCAAATTATAAATATATTATTTTTAAATATATAATTAATTTGATTTAATTGTATTAAATTACAAATCCTATCCACTTTGATAAATTTCTTTAATAAAAAAGATTTTATACCAGAAATAAATTATATAATTATCATATAAAATAATCTTCCACGGAGAAAGTAATTATTAGTTTATTTGTTTTTCCTTGATTTCTTTTTTTCTTTTCCTTTCGTTTCTTTTCTTTTCTTTTGTTTTTCTTTACCTTCTCTTCTCACACACCGCACCACACACACAACCACAACAACAACACACAAGAAACTTTATTTATTTTTCGGTTTGCCTCCTTGGATTTGTTGATCTGCGATCTTTGTCTGTCGATGGACACTCAAGATCCTAGGAGGAGAAGCTGCAGTGTTAGTGAGTGATTCCATAGGCAATTCTTCAGATGGGTTTCTAGTCTCTTCTTCCCCACAAAAGAGGGTGAAGACTGAGTGATTTTTTTTGACGAAAAGGGTTTTTATTTTTTTGCATCAAAGTTAGAATCTTTGTTGGGGTTTTTGAGTGATTTGGTCTGATTTGACATGGGTGGGTGTTTCCCTTGTTTTGGATCATCCAACAGCAAGGAAGGTAGTGGTGGTGTTGTTAAAGAAGTGAACAAGAAGGATTCAGTTAAAGATGGTTCAATTGCTCAGTCTAATCATGTCACCAGAGTTAGTTCAGGTCTACAATTCGCTTTATTTTGGTTTTAGTAGATGAACTGTTTGCTTTTTTTATGCTTTGGATTGGATGGACAGTTGGGTGTGTTGAATTTTGTGATTGATTGTGTTTTGAGTGTGTTTTTGTCGATGGGTTGCTGTTTATATTTGTTTCTGTCTTGATCTGATGTATCTGGTGCTGTCTTTCGATTTACCTCGATTGTTTGGTGAATTATAGTTTGAATTTCATTTTGCTTTGTTCTGCCAATGAACCATTCATTAGCTGATTTTCTTAATGCGTTGATTTTGAATTCTATTCCCGGGAAGCAGTACCTTTTGGTTATTTTGGAGATCTGCTGTTTAATATATTTTGTTCTCCGTTGGTTGTCTTTAATTTTTCAGTTTTGATAAGAGAGTTAAATATACTGCCTAATGATTCTGGCATGTCTTTCTTAACCTGGCTGAGACAAGTTAGGTAGGATGTTTCTCTGCTTATAGTCAATGATGTATTGGCTAATTGAACTGAGGCAATTCAGCTACTTGTTGCTGTATTAATAGCTAATATGACAGACTTTGATGAGCTGCTTATTTATCCTAACTTTATTTTGGAACACAGGTTTATGTATTATATGCCTTTGTGCTTGTGAATTGTATTTCATAGCTGTTATCTTTTTATCTAAACTTAATTCTGCACTGTTCTATGATATGGATGTAGATAAATCAAAATCTCGGAGTGGTTCTGATGCAAAGAAGGAGCCACCAGTTCCAAAAGAACCAACTGCACATATTGCTGCACAGACATTTACATTTAGAGAGCTTGCTGCTGCCACAAAGAACTTCAGACCGGAGTGTCTATTGGGTGAAGGTGGTTTTGGGCGTGTTTACAAGGGTCGCTTGGAGAGCTCCGGGCAGGTAAGATATAATTAATTGTTTATCTCTAGACTGAGGCACTGTTACATGCTTTAAATCTTTATCAGCTCTACATAGAGATGTGTGTATGTTTATAAACAGGGATATGTGTCTCTTGTGTTATTTGTTGATTGCTGTTGTGTCGCATCATCTTTGACGGTTATCCTTTTGCTTCAAACAATTCTTTTGGCAGGTAGTTGCTGTCAAACAACTTGACAGGAATGGTCTTCAAGGAAATAGAGAGTTTCTGGTTGAAGTTCTCATGCTTAGCCTCTTACACCACCCAAACCTTGTCAACTTGATCGGTTACTGTGCTGATGGGGACCAACGCCTTCTTGTTTATGAGTTCATGCCATTGGGATCACTGGAAGATCATTTACATGGTTAGTTTGCATACTCACTGTTTTGTGTAACCTTTCATGCTTAGTCCTGTTGTGTTGTCCCTCATATAACATGAATGTTCACTTAATAGGTTAATTGTCAATAGTATTTTAACGATTGCTGCTCAAATTATTTCTCACTTACCCCTCTCCAAATGGATATAGTAGTATCATGGAGTGCTTGGTTTTATTTTCTTTTTTGGTGGTGCAAAATTAGATATATTAATATTCAGTCGTTGATCTAGACCCACCAACTTTTAAACCTCATCATCTAACAAATTGTTTAGTTTCTAATCCATTGTTTCTCTTAGGAGTATACCATAAGAAAGGTTATGCCATTTAGTTAGATAGAGTAATGTTGTGAGACTTGTGTACTGATATCTTCTCTGCTAATCTTAGATGCTGTAAGGTAGATATCATTTTCATCTACCCATATTATTTAGGGGTACATTATTTTTCCCCTTCAACTCTTTTATGCTAGCATAGTGCACTTCTTCTATACATTGTTTGACTTTTAGATCCACAGAACATTTATAGTGTCAGTAGACTGTACAGTTTCGAATAGCAATATGAACTCAAAAATAAAAAATAAAATTATTAAACATCGTGTCCCCATTATACACCGGTCAAAGAATGATTGTACAATGGTGGAAACTTTGGCGAATTGGCTTATTTTGTCAATCAACATTTATGCTTCATACTTCTGGTGAAACATTCCTTATTCCGTTGTCTGGAATGATGGATGCTCTGTACGTATTTTTAGTAGTAGTTCTAAATTTTAGACTTGTGTTATGTTATGGGTGACATTTTAAATTTTTAGCTATGAATTTCTTATCAGAGTATTATTCATGGCATTTGTCCTTATATTGGCAATTTGGCAGCAAAATGGCTATAGTCAGAATCATTGAGGAAGATATTGTTTGCATGAGTAGGACTCCGTTCCTTTTTCTGCTTTGTATTAATCATGTTCGTGACTTTTCCACCTTTAGACTCCCATTCTGCTTGTGTACATTGCAATTTTTTAGCTCTTTGTTGGCTATTATCCTGATACAGAGCAGTTTAATTGTAAACAGATCACGGCAGCAATTTAAGTATCCTCGTATGCAAATGTGTATTTTCTTTTGTTTATTCCTGCTTTCTTTGACTAGACCTGAGTGTACGTGGTTAATAGATGATGTAACTACACATGTAATTTCATGTAATTTATCATTAGAAAGAAGCCATTTCATATGAATGTGGATTATCTAGTTAGAAGTGGTTAGGAATGGGAAGGCTATTTGTCAATATTTTGATGTTGAATTTCATGGCTGTTTCCCTCCTAGTGGTTACAATATGGGTCAGTTTCTTTCTTAACATATTATAGTCATACTACTATCCTAAAGAATAAGACTAGAACTAAATACTTCTTGAGATATAGAAATGACATCTAAATGGACAAAATGAAGTTAAGGACAGAACTGATAATTATAGTGAATTCACTTCACAGGACGTGGACAACGTAGAATAGTACAGAGTTGGAGGCATTTGAGGAATACAAATAGGCAGACATGTTTGCATTGTGCCAGGACATAATGTTGTCAGTTATGGGTGTTGATTAAAAGCCTGCACTAACTGAAAGTTTAGCTTGAACTCTGTGTAGCAATTGCTGAGCCAGCTTGTGAGTTATGAGTTTTAAGGAGATCATGAACCTATTTTTTGGGGGTGTATTGGAAACGTGAACTGGAGAAATTTATAGGATTCAGAATGTATATAAAGAGGAGCTATGGAATGCTTGATTTTGGGGCTCTTTATGGACCTTTAGACCATTGGTTCTGGGGATACTACTATCTCATAATTATTTACTAGTGGTTAGCTATAATCCAGTAGATAGGGATGACACTGAATATTCTGGGGGTGGTTCTGTGTTTGGGGTGGTTTTTCTAATTTCAGCAGGTGGGGTGATCAGTCTTTCAGCAAATTTTGTAATCGTGCTTATAATTATGGAAGGAAGAACACTTGAAATTTCATGGTATTGTTCACAAGTTTTTGTCTTGAGGTTTCCACCTCTTTACCTAAGGAATGAACACTACAGGTATCTTTTGTTCTTGTATTTTCCCGTGAAGAAACAGCATGAGGTTGTCGATGGATAACTAGTCTGGAGTATGTTGACTTGTGATACAAATCCAAGCTTGAAGCCTCATATAGTTATGCACCGTTTTAATGAACACGCCTTAGTTTTCTTACTCAGTGAGCTTTGTATCCTTGGTCTTGGTAATTCTGGATGTGAATAATTAGATTATGAGAAGATAGTTTTTAATTGTCTATCAGACAAATAAATGCATTATAGACATGTTCAATGTAGACTGTTACAGTACAGGCTTTGGTTTATTATAGAATATTGGGGTACTGAGCTCTAGACTAGCGAGCTCTAGACTAGCGAGCTCTAGACTAAGATCTAGACTAAGATCGACTTTGGTCTATCTAGCATGATGCTTAAGGTCTAGGACTGTGATAATTCAGAATTTGGGGAGATTTTGGGAAGGCAAGAATTTTTAGAGTTAACTCCAATTGATTTGCTACTTGCATACAAGAAATGCATTATTGCATGTGCCTCGATTAGCTGACATCTCTGGAAATACTAATTTCCATGAATGAGTGATGTAAACATAATGATAGAAAATTCCGTGTAATTATTGTCAAATTATTGACAATGGGTGCTGACAGTGGGAGACAAAATTAAGAGTTATGTTAACCTGGTGAATATTAAATCAAAACCAATTGAATGTGCAATATTTACGGTATCAACTCTAAATTTTTTGAATGTCAAGTGTGTTTCTTTGCTTTTACGTGCTGCTGTAATCCAAAGTTGTTTAAGATATTTTTATTATATTGGCGTTTGCTTACTTTTGTTGGTATTGTATTTGTTATCTAAATTACTGCTGCTTAACTCATTCACTGTGCAATTGAATATTTGGATCATATAAGTGTATCTTTTTGAAGATACTTGATTTTTGTTTACAAATGTGTTATCAGATCTGCCACCAGACAAGGAACCTCTTGACTGGAATACGCGAATGAAGATTGCAGCTGGTGCAGCAAAGGGGTTAGAGTACCTGCATGATAAAGCAAATCCTCCTGTTATATACAGAGATTTAAAATCATCTAATATTCTTCTGGATGAAGGCTTTCATCCTAAGTTATCTGATTTTGGGCTCGCAAAACTGGGTCCTGTTGGTGATAAGACCCATGTATCTACTCGTGTGATGGGAACATATGGTTATTGTGCTCCTGAATATGCTATGACTGGCCAACTTACTCTCAAATCTGATGTGTACAGTTTTGGAGTTGTCTTTCTTGAACTCATTACAGGACGTAAGGCTATCGATAATACTAGGGCTCCTGGGGAGCATAATCTTGTTGCGTGGGTAAGTACCTCTCAACTTTCTCCTCGTATCTGATGTATGCATTGCTGGATAATGATTCTGTAGAAAATATCTTATTTTTGCTGAACTAACATGAAATGAGGTTTCTCTTTCTTTCCTGCTTTGTGTTCTGTGGCGATTTCTGTAGGCACGACCTCTGTTCAAGGATCGCAGGAAGTTCCCAAAAATGGCTGATCCGTTATTGCAAGGTCGCTATCCCATGCGTGGACTCTATCAAGCTCTAGCAGTTGCAGCCATGTGTTTGCAGGAGCAAGCTGCTACAAGGCCTCTGATTGGAGATGTTGTTACTGCACTTACATATTTAGCCTCCCAAACCTATGATCCTAATGCACCCAGCAGCCAGAGTAACCGGGTGGGTCCATCTACTCCTAGGACTAGGGATGATCGGAGGAATGTTGGTGATGGACTAGATAGTCCAGTACAACATGGCTCTCCTTCCACCCATAAGAACTCTCCTGACTATAGGAGGAGAAACCATGTTAGGGAACTGAGTACTGGTTCAGAGCTGGGAAGAAGTGAAACTGGCGGTGGGTCTGGGAGAAAGTGGGCTGCAGATGATCTAGAGCGACAGGAATCTCAGAGAGACAGCCCTGTAAGTGTCGGCAGAGCAAGGGAAACCACCCCTAAGAATCGTGATCTAGATAGAGAACGTGCTGTGGCGGAGGCAAAAGTATGGGGCGAGAATTGGAGAGAGAAAAAGCGGGCCAACACGATGGGGAGTTTTGACGGTACAAATGAATGAATGAACTCATGTTGAAGTCTTTTCTGATTGTTCCTCCAGCAAGAAATGAATGAGTGTGTATCATTCAGGAGAGTCATGAGTCCCAACCAAAAGGCTGCTGATACACTATCATTCTCTCCTGTTGTCTTGGTTTCCATTTCCAACCAGGAAATAAAGTCTTTGCATCGCATGCATGTATGATGATCCTCTTTGACTGTTATTGCTTATCCTTATGTCACTCTTGTAGTTGTGTTGAATATGAGACTGAAATGCTTCAATGTGGTTGAAGGAAGGAGACACAGAGTTAGCTTAGGGTATTGGGGAAGAGAGTAATGTATGATTTGAGGGGTAGATTACAGAGAACCCTTTGTGCAGAATCATGTATGCAACAATCTTTTCTAAATTTTTATGTATTTAGGTTTTTCCTTTTTTTTCTTTTCCGATTCTCTTTGAAGTTTGATGTCATAGCTTATTGTGGGGAAGATGTATAATTTTTGCCCCAAAAGTAAATTTGATGTTGTAAGTGAAGAGACCTCAAGTGGTTTTGTTGTGGATGCCTCAATTTGTTGTTCTTTTTGCTTCTCTTATCCTTTGTCCAAGTCCTCCATGTATGAGAATTATGTGCAACAAACGAGTTCTTCTGATATGATTGTTCCTGTGTCACTGTTTAACTTAACAACACATGACATCATGGACTAACACACGGTTAAAAAAAAAAAAAAAAAAACTGGTAGAAAAATCGTATAAAAACGATGTCGTATATAAGCCCTAAAATCCGAACATTTCTTGACCTGATTTTCGGCCTCTTTCAGCCTGAAACGCATTCGTTCGCAGTTCATGGTAGAGGAGAGGATCGACATCACCGAACAAACAGACAGGTGAGAATAGTCTTCAATCGCAATTTCCATTGCAGTGGATTAGTCGTTATGTTTAATTTTGTCTGCAAAAGTAGAGCTTTCATACTCCATTACGCTACAAGAAGATGCGCTATTATCCCCACCAGCACTATTTACTCCTATAGATGCAAATCCACATCTACCACTCCAAACGAACACTCTTTCACGGTCTCTTATCTCGTGAATTCATGCGGGTTTCCTCTTAGATCTGCATTATCTGCTTCCAAACGCATATACCTTGATTGCCCAGAAAAACCAGACTCTGTTAAAGCCTTCTTCAAAAGCCAGGGTTTCTCCGAACCACAAATTTCGAAGCTCATCAAAAATCGACCACTTTTTCTCAGGATTATTAGCCCTGAGAAAACCTTTTTGCCCAAATTAAAATTCTTTTACTCCAAGGGCTTTTCAAGAACTGAAGTTGCCAAGTTCTCATGTGCATACCCAGATATTCTGTTAGCTAGCTTAGAGAAGCGTATAATTCCTTCTTCCAACTGGCTTATTGATGTATTTGAAGGTACTGATTTAGCTTTTGGTATTCTGGAACGCAATGCAGAGGTTCTCTGTCGTGATGTTGAAACATATTTGGTTCCTAGATTCAGTATTTTGAAAAATATGGGCGTGCCTCTGCATAATATAGCCTTGTTTTTCAAACTGTGGATCAGACATTCTGCCAATTTCAATAAGTGGAAAGAAACTTTGATAGAAATCAAGGAAATGGGTTTCGATACTCTGAAATCAACGTTTATTCTAGCTGTTTATGCTAAAATATATAACAGATCCAATTGGGAAGGTAGGGTCAAAATTTTTAGAAAGTGGGGTTGGTCTGAGGAAGAGTTACTAGTTGCATTTCGAAAGTATCCATTGTGCATGGTAACGTCCAAGGAGAAAATTGTGGCAGTAATGGACTTTCTGGTCAATGAAATGGATATAGAGCCTTCAAAGATTCACAAATATCCAATCTTATTGGGGTTGAGTAAAGAGAAGAGGCTTATACCTAGAAGTGCTGTTTTCCAGTTTCTCCTGTCAAAAGGTTTGATTGATGGGGATAGAATTCAGCTGATCAGAATGTTTATGTTGTCTGAAAAAGTCTTCTTGCAGAGATTTATAAATTCTTTCGATGAAGATCATGAACTGTCCAAGCTTTACCAAGAGAAGTTGGCAGTTTCAGGAAGTAGAAAATACTTGTGATAAACGACTTGTCCCAGTTGGTCAGCGGTTTTAGTTTGCTACACTCTCGTAGGTCAAGTCAATTTAAAGATGCATTTTGTTTTAAAATTTGCTTAAATTGGAATTGGGAAATTCAGATTTGGTGGATGTGAATCTAGTTTACATTCAGGCTTTTGGTTACCCTGTACAATTCTCAAATGACAGTTCATGTTCAAATATATGTGTTCTTTGAGATTTATGTGGAGAATGATATGAACCATTGACATTGATTGCTGTCTCGAGTTTCATGTTTTGTGATTGATGCAGGATATGTTGAACTGATGAACCCAAACATTTGACTTGCTGCGTGAGGATTCTCCTTTAAGATTACCATCAACCCGAACATTGAATGAACTCATGTTAAATCTTTTCTGATTGTTCTTCCAGCAAGAAATGAATTGAGTGTGTATCATTCAGGAGAGTCATGAGTCCCGACCAAAAGGCTGCTGATACACTATCATTCTCTCCCGTTGTCTTGGTTTCCATTTCCAACCAGGAAATAAAGAGTCTTTGCATCGCATGCATGTATGATCATCCTCTTTGACTGTTATTGCTTATCCTTATGTCACTCTTGTAGTTGTGTTGAATATGAGACTGAAATGCTTCAATGTGGTTGAAGGAAGGAGACACAGAGTTAGATTAGGGTTTTGGGGAAGAGAGTAATGTATGATTTGAGGGGTAGATTTCAGAGAACCCTTTGTGCAGAATCTTGTATGCAACAGTCTTTTCTAAATTTTTATGTATTTAGGCTTCTTTTTTCTTTTTTCACATTTCTGTTTGAAGTTTGATGTCAAAGCTTATTGAGGGGAAGATGTATTATTTTTGCCCCAAAAGTAAAAAAATCACTGTTTGATGTTGTAAGTGAAGAGACCTCTTGTTGTGGATGTCTCAATTTGTTGTTCTTTTTGCTTCCCTTATCCTTTGTCCAAGTCCTTATATGTGTTTCTCTTTATTAGATTATACTAGTATCAAAGTATAGATGCTCATCCACTTCTACCAATCTAATCGGACACACTGTGAATTCATGAGGGTTACCTCTTAGATCTGCAGATACTCCTACTTTGACTACACAGATGAACCAGACTCTATTATAGCTTTCTGCTTCGAGCACGGATTCTCTGTTTCAGAAAATTTGAAGCTCATCCAATTGCAGTCTCTCTTGCTCGCGATTAGTCCTGAGAAAACCCTTTTTCCATATTAAAATTCCTTACTCCAGGGGCTTTTCACGAACTGAATATGCCAAGTTCTCATGTGCATGTCCAATTATTTTCTTCACCACTAGGAGGAGTGTTCCAACTGACTGATGTATTCAAAGCTACCGATATAGCTTCTGCTATTCTTAAATGCAATCCACAGTTTCTCCGTTATGATGCAGAAACATAGATGGCTCCTAGCTTCAGTAATTTGACAAATGTCAGTGTGTCACTGCATAATATCGCCTTGTTCAAATGTGGCTCCCAAATTAGGACAGTTTTAATAGTTTCTGCTGTCAAAAGGATTTAGGAGAATTATGAATAAATAAAAATAAATAAATAAAAGCATGGAAACGATGTCGTATATAAGCCCTAAAATCCAAACATTTTTTGACCCGATTTTCGGCATATTTCAACCTGAAACGCATTCGTTCGCATTTCATGGTCGAGGATCGACATCACCGAACAAACCAGACAGGTGAGAATAGTCTTCAATCACAATTTCCATTGCAGTGGATTAGCCGTTATGTTTAATTTTGTCTGCAAAAGTAGAGCTTTCATACTCCATTACGCTACAAGAAGATGCGCCATTATCCCCACCAGCACCATTTACTCCTATAGATGCAAATCCACTTCCCCCACCCCAAACGAACACTCTTTCACGGTCTCTTATCTCGTGAATTCATGCGGGTTACCTCTGAGATCTGCAATATCTGCTTCCAAACGCGTGTACCTCGATTCCCCAGAAAAACCAGACTCTGTTATAGCCTTCTTCAAGAGCCACGGTTTCTCCGAACGACAAATTTCGAAGCTCATCAAATGTCGGCCTCCTTTTCTCAAGATGATTAGTCCTGAGAAAACCTTTTCGCCCAAATTAGAATTCTTTTACTCCAAGGGCTTTTCAAGAACTGAAGTTGCCAAGTTCTCATGTGCATACCCAGATATTCTGTTAGCTAGCTTAGAGAAGCGTATAATTCCTTCTTCCAACTGGCTTATTGATGTATTCGAAGGTACTGATTTAGCTTTTGATATTCTTGAACGCAATGCAGAGATTCTCTGTCGTGATGTTGAAACATATTTGGCTCCTAGATTCAGTATTTTGAAAAATATGGGCGTGCCTCTGCATAATATAGCCTTGTTTTTCAAACTGTGGATCAGATATTCTGCCAATTTTAATAACTTGAATGAAACTTTGAAAGAAATCGAGGAAATGGGTTTCAATCCTCTGAAATCGACGTTTATTCTAGCTGTTTATGCTAAGATATATAGCAGAACCAATTGGGAAGGTAGGATCAAAATTTATAGAAAGTGGGGTTGGTCTGAGGAAGAGTTACTTGCTGCATTTCGAAATTATCCATTGTGTATGGTAACGTCCAAGGAGAAAATTGTGGCAGTAATGGACTTTCTGGTCAATGAAATGGATATAAAGCCTTCAATGATTCATAAATATCCGAAATTATTGGGGTATAGTATAGAGAAGAGGCTTATACCTAGAAGTGCTGTTTTCCAGTTTCTCCTGTCAAAAGGTTTGATTGATAGGTATAGTATTCAGCTGATCAGAATGTTTCTGTTGTCTGAGAAAGACTTCTTGCAGAGATTTATAAATTCTTTCGATGAAGCTCGTGAACTATCCAAGCTTTACCAAGAGAAGTTAGCAGTTTCAGGAAGTAGAAAATACTTGTGATAAAAGCTTGTCCCCGTTGTTCAGCGGTTTTAGTTTGGCTGCACTCTCGCAGGGCAAGTCAATTTAAAGATGCATTTTGTTGTAAAATTTGCTTAATTGGAATGGGAAATTCAGCTTTGGTGGATGTGAATTTAGTTTACATTCAGGCTTTTGGTTTCCCTGTGCAATTCTCAAATCACAGTTCATGTTCAAATGTATCTTTTCTTTGAGACTTATGTGGTGAATGATATGAACCATTGACATGGCTTGCTGTCTTGAGTTTCATGTTTTGTAATTGATGGAGGATATGTTGAACTGATGAACCCAAACACTTGACTTGTAGCATGAGGCTCTCCTCTGTGATGGAATATGTTCAGATATAATCCTGCATTTGATTTATGTTAGGAAGATCTTATTCTAAGTACTTAAAGTGATGTCTTATTGTATCATTATGATATGAACACTAAATCTAGTAATCAGGTTAAAGTTAAGGATAATATGTAATTTTATTTATTTATTAAATATTTTATATTAAATTGATAAATTTATAATCAATGTGAGGTGCCTGCCTCATGGAGCAAAACCGTAAGCCATGTAACCGACCCAAATTAACAACCCTCACGAGTCCAAAGTCCAAAGACCCACCCACACTCTCATGGGCGGGAAATAGCAATCCCACTTCTCTATGGCGGGAAAGCACCAATTTTCACATGTTGTGGTCCGCGCACTACCGTACATTTTCATTTTATAAATCCAACGGGTACAAATACTTCCCCACTTCATCGAGGATTTAGAATTTTTAAATTTACATTTTAATCCTCGTTCCGCTATAGAAGAAGAGTCGGTCCTCTCTATTTTTTATCGAGTGATTAAAGAAAAAAGAAAGAAATAGAAAAGAGAAGGGAGAGAAAAACCCTCGATCTAGGGAACAGATAATCCAGCCGGAGCGACGCATGGCGAAACACTCCAAGTCACGTGAGTCCGATGAGGACGCCGCTTTAAGCAACGGCGGCTCCAGTTCGTCAGAGGACGAGCAGATTAACGATCAGATCAACGAGGATGACGAAGAAGAGTTGGAGGCGGTTGCTCGCTCTGCTGCTTCCGACGAGGATAATTCTCCTGCTTCAGATGATGAAGACGCTGCCGAAGGCGACGATGTCGATGAGGTGATTTTTTCGATTCGTCTCTCGCGTTAGTTCGTCTTCATGGGAGCTGAGTTGTTTTTATGCATGTTTGGTTTCGTTTTAGGGTTTGCACTTTTTCCTTTATGGGAAGTTTCTCATAGAAGTTTTCGAAAGTAACTTGTTAAATTTTAGGAATTTGACATGGAACTGGGTGGTTGATGATAATGCCGTGGTTTTGTTGGTTAGATTTTGGTGCTAGCTTGACGGTTTTGGTAGAAATAAAGAAAAAAAAATAGTTTGACGTTCGTTTACTGTAATGTGTTGGGGATTTTTTTTTAGTGATATATAATGTGTTTAACTTCATGTTGTTTCGTTAAATGCATTTATTTAATATGATGATAAGTACGTACAATGTATTACAAACGTCCGGTTAATTTATCTTCTTTGGTTTTTCAGTTAGTCAGCCTATTTTGAAGTTGTTAAATTCACACTTATAATCCTTGTTTGATGAACTCCAGAAGAATCGCTAGTTCTGGAATTGGGTTATTTTTAATCTTAAGGAACAAAACTTCTCATTCTTACATGAAATGTACATGAGCTCCATGATATTGTCAGTTTCTTTCTTCTCATTATTGTAATCTACTTGTAGGACGGTAATGGTGAGGCTAATGCAGAAATTAGCAAGCGTGAGAAGGCAAGACTAAGAGAAATGCAGAATTTGAAGAAACAGAAGATTCAGGAGATCTTGGACGCACAAAATGCTGCTATAGATGCTGATATGGTGAAGTCTTTTTATCTGTTTTTTAAGCTATACACTCTAAGCTTTCTGTTGAATGTTGTGATTTTCTAGGCTAGTGAGAGTAATTGTGTTGCTTATTGATTAAATTGTTTGGCATAATGGCAGAACAACAAAGGCAAGGGCCGATTGAAGTATCTCTTGCAGCAGACTGAGATATTTGCTCATTTTGCAAAAGGGGATCAGTCTTCATCCCAGAAGAGAGCAAAGGGAAGGTATAGCAATTGTTTGTTAAATAGTCTTCCATGTCATTTATCCGATTCTGGTCAAGTCTCTTTGTTTAGTTGCATTTATATGCACTAGATTTTTTCTATGTGATTGTAATTTGGTTTTGTTTAATACCTTTTCCTTTAGTTTGTGTTTTTTCAACTAATGTTCTGCTTATATTGAACATACTGTTTTACGGAATTTGGGTATCTGATTGTAGAGAAGTGTAGTTTTGATTTCCTGAGAGGTGTCTTTGTTGGGTTGGTTGAGTTATTTAGAGTTGGCTGATTATCTTAACCCCAGGAAAGAAATTCTATTGTTGTGTGTCGTTCTTTATTAGACAGTATATGTTTGTTCTTTTTTTATTTTGGTCATATAATGTCAAGATGTGCTAAGCATTGGTTTACTTTGTATTTGATCTAGGGGTCGCCATGCATCGAAGTTGACTGAAGAAGAAGAAGATGAAGAGTATCTCAAGGAAGAAGAAGATGGTTTGTCTAACACTCGTTTGGTAACACAACCTTCGTGTAAGTGCGCTTAAACTTCACACTAAATCACAAGCTTGAGGCGCCATACAGTTGTGTTGTTTGAAATCTCAGGGTCTTCTGGAAGGATTGGATTTTTATATATAATTTATTTTCAAGTGTTCACTAGATTTATTATTTTCCTTTTTCTTTTCGAATTTAATTGTTACATCATATAGTAATACCTAAGCATTACTCTCTATAGAATTTTTCATGTGCAAGAACAATTACTTGCCCTGATATATGTTGGACTAGGGTGCATATGTAAATTTATGTAAGATGCATGTATTTGTGTTTGCAGGTATTCAGGGAAAGATGAGAGATTATCAACTTGCTGGGTTAAACTGGCTTATAAGATTATATGAGAATGGCATAAATGGAATTCTTGCTGATGAAATGGTAAGTAAATAATCATGCTTTCTGATTTTTCCCTGTTAGCTTGCACACCATCTGCTTGGTGTTTTATTATGTTGTTGCATAAAATTTCATTTCTGTTTCCTTCATGTGTAATTAATTGATTTCTATTTTGCAGGGTCTTGGTAAAACTTTGCAGACAATATCCTTGATGGGCTACCTGCATGAGTTTAGAGGAATTACTGGTCCTCATATGGTGGTTGCTCCAAAATCAACGCTTGGTAACTGGATGAATGAAATTAGGCGCTTCTGCCCAGTTTTACGTGCTGTAAAATTTCTAGGCAATCCTGATGAGCGGGTATGTTGAGCATATCCAATATGTAACTCTGTGCTTGTTGCCGCTTTTTGTGGTTATTACAAGAAATAACTTTTCTTTGCAGAGACATATACGTGAGGAATTATTAGTTGCTGGAAAATTTGATGTCTGTGTTACTAGTTTCGAAATGGCCATCAAGGAGAAATCTGCCCTGCGTCGTTTTAGTTGGCGATATATTATCATTGATGAGGCCCATCGAATCAAGAATGAGAATTCTCTTCTTTCTAAAACAATGAGACTTTACAATACTAATTACCGTCTTCTCATTACTGGCACTCCACTTCAGGTATTTCTAATGGTGTTTGATTATTGAATAATAATGATAACCCTTACTTTTTATTAATTAATTAATTTTTTTATTTTTGCTTGCATATCCTTCTTTGATAACTTTTTGCTTAGTTCTGGGAGCTGCTTTCATGTTTAGTAATTCACTTTCTCTTTTTATTAATATTTCTGTGATTTTTTCATATATAGATTATTTGTTTTGTGTGCAGAACAATCTTCATGAGCTCTGGTCCCTCCTTAACTTTTTGCTTCCAGAGATTTTCAGTTCAGCAGAAACTTTTGATGAATGGTTCCAAATTTCTGGTGAGAATGATCAGCAGGAAGTCGTTCAACAACTTCATAAGGTAGTTTGCTTCTTCTTTCCATTATTGCTAATTTGTTTTCCGTCAGTTAATTGTGATGTATTTGTTAGGTTCTCCGGCCATTTCTTCTTAGGAGGTTGAAGTCCGATGTGGAGAAAGGTTTACCTCCTAAAAAGGAAACGATATTGAAAGTGGGCATGTCACAAATGCAAAAACAGTACTACAGGGCCTTGCTGCAAAAAGATCTTGAAGTTGTGAATGCAGGTGGAGAACGTAAACGCTTGCTGAACATAGCAATGCAGTTGCGTAAATGTTGTAATCATCCATATCTTTTCCAAGGTGCTGAACCTGGTCCTCCTTATACTACAGGGGACCATCTGATAACAAATGCTGGTAAGTGATGCTTAATTGAAAAGTTTATGGTTGTCAAATTATCAGCATCTTACTAATTTCTTTCTAGGCAAAATGGTTCTTTTGGACAAGTTGCTTCCAAAGCTCAAAGATCGTGATTCTAGGGTTTTAATATTTTCTCAGGTCAGTGCTATTAAATGTTGTAAATAACTATGGATGGATAGTGCTTTCAAGCATACTCTTCAATGGAACCTTCTTAATGCACTATGATTTTCTATATTTTTTCTGTGTCTGATTTTGTGAGGGTTGTGATAAATCAGATGACAAGACTGCTAGACATCCTTGAAGATTATCTAATGTTTAGGGGTTACCAATATTGTCGGATTGATGGTAATACTGGTGGAGAAGACCGGGATGCTTCTATTGAGGCCTTCAATAAGCCAGGAAGTGAGAAATTTGTGTTCTTGCTGTCAACCAGAGCAGGAGGCCTTGGTATTAATCTTGCCACTGCCGATGTTGTCATCCTTTATGACAGTGATTGGTGAGTTCCTTTATAAAAGGGTTACTCCGCTGGCAATGGTTTTCTTTGTTAGGGTTTGCAATTAATTATGCTAGGACAATACTGTAGGAATCCTCAAGTAGATCTGCAAGCTCAGGATCGAGCTCATAGGATTGGACAAAAGAAAGAAGTTCAAGTGTTCCGTTTCTGCACTGAGGTAAGGAGTTGTTGGATATGCCATGTTAAAAGCTTAGATGAATGTTGCTTTAAGTATTCATTTGGATTTATTTTGAACAGTATACTATTGAGGAAAAAGTGATTGAGAGAGCTTACAAGAAGCTTGCACTCGATGCTCTTGTTATTCAACAAGGACGGTTGGCTGAACAGAAGAGTATGTGGTTTCCACTTTATATGCCTATTTTATTTACTTTTTCTTTATAAACAGTTCTGAATGTGTTGATGGATCCTATACAGCTGTCAATAAAGATGAGCTGCTTCAGATGGTTAGATTTGGTGCTGAAATGGTTTTTAGTTCCAAGGACAGCACAATTACAGATGAAGACATTGACAGAATCATTGCTAAAGGAGAAGAAGCAACAGCTGAACTTGATGCAAAGATGAAGAAATTTACAGAAGATGCCATCAAATTTAAAATGGATGACAGTACGTTATTGATGCTGAAGATGTTCACCCATTTTTTCTTAATACTGGATTTTAATTTTTTGTTTTCTACTTGTTTGCATGCAGCTGCTGAATTATACGATTTTGATGATGAAAAGGTAAATTTAACTGTTCTGGTCTGCTTAAATGTTCACTTTGTGTGTGTCTTTTTCTCTCTGGGTATAGGAGCTTATTCTGCTGCTTTCTTGACAAAAGGATGAGAACAAGTTTGATTTCAAGAAAATTGTCAGTGAAAACTGGATCGAACCACCTAAGAGAGAGCGGAAGCGCAAGTAATTACCATTGGCCTAATTTTAGCTTGATTTTCTTCTAGTTCACCTTTGTTATTATTTCATCTGGTCCTCTTCTTTCAGCTATTCTGAATCTGAATACTTCAAACAAACTATGCGTCAAGGTGGTCCAGCTAAACCCAAGGAACCTCGTATTCCTCGTATGCCCCAGTTGTAAGCATCTTTGTTGCATCAGCTGTGTTTTTCTTGGATATCTCTTTTAAAAATATAGCTGTAGTATCTCATTCCTCCTCCCCTCCCCAATTGCTGTCAGGCATGATTTTCAATTTTTCAACACTCAGAGGCTAAGTGAGCTATATGAGAAAGAAGTCCGCTTCCTCATGGTGAGTAATGCGTCAGTAAAATGTCCTCTTTTCCTTGATTTTTCCACTTAAATCCTACTGATTATATGTTCATCATCAGCAAGCACACCAAAAAAATCAGTTAAAAGACACCATTGATGTGGATGAGCCTGAAGGTAATTTTTTATAGTGCTTCAGTAGCTCTGTTGCCTGCTGTTTATTTATACTTTTTCTGATTTCTGTGTTTGTTAATGTAGAAGGTGGAGATCCGCTGACTGCTGAAGAGTTAGAAGAGAAGGAGCGATTGTTGGAAGAAGTAAGCATAATATGATGGCATGTTTTTATGAGATTATGAACCTTGTCTTAATGTTCACTCATTTAATGCAGGGATTTTCTTCATGGAGTAGAAAAGATTTCAACACTTTCATTAGGGCTTGTGAGAGATATGGCCGGAATGATATAAAAAGTATTGCCTCTGAAATGGAAGGAAAAACTGAGGAAGAAGTTGAAAGATATGCCAAAGTTTTTAAAGAGCGATATAAGGAGTTAAATGGTATGACAATTCTAGTTCTTGGTGGAAATGGTTATGATATCTTAATTAAGAAATGTGGTTCAAACTGTGGAGCTTACCTTTGTTGGCACTCATAATAGGTGTGTCTGTGTTATAGACTGGAATGCTGGTGGATACTTAGTTATATGCTGATTTGAAAATTTGGAATTGAGTTTGTGCTCTGATGCCTAAATGTTCCCTGCTAAGTACGCTCTTTTCATTGCTGCTGTTACTTTGATAGGGGAGATCTTATTTTAGTTAACCCCCCTAACAGTGCCTGTTGTTAATATATTGTCATCTAATCTTGATTATAACAGGCTTGAAAATGTGTCTGACTTGTTTTTTAAAAATGTGACATGTATTTTGTAATTAATTTGTGTTCCTAGTTTTCTGGTTCCTTTGCTTGATTCTTAATTGATTGGTTATAGAAAACAAGTACATTGATTTGTGCAGTTAGACCGATATGGGTTATTGCTGTTCGGTTCTTTAGGTTTTGAGCGTGTTAGATGGCAAGATATGATCATACAAGTCATTCATTTGGAATAGTTAAGCAATTTACTAATGTAACTTGATTTTGCTGGAATGCTACAGATTATGACAGGATCATTAAGAACATTGAAAGAGGTGAAGCTAGAATCTCTCGTAAAGATGAGATCATGAAAGCTATTGGAAAGAAATTGGATCGGTACAAGAACCCGTGGATGGAATTGAAGATCCAGTATGGTCAGAACAAAGGGAAGTTGTACAATGAAGAATGTGATCGTTTCATGGTACAATCTCTATTCAATGTCTTTAATATTTATATGATCTGCTATTTCCTCTTCACTAAATCTCATTGATCTGGTAACATGTCCTCCTAGATATGCATGGTTCACAAGCTTGGGTATGGAAATTGGGATGAGCTAAAAGCGGCATTTCGCACATCGCCTTTATTCCGCTTCGACTGGTTTGTCAAGTCCCGCACTACTCAAGAACTTGCTCGGAGATGCGATACACTTATTAGGCTGGTGGAGAAGGAAAACCAAGAATTTGATGAGAGGGAGAGGCAGGCCCGCAAAGAGAAGAAACTTGCTAAGGTTTTACCCATTAGCTACTCAAAACTTTTAACTAGTTAATAAATTTCAATTGTGTTTTATTCTCATTGTGTTTCTGAATTCAGAACATGACCCCTTCTAAGCGGGCTGGTGGGAGGCAGTCAAATGAGAGCCCTAGTTCATTGAAGAAGCGGAAGCAGTTGTCAATGGATGACTATCTCACCACCTCTGTATGTTACTAACAATCTGAATTGGATCATGCAATGTGATTGCAAACTGAAACATGATATCTTATCTTGCAGGGAAAGAGGAGGAAGTGATCTCTCGATACGAGCTTGAAGATATGGACAAGTTTTGGTAAACCAACCTCTAATGTTACCGGTGTATGCTCTGTTATTAGGCAGAAGCAATTGATATATTTTTATGGCCGAGAAGCGCCTATCGGGAGCGGCTTTATTTTTATGGGCCAATAGGTTTACACTGACGGGATAGCCTTTTAGATGTATTAGATTTCCAGTGACGTTAGCTGTATAAATGATTATTATATTATTACACTACGGAATTACGTTCACGTTATTTGGTATTACTCCCAAATTAAATTAAACCTAATCGCGATGGCTGAACCCATCCAATCAACTACTATCAAAGTAAAGCAACGATATAAAATGTAAATTTAAACTGAAACTTGGAGCGAGATTTGAATGGTCATATATATATATAAATAATAATTGAAAATTTTAAAAAATGGGCTTTTTAAAGTTTAAAATATAATTATAGACCTATTTTGAAAAATATAAAAAAACAGATTTTTTTTAAATTTAGTTTTTATTCTATAGGCCAAGTTTTTTAAAATATTCCTAAAATTTTACACTCATGAAATTTTACAATTCGTAGATGTCGTGAATTACGCTCACAGTTGTGATTGACTTAGAAGTGAAAATCAAAGTTGTGATTGACTTAGGAGTGAAAATCAAAGTTTAGTTTTGCAAACTTTTCAAAAATGGATTATAATTGTATAAGTAAACTTTTTATGATCCAGAAATTCAATGTACTCTAAATATAATTTTAAGAAGAATAATTTCAAAATTATATAATTTAAAAATAATTTTCAAACGAAATATTTTTGAAAAAGGAATTTCAAACCAAATATTATTAAAGAATAATTTCATTAATCGGTGCGAGGATTATCCGTACATGCAGCCAAGTCACGTTTCCTCATATCAATTTACCATAACATCCTTACCCAGCCTCATACTCCTAAGAAACCAACGAGGGCAATTTAGGTAATACAGATAAAAGCAACAGAGAAGACACACACACTATTATATTTATTGTCTACCCGTATCGGTTCCGTCTCGGACTCTCATCATTATATATTGGAATCATGAATTTATTCGTCTCTCTTTAACCGGTTTCGGACACGGTTCAGATCAAAGACCTGAGAATATTCATTGTCGTAATTGGTTGTTGAGGACGAATTACAGGGTCCGGGACGCACAAGGTTCTCAGCTTGTTCATGTCGTTTTGCCCTAATTATAGGTGGTGTAATTATTAATTTGGTTTGTTTTTATTGCAGGGTATGGAGCGGAGAGGATGGGTTATTCTATTGGTGCTTACATGTCTTTTTGGCTTCTCAATAGGCAGAGGTAGGATTAACTCGTTGAAGTTGTGGTTTATTGGTTGTGGTGTTTTTTAAATTTTATTTTATATTGGTATGGGTGTTCAGTTAATGTGTGTATGTGTACCTTGCTATATTTACAAAGAGAGAAAACTTGATTGCAGTGGATGTAATTGTGTTGTGTGAAGGACAGCAATGTCTGTGAGATTGGTTGTAATTGATTTGCGTTCTTATTTTCTGGGAATTCCTATCTGTTGCCAGTTCATATGATCGGCTCTTTTGGTGTTTGGTATTTTTATTGGGTATGAGTTGATGTCATATGGCACTAACTCGATTGCTTTTCAGATTTTGTAGAACTCAAGAGCAAGCACAGAGATGATGATGCTCAAGTTTACAACCATACTCTTGCTACCATATTAGTGGAATATGCATCTGCAGTAAGTCTTTTGTTTACCATTTTTGTAAAAAGTGTTATGGGGTAAAGGGTAAGGCTTCACATTATTGTAATTTTTTGTAACTGAACATGGAACTTACATATTGAGCACTAACAAGAATTGGCATTTAATTTGAATTTCCATTCATGGGAGATCCATTGGAAAGTTTTAAACTTGACCTTATAATGCAAAAAGATTCCATTTCATTGACTGGGTACTTGCTGGTCTCTAATTGTGCAACGAACATGCTTAATGAAATTTCTGCGTTAACTTTTGTGACTGCGTTGTTGTGGGTTCATTAGAAGGAACTAACTTCGTCTTTATATTCTTCTCGGGGTTATTTCTTTGTCCATGCTTTTGTAAAGATACTACCTCTATAATCATTTTATGGAATTGAGGTACTTGCCTTGAGATATTTCTACAACTTATGTTACTGACTGCACTTTCAGGTTTATATGTCAGATTTGACCGAACTGTTTACTTGGACATGCCCAAGGTGCGATGGTTTGACTAAGGTGCTTGTAACACTCTTTTTTCCCCTTTTCTTTTCTAGTTGGTTCTTTCTTGAAAGATGTTAATCAAGTTTTCCTTGGACTTGAAACAGGGATTTGAAATAATAGAGCTGATTGTTGATGTACAACACTGTCTACAGGTGTGTATTTTTTAATAAATTTTTTTATGTGTAATTGCGTATTCTAAATTGTAGGTGTTATTATCTGTCCATTTTACAATTGGGTTTCTGTCCTGATACATTGATGGCCTCTGACTGTTAGGCATTTGTTGGAGTAGCACAAGATCTTGATTCTGTTGTGATTGCCTTTAGAGGGACTCAAGAACACAGGTATTAATTTTTAGTAACTTATTGTGTCTTATTTCTTTTACTTGTGTTCAAAGTTTATTGCGCGACTTTTTCTCAAAAGCTGAGCAAATGGGTTATAAGGTTCTTGCAATTCCTGTGACCTGTCTCATTAATTGATCTGCATTGTTCACAATGCAAGACTTGTAAATGCTAAAGGCATTGGAAAATGGAAGGGAAAAATATTAATTGGTAATTCATTTAGAGGTTTCTCACCTATGGATCTTTGCACTCATACTTGCAGCATACAGAACTGGGTTGAAGACTTGTTTTGGAAGCAGCTTGATTTAAATTACCCTGACATGCCGGATGCTATGGTATATGAAATAGAAGAAACTAATCCATTTAGCTTATTGCTGTCTAGTAGTTTAGTAGAGCCAGTTGAGCAACATTCCTATTCCTATTTTTGAAAAAAATGAAATTGTTTCAGGTCCACCATGGATTTTACAGTGCTTACCATAATACAACTGTTCGTCCTGGAATTCTTAGTGCCCTTAAAAGATCAAAAGAGATTTATGGGGATCTTAAGGTCATTGTGACAGGGCATTCTATGGGTGGAGCTATGGCTGCTTTTTGCGCTCTTGACCTTACGGTACTTCCTAGCTTTCTTATTGTCCTGCCATGATTGTTGCTGAAATTTATTCTGGAAGTTGCCTCTTCAATCTCTAATGGTTATGCTGGATGAAATTCTTATTGCCAGGTGAATCATGATGTTCAAAATATTAAGGTTATGACATTTGGACAACCTCGGATTGGCAATGCGGTTTTTGCAACTTTCTACAGCCAACTTGTTCCAGATACAATTCGGGTCACAAATGCACAGGACATTGTTCCCCATCTACCTCCATACTACACTTACTTCCCCAGAAAGACATACCATCATTTCCCAAGAGAGGTAATAGTTTGTTAACAAATTTGTCTAGTGATAAAGCCAATTGGTTTTAAGATTTGACTAACTTCTGTTAAATACCCTCAGTTACTTTTGTATTCATCTGTAGCCTCATTTTCCTATTTTCTGGAACCGATTGCTCTACTTTAAACCATAAATGTTACTTGTAGGTATGGCTGTACAACCTTGGACTAGGAAGTTTGGTATATAGAGTTGAGAAACTTTGTGACACTTCAGGTGAAGATCCAACTTGTAGCAGGTAAGTTAAAATCTAAATTATTCTTCTATCTGCGTTTATTTCTCCAAACTAATTGCTTGTCAAACAAGATGCTAAGAGCTCCCCTGACATATATGTACAGATCAGTGCCTGGGAACAGCATTTCAGATCACTTGAGCTACTATGGTATTGAGATGGGTTGCGATGAATGGTCATCATGTAGAATTGTGATGGACCCTAGAGTAAAGAACTATGGCACAACCGATCTGAAAGGAAATATAGTCTTGTCCAGGAATAGTACTGCCATCTTGAAATTGAATACAGAATCAGAACCGGAGCACAAACTTTCATAACATTGGGGTGAGATTGTTATTTCTCCAGCTGAAGCTTTGAGCCTAAACTTTCATAACAGTCTCAACACAATGAGCCCTTGCACTGGTGCATATGATTCTGATACCCATGCAATGGGAATGTAAATAGCAATTGTTTGTTGTATATTATTACTCCTGTGAATATGCTGCTGATGGACTATGTGGCCTCTCATGTGTACAAAATTTAAGCTACTGGAATGAAGTATTTAGTAAATTATATTATTATTAGTATCGTCTTTCCAGTAACCTCTAATTATATTATAATTAGTTCTCATTGTGCACCCAATTAGAATTCAAACATCACTCATTCTCATAAGTTAATTACAATACACTTCCTTCTTTAAACCTCTCTGATTTCTGTCTCACTTAGATCTTAACATCAAATACAGTGCAGATGATAATACTGAAACACTAGTGCACAAGAAACAAGCTTGTGATGTTGGGGTTTTTCCTTCAAACAGCCTTCTGATCATCATCCTTGCTTGTAGAAGAAGCAATCGACTGCTCCTGCATATAATAAACAAAATCCTTCCTTCAATTCTAATTCTTTTTCTGCTAATTATATCCATTTAGATTCTTATCCTACCTTCTCATCTGTCAGATTCTTCTCATCAACTAAATTAACATCTTTCTCAATATCTTCATTAACCTTCTCTTCCTCTGCTGACTCTCCAATCACATTATTCTCTTCCACTGCTTCTAAACACACAACATCAACACATTAATCAAATCAAAACATAAAAAGCACATACACAAACAAACAGCAATATTATATTCATCCCCAGATACCATTTCCAGTCTCTTTTAATAATTCTTCACCACCATCTTCAACTTTCTCAAACTTATCAGTAAAAACATTCATGACATTATTCTCTGAAGCATCAACTCTTGGAGAGAAATACTGATCAGACTTATCAGAAACAATACCATCAACAGCCTCCTCTTCCTCTTCTTTATTTTTTCTTGGTGACAAGAATCTATTTGGTGACTCTTTTGGCTCTTCTTCTTTTTCTTCTTTTTTCTCTTCTGCTATTAACTTTGTTTTTTCTTCTTCTGCATTTGTGATAGCGGTTTCATTTGGCTTATCAGAACATGTGGTAACGGATTTCTTAAGCGCTACGGTGTTGTCTGTGGCTACATCATTGTGTTTTGATTTTCCACAGCCCATGATTCAGCTCTTTAATCACAGATTATTGATAATGAGTTGAGACTTTTTTTTTTGTTTCTATTGCATATGAACTGTTTGATGTGTTTTGGTGTATATATATATATATATATATAGTTTGGTTTAGAAAAGAACAGTTTTTTTTAGTTAGATGGGTTAAGTTATGGAAACAGACATCTTAGCTGGATTTAGTTTTTATTCTAATTGTGTTCATGAATGAACAACAGTACAATGATTAAGATAAATTATCTAGTTGTGAATATACAAACATCAATCTGTTACCATTATCAACGGTCTATTAGTTTTGGTGAGCTTAGAAGTACAGGTTATAGCTAAATTAGATTTGATTTAAAATTGCATCTAAATTTAGATCATTGTTAGTTTAATGGGAGAAGACACATCTGCAACTTGATGAATCACTTGCATGCAACTTGGTAAAAAGCCAGCATCAACAGTCAGTGAATCACTTATAGATCTTTGCCACTTGAAGATTCGGTCCAAACTCAAATTCTTTACTGTTTATGCACAAAACTCGATACCATATACACGCTTTGAAACAACATAATGGACTTGACCTAAACATCTGATGTGTGTCTTCCTTTCTTATTCTTGGATTGAATAAACTATGCATATGTGATGTGTTTCATGTATGTTTTTGAGTATTTAGGTGCATTTCCTTATTAGATGACTTTAGATCACACACATAGATTGCTTCTTGTCAGAAAATGACTTTAGCTTCAAGTTGTGGGTTCAGTCACTCTCGATCTCTCTATATTCGCAGCGTCTATGGTCCCCTCACTTATCCTATCCTTCACTCATATAAAAATAAACAATTGCCATGCCCACACTCTTTGTTTCTTTACATGGATTTTATCATCATAAGCAGTTGATTTATTAAAATGATATAAAACAGATTCCAAGTTGAAATGAACAAGTTTTATTAAAGAAATCTTATCCCTTTATTATTTACTGTTGATATATAATGAGATGCGTAGCATTACATAAGAGCTATAGACAGACATCACATGGATATTATATTTATATTCAATAAATACTCTCTAATATCTTGATTTGTCTTTGGACCTATCCCATATCAGGAAAGAAAACGCTCCATTTTTTTTCGTTGTTGGCTTTGCCCTTCCATCCTCATAAAAATCCACTATACTCATGGAAGGGTCAGCCAACGAACGTCTTGATTTTGGGAAGATGGGTTATGGGTATGTCTCTTGCCCCTTCTTTTTCATGTTTTCACATGTTGATTTGTTCGTGTTTCTCTTTGCAGATGCAAGCATTACAGGAGAAGATGTAAGATTAGAGCTCCTTGTTGCAACGAGGTTTTCGATTGTCGCCATTGTCACAACGAAGCTGCGGTAAATTTCTGTGCTTTTTGATCTGGGGTCTTGTGGTTTTGTGTTTTTGATCTGTTTTTAGGCCAAAGATTTGATTTTTATGATGTGTTGTTTTGTGTGGCTTTATGTATTGCTATTTTATCAGAGTATGTTGAGGAACTTCTCTGATCGCCATGAAATTGATCGACAGGCAGTTACACAAGTATGTCTCTTGTTGTTATTTCAGGTTTTGAATTCTTATGACTATGAATTGAAATTGACTAGAGGTTATAACATATGTGATCTTATGTCGTTTGATGTTACAGGTTATTTGTTCTGTCTGTGATACTGAGCAGCCGGTATGTCTCTATAGATCTACAGTGATGCTTTGCTTCTCAATTTTCTTGCTTTTGTATGTGAATTGGTTTCATATGTGTTGGTTCCAGGTTGGTCGAGTTTGTACGAATTGTGGTGTCAATATGGGGGAGTATTTCTGTGAAATTTGCAAGTTCTACGATGACGATGTAATTTCCTTTTTCTGTGTCTATTGAATTATGATATTGGATCATTTATTGTTGTATTTGATTTGAAGAATAGTAGTAACCACTTCTGTTGTTTATACATGTTGCAGATTGGAAAGGGGCAGTTTCATTGCCATGAATGTGGGATCTGCAGGTCAGTGAGTGTTTCTTGTTATGTTATTTTTGATAATAGTCATTTAATTTGGGAGGCTATAAAATGCTGTTATCTAACTTATTGTTATTGATAACAGAGTTGGTGGTAAAGAGAACTATTTTCACTGCAAGAAATGTGGTAAGCACTAGTGATCAATATGGCTTTGTTGTTCAGTTGTCAGATATATGTCATGTGAACCATTGGTACGTTTTAACCATTTTTCTACTTCAATGAATGGAAAAAACCTCCACATTGTCTATTTTAAATTTCTTCATTGGTCGCTACGTTGTTAGTGTACTACTGTTACTGTGGTATGTAAGTGGTGCATTAACTAATTTAGTGATAATGCTGTTTTGTGAGCTGGGAATATAAGGTTTTCGCTTGGCATTTGCTTGCTTGGATGGGACATAATTTACTGCACTTGCATGTTTGAAATTTTCACAAAGCTTCAGTATTTTCCAGTGTTGCTTAGAATCTGTGCAATATAACACCCTTGAGAATGCTTGCTGTTGTCCTCTTGAGGTTTTCTCATTATCAGAGCAGCACTTGGTCTGGTTCTTTAGCTTTGTGTCTTGATTTTTATCTATAAAACCTTAATTGGCCTTACAAAAATATGCAATTGCTTGTATTGTAGTCAATTTACGGAGCTTCTTATCCCGATTTCAACGCTTGTTGCTTGATACTTTGGTGCTGTTCGATTTCTTATTAACTTATGACTCCAAATTTTCATTTTTGTATCGATGGTGATTAGAAGTGCTTCTATGTTTTTCACATTAATATTGCTATTATCATTAAATACTTGTTTCTGATACCAGGGCACTGCAATGTTTATTTTGTTGTGATTTCTGCTCTTCTATGCTCTCTTTTAATTCAGTTTTTGTAATTAGTTTATGGGAAAACTTCTCTGCTATATTACAATGCACCCTCCATGGTTCATGTACATAAATGATGATTACTATGTGTTTAGGATCTTGCTATGCCAATAGTTTGCGCGATAATCATTCGTGTGTTGAGAATTCTATGCGACACCACTGCCCCATATGTTATGAGGTTGGTATTGTAATTACTTCAACTACTTTCAAGATTTGACACAATCTGCAATATCCTGACACTACTATTTCATGTCTCTCAAGTACCTTTTTGACTCACTCAAAGACACTACTGTCATGAAATGTGGGCACACAATGCATTGTGAATGTTACAACGAGATGATCCACCGCGACAAGTAAGTATGACATCAGTTTTTACTTCAATCCCAGTCACAGCAGCTGCTTATGATTTTTCACATTCTGATTCTTGTCATATGCAGATTCTGTTGCCCCATATGCTCTAGGTCTATCATTGACATGTCTAGAACCTGGAAGAGAATAGATGAAGAGGTATAGCTTCTTGCTACGGTTGGCTCAGCTGTTACTTTTTTTCATTAATCTTGAGACTAACATGATAAAATTTTAACTTATTTTTCAGATAGAAGCAACCTTGATGCCCGAGGACTACCGATACAAGAAGGTACTTGACATTCATGTCCATCCCTAGTTACACATGCTTATTGAAAAACAAAATTTAGTTACTATGTACAAAATTGCAGGTATGGATCCTTTGCAACGACTGCAATGACACAACCGAGGTCTACTTCCATATTATCGGCCAGAAATGCAGTCACTGCAGCTCATATAACACCCGGACAATAGCTCCTCCAGTACTGCCTCAGTGATTGAATTGATTCGTCAGACTCACAGGTACCTGAATGCATTGCTTGCTTGCATCCCCAGAAGAAAAAATCAAGAGGGGATACCAGATTGCATTTGCCAATCAGTTCCAATTCAAACTCCTGATATATTAAATATGGAGAAAGACTGTATACCATTTGATTGCTACATTGGTTGTGTATGTTTGCATCCTCATCTCATATTCTTCCTCCCCAACTCTGTGGAGATCAAAAGAGTAACCACTACTATTAGTTTGTAATGGGTGCTCCAATATGTAAACACCTCTACTCTATACAAATATATATATGTACTTGCACCTGTAAAAACCTCGTCAAATCAAACATAGTTTGGATTAAGGATTATTTATTCATTTAATAGCAGTTTTCTTCAGTATGATTGCCAATGTTTTATCTTCCAACAAGGTAATCAAAACATTGTGTTGTGTTAATGTAGCTAATGATGACGATGATTTTGTAATAAACCATAAAACTCTTCCTTCTTTGTAGATATCTGAATTTTATGGGTTTTAATGTAATTCTTCGACACTATATAAATGCTTACTGGGCCAAAATAACATATTGGGCTTTTATTTAGGAGCCCAATTTTCACAAAAGAAGGCCCATGATCCACACACTGACTCTCTCCCTCTCTCGTCACTCCCCTCCTAAAACCCTGACCTTCGTCCTCCGTCTACGCCCTCTCTTCTTCCAAAATCCGCCGAGTACACTGAGTTCAAACTCGGCCGACTCAAATCGTCATGCAGCTACTATCGAACGCTCGTCGACTCAGTAGATTATTGAGACCGTCACTTGTTCTAAACTCAGAGCAACGATTTCACATCTCTCCTGACATTCAAATCCTCTCATCGCGTCATTTTCATCAACAATGTCCTCACAAAAACTCCTCCTGTTACTGCTCAATCTGCTCCTCAGGTCGTTTTGCACGTCAACAATTTGTTTTTCTTTTCTAATTTGTGTTTAAGATGTTATTTTATTTAAATTTAGTTAGAATTGATTTTAGGCAATGTCTTGCGATCTTCAAATCACTTGCTGCAATCAATGATATCAAAAGCTTCGTTTTCTTCGGCAACGAATACAGTTGAAGGCACTCCTACAGGTGTCTGTTAATTTATATTGGTTTAGAAAATTTGTTCTTTATTGTGATTGTATTTTTAATTAGTGTTATGTGATGCAGATACAGTGAAGGAGCTGTACGACAAAATGTTCGAGTCCGTGAAAGTGAAGCGAACCATGCCTCCAAATGCTTGGTTGTGGTCATTGCTTGAGAATTGTAAAAACAAAGACGATATTCGGCTTCTCTTCTCTATTTTGGAGGATCTTAGAACATTTGTTAGTTTCTGATCTTATCTCTTGGTGTTGTACATTATATGCCTGTTTTCAAGCTGGCTTTAAGGTTTGTTTTTGGTTGCAGAGATTATCAAATCTTCGCATTCATGATAATTTTAACTGTAATCTCTGCCGAGAAGTTGCCAAGACATGTGTCCGTGTAGGGGCACTTGACTTTGGTATGAGTTTGGTTTTACTTGTTGATTTAGTTTATTTTTAATTGATTGAAGATGTGTAGTTAAATTTGTAGTTGGCATTTTAAATTTGGAGGTTTAATATTCCATGATCATAAATGAACTCTTCTAGTAGTGTAGTTTGTGGATAGTAATTCTGTGATAAAGATCTATTTGACCATTTTTTTTTTCCTTTTCAGCTAAGAAGACACTGTGGAAGCATAACATGTTTGGAATATCTCCTTCTATTGCATCGGCTCATCATATACTGGTATGAATGCTCGTTTGTTTCTTTTGTTATTTTTATGCTTTTAGTATCTGATTAGTTTGTTGTACTCTGTGATTTAACTGTAGTCTTATGCGAAAGATCACAAGGATACTAAGCTCATGGTGGATGTGATGAACCTCTTGAAGTCTAATAACTTACCTTTACAGCCTGGTACAGCAGATATTGTTTCTAGGTACGTTGGTTATGTGTTATACTTGTCAAGTTTCACTTTGAACACTGAAACACTGAATACAGCTAAATTGCGTCAATTATTTCACACATAAGATAAGACATTCCCTCACAAATTGAAGTTACACTGTTTCTCTGATTCCCCAGCTTTGGACCCACCTTTGTTTCAGCTTATTCATGTCTTCTTATGCTTTTATGTCTACATATATTGAAATCTGATTTGGGTAGATATCTGCATGTAGGGACATTGGTTCTCTGTAAGTGAATGGTCATATTAGTGCGTAGTGAGTTATTGTAGTGGAAATTTACGAATCTGGAATTGTATTCTGTCTCATATTGTTAAATTTAGGATTTTCAATATCATGCTTGATCAGCATACTCATCTGTCATGATATTGACACACCAGCTAATGGCGTCCTGTCATTTGTTACATAAACTAACATTTGTTCTTTTGTACTAGTTATGATTTTGATTTGATTTTCCACTTGAACCATTACAGAATTTGTTATGATGCGGATGATTGGGAATTGATCTCTAAGTATGCAAAAAGGTTTGTCAAGGCTGGAGTAAAACTACGGGCAACTTCCTTTGAAACGTTGATGGAATTTGCTGCCAAAAGAGGTCTTGATAAGTTATTACCCAGTTCTCGATTTTTCTGAAATATGTGCTTATTTATTATGTGTGAGTGTGAATGTGATGGTCCAATGTGTTTATATTGGAGTCAGAATTTGCATCTTGAAATGATTCCGTAAATACCACTTTAGCTAATAATGGTTAATTGTTTGTGATCATGACTCTCAGGAGACACTCAGTCACTTTGGATAATCGAGAAGTTGAGATCTGAATCAATTAAACAACATACTCTGCTCACTGGCGTCTCATTGGCTAAGGTAATACTTCTTGTCTCTGCTACTCATGCTGTGTGATTCTATCTGAAAATTCTTGCTTACTGAGGTGTAAAACGTAATGCTTGGTTTTGCATGGCTTGAAATTTATTTTTCTATCACGTTTTACATTTTTCTTGGCAATGATTCTTCCTTAAGTTAAATTCATGTTGTCTTTACAGGGTTTCATTCTGGATCGTAAGCCTGAGGAAGCTGCTGCTGTCATTCAAATCCTTAATAAGGTAAACTAGGTGCCGCCTAAAACATGGTTAAAACTTAGTGTTTAGTGGCTTCTTATCTTGAAAATGAATGTGCATTTAGAGAACTTATTCTATAAAAATCTTTATGTTCAAGTGCTATTTACTGGTGAGTTTTAGATTTGGCTATACACAAATTTGATGGAGAATTCCATGGTTCTGGATTTCTGTACTACTTTGTAATATGGTTTTCTGTTTTTCTTTTTTTTTTTTTCTCTGTTGAAATATAAACTTTCTAAATGGTTGCCAGATGTTATCTGATGCAAAGAAGCTGGGTCTAACGGATGAACTTCAAAAACTGGTAAACGAGTGGCCTTTTGATGTAATAAAGCGACAAAAGCCGGAGGACAGGAAGGTAGGCTTTCCAGCATGTTGTTTCTTTGAAACTTCTTTGAGCTTACCAATCTATTTAAACAATTTCTATATCTAGGCTTTTACACACTTTTACCCTTGCTAATGTTTACTTGACCAGGCATTAGCCACTGCCTTGAGATCCGATATCCCAGTCATGGTAACAGCTCTTCTAAGCGATGGCTTGAAGGTGAATGTCAATTTGGATAACCTGGAAAGCGAAGAAGGTGTTGCATCCTAGCGCCTCAAGTTCACTGACATTGCACCTGTAACAACCACGTTACAATTTTCTCAAGTTGCAGATAAGTTGGTTTCAGAGTGGTGTATTTGTCCGGTTGATCATAACAATGAGTGAACGAACCAGTCACAAGGTTTTTGAAAGAAAAATTATAAGCATCTTTAGACTTGCCATTAGCTCTTCAATCTCTTTACTGTATTTCACAATATGTGCCCGTACAAATTAAAGCGGCTGGGCTTATGTAGTTAGGATGATTTTGTAGTAACATTTTTTGTGTACTATTGCTTCAATAATTAACTAAATTATAGATGATTATTTATTTATTAATTATTATAATTCCAATCAACAACACTGAAAGGGTTTGTAGTAAATCATTATTATTATTGTTACCAAATGAAATGAAGCCATTAACATACATAGAGACTAGTAGTGTTTCTTGGCGAGCCTAACAGCAGAAAAGCCAACAAGGATGAAAAAGGCCAATGCAGCAAACGTAGACAAAGCAACAGAAGCAGCAACACGATTACATAACTTTCCAAAAACACTGCAAACTTCTCTCCACTGCACATGAGAATTGCCCTTGTAGCCTATGAGACCAATCGCACCGGCCGCTCCTATGCTCGAAAACAGCAGAGCCACCATAGCCAGATCAAGAAGAACGAGCACAACCACACTCTTCCCACCTTTGGTTGCAAGTATCAAGAGTAGAGATATTGCTGCATATGCACACGCTATTGCATTCACCACCACATGATACCTAACCACAACAAGAAATGGTTCATTTCATTTGTTTTGTAAATTATGGTTGGGAAAGCATTTAATGGGGCATGTGGCCTCTTGTTCGATTTTCAAAATCAACAGGACAGCAATGAATTCTTTGTTCCACAACAAACTGGAAAGTTTCCCATCCAACCTCTTGTAATTAGAATAGAATGATACGATATCTTGAAAATGTGTACGTTTATACTATCATAAATGAATTTGTCCACAAATTTACTCGCGGGCGGTTTCCAAATTTTAGTCATTTGGACCCATATATTAATAAATTATATATTTTTTTATTTTTTATTTTTCTTATACTACATTTTTTAATTAATATTTATGTTCATTGATTTTTATTCCCAATTGAATGTCTCGTGCAACTTTCAAATTTATATTAATATTAAATTATATTTTATAAATTTTTATATTATCATTTTTATGATTACTTAAAAATGAAAAATAAAAATGGTATAAAAAATAAAAATTTAGGTTTAGTTGTAGAAATAACAATTCTTTAACTTTTTATTTTTATTTAAATTCATCTATATATCATCATTTATATTTAATAAATTTAAGTTATTATATCATTTTTTTTTAAAAAAAATAATAAATATACTCCTAGCTATGTAAGTTAATATTCTCAATTTTTTCTTATACAAATTTAAAATTTTTAATTATATATCTATATAATATATAAAATTAGTTTGGTTTAGTATTAAATATATATATTTAAAATTTTAATTTTATAAAAATTTTATGGTGAAAAATTTTTGCTTTTATTTATTTCAATTATATAAATTATTATTTAAAATGTAATAAATAATTATTGAAACATACTAAATTGACATAAATAAATCATTTCATATTAATTTATAATCTAAAACTATAATATACTATTAACTGCGTTATATAATATTTTATATATATTTTTTATTTTCTTTAGCTATGGTGCAAGAATAGAGAAACGGAAAGTAAGACACATAAAAAATGTTAATATGAGCAAGGGAAGTATAAAAAGGGTGAGAGAACTGACAAAAAAGCAGAGAGATAATGCCATTTAGCAGTGACAGGAACATCAACAGGAGGCAGAGTAGCTATTATCTTTATAGGCACCACCTTCGTTTGCTTCCCAGTCCCCAGAACCACTGCTGCTACTAGTGTCAACACCATCCCCACCACTCTCAACACCACATCCATTTTCCTCACTTTCCTCCCTCCATTCTCCACCATTTTTCTCTCCACACCATCCATCCAGCTCTTATTATTGGACACCACAACAACTGAGCTGAAGTGATATGTACAAGTGCAAGAAATAACACAAACCAAGACTCTATTATATAGATAGGTGTCAATGAAGTGAAGAGGTGGGTTGCTAATTAATAAATGCATGGGATGAGACAGATGGAGTGGTCAATTGTCCATCTGTAGCATTGTCTTGCGAATGTGGTATGAAGTCAATGGATTTATATAACAGATTATGGGGCGTATTATTGTTAACTGTGAAGATATTGACGTCTGACATGTTTGAATGTACAGACCATGAAATGAAATGAAATGTTAGCTAATGTCAATTAGGGTGTTCCCGAGTCGGATCAAGTCGGGTCAATGGATCAAAACGGATTGAAAATCCGAAATTAGGGTAAAAATACGGGGTTCAGTCTGAATCAAGATTACGTTGGGATGGTATAAATTTATTTTAAAAAAATGGGTTATTTCCAAAAACCACCCAATTTTTGAAACATTTTACTTCTGGCATCTGATTTTGCAAACTTATATCAAACCACCCTCAAAACCACCCAAAATTAAAACCACTAGTGGTTTTGGTGAGGTGTGAGTGGTTTTTGTGTTATTGAGTGGTTTTTATATTTTTGAGTGGTTTTGTTAATTATTTAGTTTTAATAATTATTAAATTTTTGTTTAATAATTTAACTAAAATTTAAATATTCTATTAAATAATTTAAATATTTTTTATTTTTAAATTTTACTAAACTAAAATAAATTACTATATAGTTTAATACTTTTTAAATGTTTTTTTTAACTATATAGTTTAATACTTTTTAAATATTTTTTTAATGATTTTTAATAATTTGAGTTTTAATTTTATTTTTAAAATTTATTAAATTAAAAAAATTATTGTGAAGATTTAATCATTTTTAAGTATTTGGTTAAATAATCTTTAATAATTTTTTATTTAAATTTTTACTTTTTAATTTACTAAAACCTGTTGTAAGAGATTATTTAATTATAAGTATGTTTGAGAATTTATTAAAAAAATTATATTATTATTGTATTATAATTTTATAGGTTCTTAAAAATAAACCTCAAAAAATAAAAAATATTAAAAATTCAAAAATAATTAAAAAAATATTGATATATTTAATAGTTATTTTATTTTTGAAAAAATAAATATAAAAATAAAACTCAATTTTTCATTAAAACCTATTTGAATTAGATAATTTTTTGTTGTATGTATAGAATTAAAAATAAAAGATTGAAAATAAAATTATTAAAATTATTCAGCTAATTAAAGAAAAGAATTAAATTTTTTTAAAATTATCGATACTAATTGTAGTTTAGTAAAAATAAAAGTAAGAAATTAAAACTATAAATTACTAAAGTTAATGAATTAAAATTAAAATTTTCTAAAACTATAAAAAAAATTATTTAATAAAATATTTAAAATTTTACTAAAATTATTAAATAAAAAATTTAAAAATTATTAAAACTAAATAATTAGTAAAACCACTCAAAAACACAAAAATCACTTAAAAACACAAAACCACCTATACCTCACCAAAACCACTAGTGGTTTTAATTTTGGGTGGTTTTGGGGTGATTTGGTATAAATTTGCAAAACCGGGTGCCAGAAGTAAAATGTTTCAAAAATTGGGTGGTTTTTGGAAATAATCCTAAAAAAAATTATATAAAATTTAAAATTATAAAAATATATTTTTAATTTTTTATTCATAATAATATTATTTATTATTGATTAAAGATTCCCAAAAAATTTAAATAAAGTTAAAAATATAACATATTTAAAATAATAAAAATAGTCTTTTATTGGATCAATCTGGATCGAAAGAAGATAGGATAGGATCTGTTAAAATTAACTAGAAGGACGATATTGTCACCCATAAATGTGCAAGTACACCATTTTTCATTTAAATTTTTTTTAGAATTTCAAAAACATTTTTATTATATAATTTTAAAAAGAGTATCAAATTTATTTTAAGAAATTTATTAAATTAGTATCATATTAATTAAAACAAACTATTTTAATTATGCTAATAAAATTTATAATAAATATATTTATGAATTAAAGAGATGGAATAAATATATATTTATTATTTAATTTATTTTCATTTTTATATTTACTAATTAATTTGTATTTATTTTTAATTTTTTTCGCTTTCATGATACTAATATTCTATTTAATTAATATTTTTATTTTTTATTTTTAATAAATAAAAATATAAATTATAAAAAATATATATAATAAATAATATAATAAAGCTGATAATAAAATAATAATATTATTAAAATTATTTATATTAATAAATTAATTCAAATTTTATAATTTGTATATTAAATACTATAATAAAATTAATTAATTTTTAATTAAAATATAGAACAAAATTTATTGTAAGATGATTTATTTTCCTTATAATAAATTATAGTTCATTTATTATAAAATATAAAAATGGTAGCATTTAATATTTAAAGGGTAGGATTGTCAATACAAGGGTGTACATACAAATTATTTGGGGTGGCAACATTTTCTGACTCTTTTCACATTATGGACTGATCGCAATATATGTATTAATGAAATCGAACTGACCCGAATCTTGATAAATCCACTAAGTTCAGGTCGGATTAACAGGTACGAGTTTTTTTAACAGCGCTCATGTCAATTTGCTTGACTTGTATACTTCAACCGCACTCTTAAATGTGAATCCTGATGGCTGTACAAATTTATAATTCATGACTTGAGTTGGAGGGTATCCAAAGTGTATCTTTAGGTCAAACTTCTCTGCACAACTGTTGCTTCCAGAGATATTTATACAACAAAAATCTTATGAAATATTAGAGAAGATATGCATACAACTGGCGGGTTTAGATTGTTGGACCTCATCATATAATTAATTACCAGATTCTACGGACAAGAAATACATATCAAATTGCTTCTGCTACAGAATATGAAGAAAATGAGATTACTTGTTTCGTGTGAATAATGGATTCTCTAATGTGACATTGACCTGAAACTAAATGATGTTTGGATGTAACTCTGAAGGAATTGTGAATACATGATGTAGAATTGAATGGAGTAGATTGCATTTCATTTTCAGAGATTTTAATGCTACTTGTCAGCAATGCAACACTTTGGTTTATAGTTTCTGTGTAGAATGTTATTCATGATGGAGTTAAAATGGATACGCAAGCGTTTACGTGTTCCTGTAGGAAGTCAAGTTGAGTCAAAAGTGTTGGAACACTAATGGACTTGGACTTCTTGATAAAGATCACCAGCCCATTAATACAAATAGTAAAAGGGATAATTTCAAAAGAGACCCGATTTTTTTAAATTTTTTACTTTAGACATTCGATTTTGGTAAGTTAAGCAAAACTACCCTCATTTCCCATGATCATCTGATTTCCGTCAATTACTGTATATGTTTGGGGCTGCTTGTGATTATAAAATAATCACTTTTAGGGTAGTGAAATCTCAAGCATGTTCCTCCTCCATCCTAAATTTACATATAAAATAATAATGTATAAATGTAAATTTAGGATGAAAGAAGGGCATGGTTGGGTTTTCACAACCCCAAAAGTAATTATTTTACAATCACAAGCAGCCCCAAACATATACACTATTGTTCACCATTTGTCGTTAGATATTTGGGAAATTTGAAAACGACCCTTTGTAAAGTTTCTTTTTTGTTTTTTTATTTTTTTTCTATTCTAATACTGTACAAGTTTTATTTTATTTTTAATAATTATAATTACTGAACTATAATAAAAAAAAATATCATTATACTATTAACTTAGAAATAAATTTAAAAATTTAACTTTAATTAGTATTGAATTTTTTTTTTAATATTGTTCAATGGTAATATCTACAGAAACATCAACAAGTAGTAATCTAAATTGAACAAACTACACATAACCAACAAAACTAAAACAAAAAACATGAAGTTGAAATAATGTGCAACAATAACAATTCAAATACCCAACTTATTTTTATAATATAATTCAAATTTTTTGAAAAGAAAAAAATTCAAAGATTCTTTTCATTCTGCAACAACCTAGGTCATGCCTTTAATAAGATATTGAAGAAAAATATTCTCAGATAAGAGGTAAGTTGGAAGCTGTACAACTAAAACAATATTATATCTTCCAAATATTTTTCTTCACACATTAGTAGAGGCAAGGTAAAATATCATAAAGAGAAGAAACATCCTAGCATATTAGGCTAGGAGCCAAAAAAATTGTCATGAAATAAGATGCAACACATGCCAAGATGTACTTAATAATGTTGCTAAAATTAATTATGTAGTTAGTAAGGTAAAACAGCTCATAACAACAAGTATCCAAAAATTTAAAAAAAAAAAAAAACAAAAAAAAAACAAAAACGATACCAATGGTGATGTATAATATGTCACCTGAATATACATACATATATATATATATATATATATGTTATATTTAAATAGTAAATAGTTTAAGATGTTCCAAAGTATTTATAGTATCACAAAAAGTAGAAAATAATTGTCGATGTTTAAGATATCTAGTAGCCTACATCATCATGGCAGTAATTGATGCAATATTAGTATGTAACCTTTAAAAAAAAAAAATTCATATAAGAACTTATAAAATGTTCCTCAATATAAAAAATGTCTAGTTGATAGCTTAATACTAAGTGGTAGCTTGGACACTAGTCACAACTGAACTGTGATTTGAGAACCGCTAGTCTGCGAACATTCGAATTGGTATATTCTATTATGCAGATACATGAAGAAGTAATTAGTAATCAATGCTAATCCATGAGTTTGCACAAAAATTAGATAAGTTAATATGTGTAAATCAATTGATAATTAAAGATGAGCTCACATTCTTCTTACCAATGCCGTATTGCCTTTTGGTCATCTATTATCATTCTCGTTGTTTTTATTGCCTTTTGGTCATCTATTATCATTCTCGTTGTTTTTATGTTTTATTGATGAGGATGATCCTTTACTTGTCCTCTTCTTTCCATATGTCATATTTAAGATAAGAAAATTCAGTTTAAAATTTAATATATTGAGTTTCATGTTCCATGCCCATATTCATTATTTTATTTACAAATATAATTGATTTTTTTTTTTGTTTGTCTTTGTTTTGTTATTTGTTTTTACTTGGTTTTTTCTTCTTGTCCTGTGATTTTGACTATGCAATAAAAATAAATTTTAATTACTGCTCGTAGAAAGTAAATACAAAATATTTTAAAGACTTTTTAATTACCTTCTTGTTGTTGCTCTTCTTGTTTTGACTGCGGTAGATGTTGTCAATCCTTCCTAACTCCAATCTAAGCTTGACTTTATCGAAAGGTAAATATAACAATTTTATCAATAAATTGTAGGAGAATTTTTTAAATTACCATGTCTCTTTGTAGATCCTGATGACTCTCCCACCATTGTAATAGATGTAACATTTGATGGATTTTTCGGGCAAATTATTTTATTGTGACTCATCGTGTTACATAACCTGCATGTAACAAGACCATTTCCTTGCCTCAGTGGAGCTTCGCCAGCTTCTCTTCTCTTTTTGGCGGCCGACCAGCTTGTTTTTTATAAGTTGGAGGAGTGAGACTGTCAGCTGGGTTATGATTCCATCTGTTGAACTACAAAATTGGATAGATTGATTGAGCATATGTTTGCTTGTATGCTTCCTTACAAAGATGATGATACACGTAACTGCTTAAGGCAATTGGTAAGCGATTGCATAAATAAAGATAAGTTTTTCAAGATAGGAAGGAATAAGTAATAAGCATAGTATTTGGAAAAAAAATGATAATTAGAAGTAGGCTTATAACAGATATTAGGCTTATAATTTTAAAACAGACAATATGTAATATGCATGGTATTTTAAAAGATAAACTAAGAAGTGGTAGGTTATAAAATTTTAAAAACAGATAAAAAGAATATTCAGATAGTAGATATAATATTTTAAAATAAGAATTATGGTCACAAGCAACGAATGTATAACCTTTTAAACCACTAAATAAAGAAAGTATAGCATTTTAGAACATAATATAAACATACTATAATATTTTTAATAGGCAATAAGTATAATATAGTTTTTTAAAAGTTGCAAATAGAGTATTTTCTATAAAAATAATGTAATAACATTGGTTGGTGATTAAAAAGTAAAATAAAAATTAAGAAGCAGTTAACGAGAATAAGATACATTAAGCATTCAATGTATTATTTAATTCAAAATATGTATCTAAGCTTGCAATAACATGAACGTAAGGGATGCCTGATATCTGCCAATATCTATAACTGTATTCCTTGTTCTCTAGACTAATAATGTACCAGGTGCTATTCTTGTACCTGTATACTTCAAACATTCATTGTCTAGACTCCATAACCAGAAAATCTCTCCCATCAATAGACATCTTCATCATCTTCTTGTTCACAACTGGAGAAACATCACTTTTCGACTTCTCACAGGCTTCGACTCTCTCAACCATTTTCGTCATCATGAGCTTTTTTAACTCTTCCATTAAACCCTAGTAAGTTCTTCCTCTAGGCTTTTCTGTGATACGGTTCGGACTTTCAATCATGTTATCGGTAACATATTCACTTTTAGCACGGGGTCTATTGTTAACAAATACCACCTATTAATCTCTATATCATCTAAAAATCTCCTAGCAGCTGGGTTTAGGGATTCTATTTCTTTCATCGCCTCCACCCAAGCGGCTTCAGATGCACTCCTAGATGCCATCTATAATAGTTTTTGTAGCTTCTGATCTGAATATTTTACTTCAAATTTTGATATATATGCCTAGTACAGAACTTGTAACATTTATATAAGTAAATCGAAGTAAGTTGACATTACAACAATAATCTATAGAACTATTAACAAAGCAAGTGAAATGAGTAAAGTAAAGCAAAAATCTTATTATAATAATACAATATATAAAACTGATTTAATTTTTTTAAATAAATAATAATAATAATGATAGACTATTACTCGATTAGAAATCAACTCAGGGCTAGCTTAAATTATATACAGTGGTTAGAAAAAGAATAAAGATAACCTTAATTGTAGATCACATCTTGTAATGGAAAAAAAATATAAAAGTGAAAATTCATTCAAATGGGCTTTTTAAAGTTCAAAATACAATTATAGCTCTGTTTTGAAAAACATACAAAAACAGATTTTTAAAAGTTTAGTTTTCACTCCATAGGCCAAGTTTCCCAAAATACCCTTAAAACTTTACAATTCACAGGTACTGTGATTTACGCTCACAGTCTGTGAATTACGATCACAGCTTTGAATGGCCTATGGAGTGAAAATCAAACTTTAGGTTTGCAAACTTTTCAAAAGTGGCCTTGTATAGTAAACTTTTTATAACCTATAAAAAAAAATTCCCAAAATAAATATGTTGTAAGTATTATTTGTTAAAAGATAAATAGAGTATATATACTAAGAATTATTCAGTAACCAAACACATGCATATTAAAACTTCAATAAGAGTACTAGTATCTTACATGCACAATGAAACAAATATTGTAGTTCTGTAACTAACAACCAACATTTATTATTACCGATTCAAATAGTGACAGTAACTAAATACAAACATATGAGTACTGTGAAAGCACATAGAAGTAATATTAAAAATATTTTGAATCCAAAGTAAGAAATGATATGAGGATAAATAGAAGTAATTACAAAGTAACCATCAAAAGATGAAAGAAATAAGAAATGTTGTAAAGGTACATTAAACTAAATAAAAGGCAGCCATAAAAAATTGACAGAAACAATCCTATTATTCAACATATTTCCTAACTAACCAGTTTCTTTTAAAAAACTTTCATTGACAGTTGAAAACAGAGTCATGTCATTATTATTAGTAGTTATATTATATAGACTGAAACTAGATGAAACATAACATTGGAAGTTTAATACATACCAGTAATTAAAAATAGAACTATAAATTGATATTTAGAAGTATACTTGTGAGAAGCTTTTTGCTAAACTTTTGGTACAGCCTTCAAAATATCACTTCCTCGATCTGATATTAAACAAACATGCTTATTGGCAGGCAAATCTAAGAACTCTTTTAAGTTGTCCAGGAACCAGACCCAACCTTTTTCAGACTCGTCTTCACATAACCCAGCGACAATTAGAAAGAGATCACTGTTAGCATCTAATGTGACGACAGACAACAAGCATCATTTAAAGGGCTCTTCAATCACGTCTCATATATTCCAATGAACATCTTGTCAAATGTTGATGATGTCTCCCTAGTTAAGATTACAACACTCGATTCAGGATTAGTAAGTTATATCATCATTGCAACGACCATGCTCTTTCTGGAGTTTTTGGATCACATTTCGTTTTACTTTGTATAATATAGATTCATCAACCTTAACCCTATATCTCTCTTACAATAAGTGACGTATTACCAATACATAGTATTCTATCAGGCTCGTTCTTGTCTCTTCTAAATGTGATGTCATCTTGAATTGTGTAGTCAACCCAGAACCGAATTTTACCATCTAATTGTATATGGTAGATGGGATCTTTCACCATGTTGTCAATCTCTTTACTTATGTCAGGATCATTAAGTGGTGAAAATGGTAACTCTTCTTCATTACCACTTTCATATCCTTTTAATGCACCAAAATTATCCTCATCTACTCTAATTTTATTTTCACTGTTATCTTTAGTTGATTGTTCACCATCACCAATCATGTATTCACACATATAACTGTCATTGTCATTTTGATTTTTTTGAACTTGTGACATATCTCGTCCTTCTGTATTTTTATTCACGTTAAGATTTGAGTTATCCTATAAAAAAAATATGTAAGGAGAGTTTGAAAGTTTGTGGATAATATCGTAATAAATTGTAATTAGGTTGGAGGGTGTGAATATAATATTATAATTATTAGGGTTACTTTGTTGTTACCCTTTAAAACCTCAATACCTATATTTTATTAGATTTTTCTACCATATATATTTTTATTTTAATTCGTACTCACTAACTTGACGGTAATGAAATCACTCATTGTTCCTGACATTAGAATTAGTCAATTTTTACCTGTAGATCTCTCAATTAATAAATTTATTTTGAGTTGAACCAAACAAATGAAAAACCTTTTGATCATCAAATTTGCACTTATCCTATAATCTTCACTTATTCTATAATCTCCACTTTTAAAGATTGTTTTTATTTATTTATTTATTTATTATTTAACTTTGTCACGATAATTTTCTAAAGAAGAAAGAACAGTCTAGAAGTACAAGAGATAATTTAATTTTAATATATTGTATGATTGTTTTCATTTTATTTTTAAATGAAATTGTGCACCTTGAGTTGAAAAATTAAAAACACATTCTATGTAAAGGTGATAATCCACTAATGAGGGTTTTGACTATGAGCAAATGAATTTGATAATTGTATTTAATTAATTAAAAATTAGGTATACGTCACTTTATCATCATATCACTCATTCATATTCTTCCCTAGAATTTTCATTGAATAAATTTGTTGAATTCCGTAGGACTTGTGTGTTTAAATAAAGGGAAAGATGAATTATCTTGAAATTTCACCTAATTAGGAATGAACAAATTTGAATTCAAAAAACATATCATGTATATGAAAGAATGGGTGAGGTTTCATTCTTATCCAACTATAGATTTTGGTTGGAGTGAATTTTAAAATAAAAAAATATAACAGATCAGTTTGGCAAATCTTTTATAAATTTGGAAATGAAATTAATTTTTAAAAATATTTTAAATTGTTGGGTAAAATAACAAATTATGCCTCTTTAATTTTTGAGATAAAATTATGAATAAAGAATTTTAAAGTTATATATATTAATATTTAAATTTTATTTATAAATTAAATTTCATAATTTTCAAATATAATTTTTGTAAAATTTAGTTTGCATTCAATTCATATAAGAAATTTTTAAAATTTGTAAAAAATACATTTGCGATGTCAACAACTTTTAAAATTTGTAAAATGTATCCGAATAAAATTTTTAAAATTATAAAAATTATAATTTTAAATTAAAAATAAAATTGTCAAGTACGATTTATGGAAAGTTAACAAACTTTCCCAAAACATATTTTTACAAAAGTTTGAAAATATTTATAAATAAAATTTTAACTTTAAATTACTTGTTTGATGGGATTTTACTAAATTCAAATTATTAAAAAATATTAAAATTAATTTTTAAATTTTTTATAAAAAGAATTTCTTAATAAAATATTTTTAATTTTTTAATTGAAAATGTTATTTATCATGATGTTTAGTGGGTCTCTTACTTTTAATTTTAAATAAATGGTATTGGATGAAATTTAAATACTATTATTACGTGTGAATGGGTCTAAAGATAATTGCAATTTGTAATGGAAGAAATGTGGCTACTATTATTATTTGAAGTGGGAAAATGGTGGTGACACTACCCATTGTATTTAATTTAACTTTATAGCATAGCCCATTGAATTCCATTAATCAAATTCTATGTTGCTCTAGTTTAACACATATTTTAAATTCATGTCTTCCAAAATCTTAATCATAATAATTATAAAAGTTGGTAAATAGTAATAGAGTATAAGAAAAAATCAAAGCCAAGCTGTTACAAGCAACCACTGCCTTTACATAATTCATATAGATAGTATCGATACATACAATAATTTTTTTCACTAAAATATTTCTTCAATATCTCTCACAATCAAACCAACTCATTTTTATATACATATAATATCCATATTTTCCTGTCTGTCAAATCCTTATAAGCTGACTTTACGGCCATTTATTTCATAAACATCTTTGAAATAGTCATAATATAAATAAACAAATAAAACAAATAATAACACTTTGTAGAACTAAAAGCTAGAACAACTTAAATCCTATAAAATATTAATTAAATATACCATTTTCCAGATATGAAACTTAATTAATCAACCACTAAATATAGATTACTTAAGCTAATTTAATATCGAATAAAATAATCAATTAAATTATCTAATTATACAGATAGTTGTTACAACTAATAAATCAAGATATTTGAACTGCATAATCTACACATAATATTAATACACTTGCATGTAGTGAATATGTATATATATATATACATACCAGCTACTTATAAATTTTCAATTGAGTTCACTTGACGTGCAGGAAACTACAAAACCATTTTGATATTTTGATTATCTTAAACTATATTTCTCTTAAACACATATCAGTCTTGTCTATATATAGAGACAAGGCCCACGAGCATATTATTGTCATTAAAATGTCGTCGAGTGAGGCTCCTGCGGCTGTAGAAGAGGTTGTGAAGGAATCTACGCCGCCGAAACCGGCGGCTGTAGCTCCTCCAACAGGTGGAAGGTATTGGGGTTGGGGTTTGAACTGTTCGGTGATAGATGTAGCGCTGAGAGTGTTGTTGTTTGCAGCAACACTTGTGAGTCTGGTAGTTATGGTGACTAGCGATCAGTCTAAGCTTGTTCCTCTCCCTCAAGATCCTACTCAGCTTGTTAAAGCTCCTGCTAAGTTTAAATACTCTTCTGCTTTCATGTAAGTGTTGTTATCTTCAGGTTTATGAACTTATGGTTTCATGTGGTTAAAGTTTATTATGAGATTGAATTTGAGTCTAAAGATGCAATAACATTCCATAGAGTTAGTTTTCCTTTATTTGGTTCTCTGGAATCCTGAATTTCACTATATTTTTTCAAGTCGGTCTTCCAACTTTACGAACGGTCAATTTAATATTTCAGAATTGATTAATCTCTTATTATAATAGGGAGATTGAGTTGAACATGACGAGAGTTAACTTAAAAATGTCAATTAAATCATTAGCATCAGTTAAATAGTTTAATTGGTTTAAAATTTAGAAGTAAAAATGTTAAATTGACCATTCCTGAAGTGAAAGTTGGTGGTTAACTTGGAAATTATAATCAAATTCGTGAAGTGAAGTTGGTGGTTAACTTGAAAATTATAGTCAAATTCAGGACTTCTGAAACTCTTATACCTAAAATTATTGATACTGATTAGTCAGGTCATTCTTGAAGTGAAAGTTGGTGGTTAACTTGAAAATTATGGTCAAATTCAGGACTTCTGAAACTCTTATACCTAAAATTATTGATACTGATTAGTCAACATAATAATAATTTGTTTGGTGAAAATTTTGGTCCGGATAAGATGAAAAAGATAATATTATTAGTAGGTAAACTACCCGATCAACTAAGCAATTGATTTTAAAATATGCAATGAAATCACTCTAACGTCATGCTTGCATTCCAAGGAACATGTACTAACTCTTCAGGTTCTTAACCTTAATTTATTGCAGATACTTGGTAGCAGCAATGTCTGTTGCTTGTTTGTACAGTATCATCACAACACTAGTTTCAATTTCAGTCATACTCAAACCAGCTTACCGTCTAACATTCTTGCTCCATTTCGCTTTCTGGGATGTGGTAAGTCACTTGTTTTCTTTAAACTTTGAGTGGTGCACAAGTAATGTGTTTTCTTATTGTTGCAGCTGATGCTGGGAGTGGCAGCTTCAGCTACTGGTGCAGCTGGAGGCGTTGCATATTTAGGATTGAAGGGAAATGACCATGTTAAATGGGCTAAAGTATGCTCAACTTACGACAAGTTCTGTCAATTCGTTGGAGCATCCATATTCATGGCTTTATTCGCAGCTATTCTGCTTGTTCTGCTGTCTATGCTCTCCATCTACTCGCTCTACAAACGAGTTCCTAAGTAGATGGAGAGATCATATGATTCTAGCAACCCAGTTTGGATTAACATGCAGCTGTGATTGTGTCAAGAGTTGTTGCATCTTTGTATGTAAATGGTGTGTCTCTATATGCAGTGTCTTTGGTGTATTCATTTGTAAAGTATGATGCATTTTGTTTGTATGTAAGCTTTGGGCATGAATTCAACTGCATTCGAAGAACTATTCACACATCATGTCTTAAATTTGATCAATTGAAATCTTTACACAAGCATTTCTCATACAATATCCATAACTAAGGTGACATTTGAGCGTATAGAGCTGTGTACCTTTAAGTAGGCCGTGTTACAAAACTTAGCTGGCTTAAGACTCGCTGAATTTACAACTTCATGACAGCAATGTTTAGAAGATTGTTTGTTCACCTAATTCTTGACCAGCCATGCCTTCTCTGAGAACCTTTTCGAAGAAATCTTCTAGTGTATCCTTTCCATAACTAGGAGTTTTCTCCGCGCTATAATCACCGGTCTCAGGATCCAAAATCAACATGCTCTCAGCTGCGTAGTACCTTCCGATTTTCCCATACTCTGCTGCATCTTCCAATGCAGGAAAGATCTTCACAAGTGAGTCAAGAACTGATATGGCAAAGTCCATGATTCCAATTGGAACTTTCAAGAACTTAGGCTCCTTCCCCATTAGTTTAAACAGCATCTCTCCTTGTTCAAGTGGCGTCAATGCCTTCCCTGGACCACCAATTGGCAATATCTGGTTTATCTTATCGTCACTCAATACACAATCTGCGATAAATGCAGCCAAATCCTGCTCACTAATAGGCTTACAAGCACACAACCTCCCATCACCAAACATCACATAAGGTTTCCCATCTTTCACCAACTCAACCTGACCTCCTAAACTCTTAAAAAAAGCTGTTGGCCTAACTATACTGTATGAAAACCCCTTGTTTTCTTCAGCTTCCTTAATCAACTCAGCCTCGAATTTCAGCTTTGCGCGCTGGAATTCGAGCAAAGGCTTCTGCACACATATTGCAGAAAGCAACACAAAATGTGCTGCTCCATGATTCTTACCAACAACAAGACTGTTCTTTGTTGCCTCATAATCAATCTTCCATGAATCTTTTACCCCACCGGACCGACTTGCAAGACAGGACACAACAACATCTATAGAGGTCCCTAAATCCTCCACAGATTTGTCCAAATTTTCCACATTTGTAACATCAGAAAAGCACACATTGGCTCCTCTCAATTGCTTCAAAGTCTCGTCTTTATCGTTTCTACCTCTAATTCCACTTCTCTCCCTAGCTACAGCTATAACATTGAAACCCCTCTCAACCAACTCTTCAACTACAAATTTCCCAATATACCCAGTTGAACCCACCACCAAAACATTAACATCCTTCGGTTTTTTCTCCCTAAAAGACGATATACTACTACTTTCCTCAGACCTTTCAGCAGCTAAAGCCCTAAAAAAATTGAGCCTTTTCTTGCTAAAATTAAAAGGTTGAGTATAAGACAGTGAGTTTACCTGCAATTGGTTAATGAAGTGGGAAGAGAAATGAGGTCTGTTGAAGCGCGGAGACCTGGGTGAGTTGAAAGTGAACACATTGAATGAGTGACAAAGTGACATGGTTGACATTTAAAGTGGAAATTTGGGCTCTGGGGTGTCAATAGATTTGAGTAAAAAGAAGAAACGACAGGGAAATGAACGTCAAGCGAGTGTTGTGGAAGAGAGGTGCTTTCATGGTGGTTGTCTGTACCGAACCACAATCTAAATGATAGGTGGAGATTATCTGCGATCGTTTTATTTATTTATTTATTTATTTATTTATTTTCCTTTTTCCCTTCGAAGGTAAATGGTAGTACTGGTTCAACGGTGTCGTATTACCAGCTGGATAAATCTGCCGCCAATACTCACCATCGCAACCATATATCAGGTAGAAAAATCCAAAAAGTCAAAGAAAACAGTTGATCAACACGTCCGAAAACTTTTCACTCTCGAAACTCTTGCGTGTCGCAATGAAAAACAATATGTAACTTTCGTCCTAATCAAATCATCATAACCGACGCCCTCAAATTCATTTCATTTTAAATGAACCTAAATTGCAATTTAGTGAAAGAAACCCAGTGCCCAAAATGAAGCAACAACACTGCATCATCCAGACCTCGCTCCCGGATGACATCGCCCTCAAAGTCGCTTCCTTTCTGGAGGTTTGTTTTTGGATTTTATGAAGTAATTGATTTTCGTTTCTGGGTATTGTAAAGATTAGATTTTTTTTTTTATTTTTACTTTGAATTGATTTGTTTCCTTCTTTGTTGTGGAGTTTAGGAGAACGAAGTGTGTGCTTTAGAATGCTGTTCGCGGTTTTGGAGAGAGCTTTGCGCGTCGGATTGTATTTGGGAATCACTTACAAGACAAAGGTGGCCCCTTTTGTCTCTATTAGACGCGCAGACTTCTGCTGAAGAGGTAGTTCTGTCGTGTCTGTATTTACTCGCATGTTACTGGTGTGTAAAAATCAAGTTTAGCTTTAGTTTCATAGGTTTATTGAAATTTCACAGATTGTATATGTGAGGTGTTTTGATTATAGTTTTATGAATTGGTATGGAAAACTTTAGTTGTTATAGTGTTAATTAGGGAAATTGTTGTAAGAAAATCGATTTTGATTTGTTTGTAGGGTTGGAAAAAGTTTTATATGAAACAGCATGGTGAGATGGAGAGAGGAGCAAGTGCTGTGGTGAAGAATGTGGAGCAATGTACAAGGTTGGATTCGCTAGAAGTTGGGGATTATTTACGAGCCGTTGATGAACTGAGTGAAGTGAAGCTTGGGATCAAAGATGTACAAATGTTTTTGTTTCAGCCGAAATTGAATGTGTTGATTAATTTGATTGGCTTGCACTACTGCATTTCAAGACTATGTGTGCCGGTAAGTGTAATTACTTTTGCATTTAATCATTATTTGACTAAACTAAGATGATTCTTTTGCGGTTTTCTGGATGCTCAATTGGATTAAGTATCTGTTCTGATTTATTACACTTTAAGCAGTTTTTCGAGTTTTCTTACAATGTTAGGAAACTTTCTCTGGCACAGAAATCAGAAGAGAAAGCATTATGGTTTCCAGTTATTGCTGTAATATGTACATTTTATGAGGTTACAATATAAGGTGGAGTCTGATCAGATGCTGGACCAGTAGGGAAGATAAGGACTTTAGCTTTCTAGGTCTCTACTCTCTATTCAGTTTAAAATTTTAAGCTCAGCCCATACTTTCAAGAGTTTGTAATGTGGGCATCATAGTCATATGCTAGAAGCTAAGCTTAACTAATAATGCAACGTAACTAATCACATCCTCATTAGAAAATGTGAATGCTTTTGAATTTCGCATGCATGCATCTGGCATTCGCATAATGCTCTCTGCCATAGGGGTAGAGGGGCTATTGGGGTTTACTCTCAAGCATAATATGTCTGCAGCAGGGTCCTTTCACACCATTACAACTTAGAACATCATGATTTTGCATGTGCATGATCACTAGATTGCAGTTTACTTGAAATCATTAGGTAACTTGATTAGTGCACAATGTATAATGTTTAATCACTCTGATTGGCAGTGTGAGGAAATTTTGAAAGCACTTCAGAATTGCCAGATTTCTGAGCGCAAAGTGTGTGTAAGATGGTGGAAGCTTGGTCGATGGTTTTATGGTTTTCGAATGAGGGATGAAGCTCATTGCCGTTGGGTCTCACTCGCTGATCTTGCAATGCGAAAAGAAGAAGAGGTTCTAGGAGTTCTACATCGTGGTGCCATTCATGAAGTTCTACGAGTTCAGATCAATTTCGTTAATCCCACATGCTCTGCCTGGTCTCAACAAAGTGCTGTTGAGCGTCTAAGTTAGTCAATCAACTGTGATTTGTAAATATAATGTTTATGTTCATGTTGTATAGTTTCTAAGACATAAGTGACAAAGCCTTGCCAGCAACACAGATAAGAAAACAAACTAAACAAGTGTAATAAACCTTATATGCATCAGATCATCAGATAGTTTGTAAATTGTAACCATCATCTTCACAGATTGTGACATTCAGTTTACTGTGTTGTTCTTTTAAGTTACTTGAGAGAAAAGAGAGTAAATTTGTATAGAACTGACACGCATCGTTTGTCATCAGATATTATTTAATTGGCAATAAATCAATCAAGAAGCCAGCCAACAATGTTAATATGTGAAAAGTACACATAAAAGAGAACAAATTTACTTTTGAGAAGCTCTTTACTACTGTCTTCTCCAGCTCCCATAATTTGCAGCAAAGAATGGAATGGTCTACCAACAGGGACGATACACAGCAACAAGTCTCCTGCGCGGTGGCTGGTAGCAAACAGAGAAGATAACAAGAGCTATGACAAATACAACGAGAATTTCCTTAAGATCTAGACTGAAACCCTCATCATCAGAGGCTGAGCAACACAGCTTCCCCATTACAAGCCACCAGTTTCTGATAATTGTGTGTTGGTTTTCTATATGTTTGTCCAAGAAGAAGAGACTGGAAACTTAAAGGTGATTGAAGATGGCTTCTCTGCAATAGTCAAGTTGACTTACAACATTTATTTTGTTCTATTTGGTTTGGTAAGCAGGAGAGCATCATTTAATTAAGCCCCACTATTAGTTGAATATTCCTCCTACTACATGTAAGATTAATTGAATTTATTTCAAGTGTGTATGCATAGACAGCATTTACTTTCATTTTTTTAAGTATGAAGAACAAAATTTTCTAAGGCAGTATCTGTGTCTGTATGCAATATTGATGAGGAGTCCATCATGTTGATAGGGAGCATGGGCGTGGTCTGGTCATTATAAGAAATAACATATCACATGACATTGTTGATACATGTATCCTCCAACTGGGTAAAAATTCTACCATTTCACAACATTAGGTTTCTTGCTGCTGAATGTAGCTATAGGAAAGATACTTGTCAAGGTACAAGGTTGCTCTTTTGCGGGTATTTTATTCTAGGATCTTCTCATTATTAATCTTAAGCCATTAAAAAGATAAAGAACTACTGAGACAGCTCTACCATCTCAGATTGAACCATCAGTTGGTACAGGGAGGCACATAAGTACATGGCTCAGTTAAATTCTCTAAACTAGAGCCACCAAAGATCAGATACTGCCCACCATAAATGAACTACTTTTAATTGATCAGAACATGAGGCAAACAAACATTCTTTTACAGGTAAATTGCAACTGCTATTCTCTACCAGATGCCACACGATCCATGAAAATTGAAACTCTCATGGTAAACATATATTGGTTAGCAGCTTCGCATCTCTATATGCCAACCAAAATGTATATATTTTTCGTGCAATCAATTATTCAGATACTCCCAGGAACTGAGCAAAGCTAGGGTACTTCGGCTCCCACCCTAATTCCTGCCGAGTCTTTGAGTTGTTTAACCTCTTACCTAGAGGATCATCAGTGCCTGCACTCATATGATAAGTAGAATTATGGGTGAATGATCTGACCAATGAATAGAAAATATGATCTCTGATATATCTCAAGACAAATAGTAGGTTGAATGATGATAACAAGATCACAAATTTAAGCATGCCAGTAAAGCTAGAGTGGATAATTGCTCTTGATTATGGTTCTACCTATTGATGAGAATACCTGTAAAGCCTTCAAACTTTTTACTGAATTTTCCACTTTTACCAACCAGGTCCATCACTTCTTGCCTATAATAAGATTTTGAAAAGAACAAAAGTTAAGCTAAGATAAATGCGGACACTCTGATTGCAGGAACATCATTACTAATTAAGGTAAAATCTGTACATGACTCTCCACAGGTTAAACTAGAGTCAGTTGGAAAAATTAGAACAAAAATGTTTCCTTTACTATATAGTTGCAAATAAATGTCTGTATTTCGCATATTGGTGCACACCTGGATACTGGATGGTTATCACAACCCAAAAAGATTCGGCCATGGAACTTTTTCTTCAATATTGCAACTGAAAGAGAAGCCGCATCCTGTTATAACAAAGATACGAACTAGAACATTCAGCAAACTCCACACAGCAAGATATACATTGACAATGCTAAAAGGAATGCTTAACATTGTATGTTTCTAAAACTTGATTTTGTTTGTATAATAACAAAAGGCAGACGAAGTTAATGCATGATGGGATCAGCCTCAATCTTAAAAAATGAAAACATTGAAATTGTATCGGGTGGAATAAATTGATTTGTTGAATGAACAATTCACCTCATAGTGTATTAGATTCAGAATATGATCAGGCCGAACTTCAACAGTCCCCTTCTGCAGCCAATAACAATGAGCACCTCTATCTGCTTTGTGTAGATAGTTAGGGGTACTAAAGATGTTATAATGGCATGCACATCTAGGGATACTCAATACAACCCAAGTCTGAAATTTCTACACTAACCACACTAAAGATTCTAATTTCTACTTGTAAAAAAGGATATATAAAGTCCTGCCAATCTAACAACACAGCCACCAAATTCCAGAACCACTTTCTCAGCTTTCAAAAGGACATCTGTTCTAGGACTCCTCCCAATTGGCACTATGGGACTGTCCTGTAAAAGCGAATGGCATGTCAACATAAATTGCAGGGAAGTATCTTTCAAGTATCAACCCTAGAATAATCTTAAATATTCTACTGCAGGATATATGTACTGTTAGGTATAACACCTCATTGCACAGTCCATTGTCAAAGCAATCATATGGAGCAGAACTAGATGTAAACAAGAATGAGCCTTCACCGTTCCAACTCATTGCAGCTTGCCTACTCAAACAACAGAGCTAAATCAAACTTTCTGCAGATTATCTAACCTCGCATCTTTCAACATGCATCATGATAAATTCTCTCTTCCAAACAAAACAAAAATCTAACACTACATTTGAAGACCTTACAAGACACCAACCTGACATCGCCTGGGTAGTCTGAAGACCTTGATGGTGGGGCACAAAAGATCACGTAGGGAAACCGCTGAGTAACTTCACTCCCTTTCACAGACGGATTGATTCCCATTTGAATCAATTCGTCATGATGTTCAGTAGTCACCGTCTGCCCATGGATTTGACACCCGGGATGCTCCTAGTCAACAAACAAATTCGACAATCCAGTCAAATTCATCAACATCTCCACAATCAAAGTCATAAATTCTCACAACAGACACCACAATTATAATCTCCTCCATTCAAATTACCCACTACCAATACCTAATTTACACAACTCTGTAATCTCCAACACTAAAGTGAAAGCAAGTGTACCTGTCTCCAGTAATCAGCCACTAAACGACCCAGAACACCCGGACCAACAATCAGCAGATCATTCTCTCCTACCAAGCCAGAAGACGCGCTTTTCGCTTGCTCACTAGCTGCTGCAACAGAAAATAAAAATAATTTAGAAATTAAGAATTCATCAAACATGTGATGAAATGAGAATATGCGAATGAAGTACCGATTGTGGAGGATGAGTTGACTTGGACAGAAGTGGCCATGGATGGGGATGGTGGTCGGAAATTGACGGTGCAGAAGAAGAATGATTTCTTAGAGAATGGAGAGTCAACGAATAGCTGTCGTGTGAGGCCTCTGCCAGGACTCGCGCAGGAAACGTGTGCCATCTGATTGTTAAATGAAACAAACGGATAAAAACGAAGAGGTAGGCAATTTTCAGATGATTTGTCTTGCTGATGTGGATTTTTCACCAATTGTGGAGCCACACGTGTTGTTGGCTGTTCGCTTTCCATTTGCAACGGATGAGACTCCGATACACGTGTCTTTTTTCCGATAAATAGTTCAAATTAAATAGGAAAATTGTTTTAATGGGTTTTTTGAATTTTAAAAATAGACTGATCTTGATTTTTTTGTCAAATTAATTTTTGTTAAAAGAAATGTTCTTGTAATTTAAAAATAAATTACTAATCTATTCAAAATTCTAGAAAAATAAATGTAGTATATCAAATTACTCCTAATGCATCACAACTGGTAGGGAAAGTCTATCTGAAGATTACGTCGTTTCTATGTTTGTTCAGTTGTTCTGTTTCAGCTTTCAGGTTAATTCTCTTTGTGGATATTACCTCTACTTCGTTTCGTTAGTCCATAATTGTCTTCCACCTCTACTCCTATCTGCGCCGGCGTATGTGAGAGTTTTAAGAGCTGTTGCATTGTGTTTTTAGGGTCGTAAAAGATTTAAAATAGTCTTTGAGCGTATGACTTCAATCCTTAACTTTCTGCATTTTAGGCCTCAAATTCTTAAAAATCTTCATAATTGCACAAATATCTCCAAATTGTTCACATTCACAAAAATTGGTCAAATTAGTATAAAACTACAGTAGTATCCTCAAAATAATTAATAAAATAATGCATAAAAGTTGCACAAATGGTGCTTAATCAGGTTGAATTCATCTCAGTTGATTTGTTATTTGCACCGGTAATTTCCTTGTCTTAGGATTACATCGTTTTCTGTGTTCCAACTGTTGAAGGTTGCTGGATTTACTAATATCGTTCAGTCTATTCACAGACTTCAAACTAGGTATGTAATTACATGTAATTTAATTTAATGAATTTTATGTTGGGGTGATCTGGAATCACCATCAATAAATAAGTAACTTTTTTAGGGAGTGTAGTATAGTTGTTTTTATCAGAAGTGAAGGTATTTTTGATAATTTGAACAATTTATCCGATTGAATTTGTTATGGATGTACTGATTTCTTTTATAAATTTTAATATTCATAACTGCAACTGGTGTCATTATCAGTTTTAATTTCCATATAATGTTAATGAAGTGATATGTAGGGTGTTGTCTGTTTCAGTTCTGTCTTGTTTTTCTTGTTATAAACAATATTGGATGAACATTTATATTATTTGATGAACTTTCATTATCTATATAGAAGAATAATATAATCGTTGATGAACATTCATTTCTTTTTATGAAATCTGAGTTGTAATGTATGTTGATTTTATTCATTGTTTTCACTGCTTTTCAAGTACATGACATCCTTTAGAGTTATCGGTAACTATGACTCCGTGTGGGATGGGTCTTGTTATGTTGTTGAAGCTGTTATGTTTGAGGTATTTGATGAATGAGTGAGTTTTGAGTAGGTTTGCAGTGAGACATACTCGAAGAAAGGAATTGATAGAGAAAGATTTGATATATTTCTGTACTTTTTGCACCATGAACTTGGTGTTTCTGCATAATGATAATGAGCTTAAATTTGCATAATTAAGTGAGATCTATTGGAAATTTATGTTAAGAAGGTGGAGAAGATCATCTGTGGTGACAGGGATACTGATGCGGATAGATTGGTAAATCAATTATGTACGAGTAATGATATATTTATGTGTGAGGATGGAGATTTTGCTAAGACCGAGCTAAATGATTATTTGGTAATCCTCTTCATGATATTTTATCTGATGGCCTAAATGGCAAGGAAAAACAATATGTGAATCATGGGAATGATGAGGATGATGTTAATAATCAGAGTGATTGGGAAGAGAAGCAATTGATTATTTGAATTCATAGTCAGGGAATAAGGAAGAATGACTAATGGTTCGACTGGTCGGGTTGTAAATGAGAAAGCATGTACTATTTATCAGCTGCCTGAAATGGAGATGCATAACTTCCCTAATCAACGTGTTTATTATCTAGATGCTAGGTAAAAACGCAGCTGTTTGAGTAAATGAGTTGTATTCAACAAGAAATAGTGTATGAAGCTTGTCATATTCAAATACACACTGGAAAACAAGCTTTCTCTATGTGCACCAAATTCTAGCAACACAAGATTTGAGGTTGAGTGCATTGAAAGAGGATGCTCATTTGTATTTAGGGTTAGAAGATGTCACAAGGGATTTCTTATTTGGCATGTAACCGAATTTATTTCATTGTGTACCTACCTGCTTCATCCGGATAAAGCTGAAACGCGCAGAGTAAGTTTTGTGCAAATATGATTAGGGATTGGTGAGAGGTAAATTGGTTGACGTATGGGTTATTTGAACATTGAATTCTTGAAGTTAGGGTTCCAACAAAATTATTTTTTTTTTAAAAAAAAAATTAAGGCAAGACAATTTAAAATTTTGGTTGGGACCATTATTAAATTTAGTGGGATCAATTTGTGAATATAATATTTGAATTCAAAATTTTAATATGAATGACATAAGTGACATTTCTTATCATTTAAAATAATTAAATATATCTTTATTTATTTGTAAATATGGAATAGTAAATGCGTCAAATTGGTTCATTTGTGAAAAACATTCACAAAATGTTTACTTATATAGAAAATTTAATGTTGGTTTAAAAATATAAAATATAAAATATAAAATATAAAATAAATAGATCTAATAATGTAAACAGCCCATTTAAATATTGAATTTCAGTTATATGCATTTGATATTAAGTAGTGACTTAAATGTCCATAAATACAGGATAGGATGATTTGCATAAATAAATTTAGGGTTAATCCCAAAAAAACCACCGCAAGTTTGCTAAATTTGCTAAAAAAAACACACATTAGTTTGAGTGTTCTTCATTTTACCATTTGTATGTTAATTGATGTAGAGTTACTATTCATCTATTTGTGAAGAAAAGTGGTAAAATTGAGAAAACTCGAACTGGTGTGATTTTTTGGAGAATTTAGTAAACTTACAGTGGTTCTTTGGGATTAACCCATAAATTTAATAGAAGTTTAGTTTTAAATGTATGATTCATTTTTTTACTATAGACATAAAATGACAATACAGAAGTGTTAAGTACTAAACTCATATTCATACTTATTATCATATTTGTCTAATGTTATTTGTTTAATTTTCTATGCAGATCGAAATATCTACGATGTCACCTCTCAATCCACTTTGAAAAGTATTGTCCAAGGTCAATAACAGTTGAATGAAAATTCCAACCCAACTAATTCAAGTTATGAGGAGGCAAACACCTTGGAGTAGGAAGATAATACTAAAAGCAATGCGCAAAGTGATGGAAAAAGGAAACCCACTTCCCTAGTTTGTAATGATTTCAAAAGTGAAAAAATTGATGGTGAATGGACAGTTGAATGCAATAACTGTGGGAAGAAAATGTCAGCTAAATCAAGTGGTGGAACCTCACATTTACGTAATCATGTAAGGAAAACACGCCCACTAAGAAATATTTCAGATATAGGGCCATTAAGGTCAGTACAGGCTAAAGATGGAAAACCAAAAACAGAAATGGGGTCTTTTAGTCAGAAGCTTCTCGAGAAGAATTAGCCAACATGGTGGCATTACATAAGTATCCACTTAGCATTATGGAGCATTATGGTTTTTGCAAGTTTGTTAACTCTCTCCAACCTTTGTTTAGTATCCCTTCCAGAAATACAACGAAAAGTGATATATTTAATATATATCATGATGAAAATAAGAAGACAACGGATACATTAGAATGAAATCATGGGAGGATCGCTCTTACTACTAGCATGTGGACTGCTAGAAATATAAAAAAAATCATGGGAGGATTGCTCTTGCTACTGACATGTGGACTACTAGCCATCAGAATAAAAGATTTGCAGTGATTACGACACATTTTGTGGATAACTCATGGAAACTAATCTTTAGGTAATAATATCCTATGTCTTATTAATGTAAATTATTCATTTAAATGACTATGCACATATAACTTACATTTTTTATATATATAAATATCATACTTATATGTTTGCATATGTTCCTAGTCCACATACGGCCGAATGCCTCTCTAATTAATAAATTATATTATTGATTGGAATATTGAGCAAAAGCTTTCTACTTTATCCGTTGTTATGCTAGTACGAGTAATGCTATGATTGCAAAGCTTGTAGAAAAGCTTTCTATTGTGTTTTTTGGTGAAAATATGTGTAATGTGCCTTGAGTAGTTCATGTCTTGAATTTGATTGTTAAGTTTGGATTGAAAATATGGGCATGGTTAAATGCACATGTTGATTCTGATTAATTAATTAAGTGCGCAATTGATTGGTTAATTAGGCTTAACACATTGCATGTCAAATAGCTCGTAGTTAATTTGACCTAAGTAGTGTTGAGAGTGTATAATCATAATTCAAGAACGGTCGTACCGATTCAATTGGTTATGGTCACGGGTCTTTTCTAATTCATAATGCAATCTACGTGTTAAGTTAGTGATTGATTCAAAGGGTCGTACCCGGTCAATCTATCTAGGAAAAGATTGGTTATTAGGTACGTTGTCAATAGCTATAACTGTGACTATTAAACAACATAGATATTTTTAGCTTCGATGATCAACACTTGATTCGAATAAATTGACTTAGCTGGATGTTTAATTATAATTGATTTTTAATCTCCGATTTAGATTTATTTTAAATACTCGCATAATCTCAAAACCCCCCATTTATTTTGATTTGGTCAATACGATACATTTATTAATTTTCGTTCTCTGTGGATCGACCCTGTTTGCTACAATTATTTGTATTTGCAGGTTAATTTAATACTGATGGATTCGACACCTGTCAAGTTTTTGACGCCGTTGTCGGGGAACAGTTCTAATTAATTTTGTGTTTGTGTATGACCAGGTCTGATCGTAAGGCAAAATTGCTATACGATCCTGAAATCGAGAAGACTGCACGTAGATTACGAAGAGAAGCAAGAATTCGAAAGCAGATTCTCAAAACCACACCAGATCAAGGAACACACGTTACAGTTTTAACTTCTGGTGATTGTTATGCCTTTACCGCGCCCATAGCCATGGCAGTAAATGGTCAACAACAACGTACACTCAGGGAGCTAAGCCGACCACAAGCCAATCAAACCCCACTCTGTATTACTTACCCTGATACAGAAGGAACATTTGAACTGAAATCGGGTTTGATCCATCTATTGCCTATCTTCCGTGGAGTCGAAAACGAGGATCCTCACAAACACTTGAAGGCATTTCATGTCACTTGCTAAACGATGAAGCCTCAAGGTGTTTCTGAAGAACAGATCAAGCTACGCGCATCCTCTTTCTCTTTGGACGATGCTGCTAAAGAATGGTTATTTTATTAACCATCCGGATCAATCACATCCTAGGATCAGATGGTAAGAGTATTTTTGGAAAAATTCTTTCTTGCCTCGCGAGCCGCGACACTCAGAAAGGAGATATGCAGTAGTAAGCAGAAGAATTCAGAGTCTCTACATGATTACTGGGAGAGATTCAAAAGGACATGTGCTAGCTGCCCACAACATGGATTAACTGAAGAAGCACTGATCCTGTACTTTTATGATGGTCTCTTGCCCATGGAGAGACATATGATCGACGCAGCTAGTGGAGGATCCCTTGAAAATAAAACTCCACAACAAGCCAGGGATTTGATTTCTACGATGGCAGCAGCAGCCGGAAACCATAAATCTTGTCCAGAACCTTCTAGAGCTGCTAATGAGATAAGTAATTCTGCCTTGTCAAATCAAATTAAGGAACTGACAGTTTTGGTTCATAAAATTGCTGCAGGTAATGTACAGCAGTCGCGCCCACAGGTAAGGAGTTGTGGAATATGTGCTTCACCTGAACATCCTACCGATACGTGTCCGACCTTGCAAGAAGATGTAACTGAAAAAGTTAATGCAGCAGGATATTATGGAGGTCAGAGAAAGTATGACCCTTACTCCAACACGTATAATCCGGGATTAAGGGATCATCCTAATCTCAGATACGGGTCGACAAATTATCAACAAAGACAACCACCTCCTCAGAACCAACAACCAGGTATGTCTCTGTCCGATATTGTTAAACAGTTAGCAACTAACACAAACCAATTCCAACAGGAGACGAAGGCCTGCATTCAAAACTTGGAAAAACAAATGAGTCAACTTGCTACTACAGTAGGTAGACTAGAATCTCAAGGGAAGCTGCCCTCGCAAACAGAGTTGAACCCAAAGAACGTCAGTGCAGTGACTTTGCAGAGTGGTAAGGAATTGACAGATAGTCGCGCCCATGGTAAAAAAAACCCTAACTGATAGTCGTGCCCATAGCGAAAAGCAGAAAGAGGAAATCAACGTGGAAACCCTAACTCGAGGGAAGAACCATGCCCACAGCGAAGGGGTGCAAGTTGAAAAAGAAATCAGCGTAAAAACTGATCAATCAACACCGGAGAAGCCAAAAGCCATTGAAATCAGATCACCTTTTCCTGGCAGATTCGAGGAGTCTAAGAGAGCCAAGGAAGAGAAAGAGATCTTCGAAACCTTCAGTAAGGTAGAGGTAAACATCCCTTTACTCGATGCCATTAAACAAATACCTAAATATGTTAAGTTCCTTAAAGAATTGTGTGTGAATAAGAAAAAGCATAGTGGATATGAGAAGGTCTTGATGGGGCAGAATGTTTCAGCTGTTCTACAAAAGAAACTACCCCCTAAGAGAGAAGATCCAGGTTCGTTTGCTATCCCTTGCACTATTGGTAGTATAGAAATTCAAAGAGCAATGTGTGATTTAGGAGCTTCACTTAATGTAATGTCGTATTCTCTTTATTCATGCTTGCGAATGGGTTCTTTGAAAGAAACAGGGGTAGTCATTCAATTAGCTGATAGGTCCCTAGTTTATCCTAAGGGAGTTCTAGAGGATGTCCTAGTTAAGGTGAAGGGTTTGATTTTTCCTGCAGATTTTTATGTGTTAGACATGGGAGGTAATGATATCTCTACTACTCTTTCTGATTTATTACTAGGGAGACCTTTCCTTAGTGCTGCTAAAACTAAGATCAATGTTCAGGATGGTACTCTAACTATGGAATTTGATGGTGAAATTGCCAAGTTTAATGTTTTTGATGCCATGAAACATCCTAACGATTTGTCTAGTATTTGCAGTATGGATGTTGTAGAACCTTTTGTTCAACAATGTTTTGAATTAAGCAGGGAAGATGAACTGGAAGTGGTGCAACAGTTTGCAGGCAGGAGATGAAAAGAAGGATTTTTCCTTCGACAAACTTCTGGTGGAAGTTCTGTATGAGTTGGAAACGTTAAATCCGCGGGCAGGTATTAACCAAAATTTTGCTATGCCCACGACTAAACTTCAATTACCTTCAATTGTGCAGGCACCGATTTTGGAGCTTAAACCTTTGCCCAGTCATCTGAAATATGTCTATCTAGGCAATGAGGACACGCTACCAGTGATTGTTTCCAACAAGTTAAGCATTAAGCAGGAAGACCAACTTGTTCAACTTTTGAAAGAACATAAGGAAGCGATAGAGTGGACCATCAATGACATAAAGGGTATCAGTCCGTCCACCTGTATGCACAAAATACTTTTAGAGGAGGATTGTAAACCAATTAGACAACCTCAGAGACGGCTAAATCCTCCAATGATGGAAGTAGTGAAGAAGGAGATTCAAAAGCTTCTAGATGCTGGTATGATCTATCCGATCTCGGATAATAATTGGGTAAGCCCAGTTCAAGTAGTTCCCAAGAAAACAGATATAACGGTAGTCAAAACTGATAATGGTGAGTTGGTGCCCACTCGTGTCCAAAACGGGTGGCGGGTTTGTATTGATTATCGTAAATTGAATGCCTCGACTAAGAAAGATCATTTTCCCTTACCTTTTATTGATCAGATGTTAGAAAGGTTAGCAGGGAAATCTCATTATTGTTGCCTTGATGGTCTTTCAGGTTTTTGGCAGATACCAGTTGCTCCAGAAGATCAGGAAAAGATGACCTTTACATGCCCGTTTGGTACATTTGCCTATCGGCGGATGCCGTTTGGGTTATGTAATGCTCCTGCAGCGTTTCAACGATGTATCGTCAGCATTTTTTCTGACTATGTTGAGAGTATAATCGAGGTATTTATGGACGATTTCACTGTTTATGGAGAGTCTTTTGAATCTTGTTTAGTTAATCTTGGAAAGGTTTTGCAACGATGCGTAGACTTGAACTTAGTATTAAGTTATGAAAAATGTCATTTCACGGTAGATCACAGTTTAATACTCGGTCACATTGTTTCTGCACGTGGTATAGAGGTCGATAAAGCTAAGATTAATGTGATTAAGTCTTTGCCTTATCCCGTATGTGTACGGGAAGTTCGTTCTTTTCCTGGACATGCAGGATTTTACAGGAGGTTCATTAAGGACTTCTCCAAGATTACCCAACCTCTGTGTAATTTGCTTAAGAAAAATGTCGCTTTCCATTTTGACGAGAGATGCAAAGAAGCGTTCAACGTTTTAAAAGAGAAATTTGTCACCGCGCCCATAGTGAAAAGCCCTAATTGGGACATTCCGTTCGAAATAATGTGTGACGCAAGTGACTACGCCGTGGGCGCAGTCCTCGGGCAAAGAGTAGGAAAAGAACCTCATGTGATCTACTACGCCTCCAAGACATTGGATAGTGCACAATGCAACTACTCTACAACAAAGAATGAGCTTTTAGCAATTGTTTTTGCTTTAGAAAAATTCCGTTCTTATATATTATGTACTAAAGTGATTGTTTTCTCTGATCACGCAGCTCTCAGATATTTGATGTCGAAGAAAGATGCGAAGCCCAGGTTAATTCGATGGATTCTCCTACTTCAACAGTTTGATTTGAAGATAAAAGACAAGAAAGGATCGGAGAATCTTGTAGCAGACCATTTGAGCCGACTAGTCACTTCTGAGACAACTCAACCTTTGAACGACAAATTTCCGGATGAATATTTGTTCGCCATGGGCATGACCCATCCCTGGTATGCTGACATAGTCAATTATCTCGTTACTGGTAAATTGCCTTTTGAATTGAGTAGGGGTGAGAATGATAAAATCAAAAGAGATTCTCGAAACTACGTATGGGATGATCCTTATCTATGAAAGCATTGCTCGGACCAGATGATTAAAAGATGCATTCCTAAGGAGGAGACTGAATCAATTCTGAAATCATGCCATACGGAATCATGTGGAGGCCATTTTGGACCTAGAAGGACAGCCAGAAAGGTACTTGATTGTGGATTCTTTTGGCCTAATTTATTTTATGATTCGTACGTCTTTTGTAAAACTTGTGACAACTGTCAAAGAACAGGGAGTCTAGGCCGTCGTGATCAAATGCTTATGACTCCAATCTTGATAGTTGAGATTTTTTATGTATGGGGTATTGACTTTATGGGGCCTTTTCCACCATCATTTGGGTTTCATTATATTTTATTGGCTGTTGATTACGTTTCAAAATGGGTGGAAGCTAAAGCCACCCGGACTGATGATGCTAAAGTTGTTGCAGACTTTGTTAGGTCTAATATCTTCTGCAAGTATGGTACACCCCGAGCCATCATCAGTGATCGCGGAACCCATTTTTGTAATAGGACCATCGAAGCCTTATTCAGAAAATATGGAGTGACACATTGTACCTCCACCGCCTACCATCCGCAAACAAACGGACAAGCTGAAGTTTCGAATAGGGAGATCAAGTCGATCCTTGAAAAGATGGTAAATCCCTCTAGGAAGGATTAGACTTTGCGTTTAGAAGATGCACTATGGGCGTATCGAACCGCCTACAAGTCATCTATTGGGATGTCTCCTTATCGCATTGTCTATGGTAAGGCGTGCCATTTGCCGGTTGAATTGGAACATAAAGCATTTTGGGCCGTGAAAGAATGTAACCTGAGAACAGATGCTGCTGGTGAGCAGCGAAAGCTCCAAATCCAAGAGTTAGAAGAAATCAAGAATGATGCCTACATCAGAGCTTAGCACCAGAAGGAGACGTTGAAAAGAGAGCATGATATTCATGTCTCTATGAAATCGTTTGTAGTGGGTCAAAAAGTTTTACTGTACCATTCAAAACTCAAATTGTTTCCTAGGAAATTGAGGTCAAGATGGATTGGCCCTTTTATTGTTATTAACGTATTTTATCATGGTGCAGTGGAAATAGAGAGCATGGAAACAGGCAAGATTTTCAAGGTCAATGGGCATAGACTTAAACCCTATTACGAGGGTTTCCAAGCGAACCTCTGTAAAGAAATTGTCATGCCCACTGGATAATTTTATCGTGTCTAGCCAGAGACGTAAAATCAAGGTGCTGTTGGGAGGCAACCCAAATTTTATTATTATTATTTTTTTTTTTATTATATTTTTTTTCTTCTACTTTATTTTTCTTATTTTATTTATTTATTTATAATTTTATTTTACTTTATTTTATTTTAGATATTTAATAATAATGATTTGAAAAGAAAAAGGAAAAAAATCAGAAAACCAAAGTTTTTAAATTTTAATTTAACTTATTTTTATTTTATTTTATTTCTATATTTATTTTATTTTTAATCATTTTTTTTGTTTTATTTTATTTTATTTTACTCTATTTCTTTATTTTTATTTTCTTTTTATTAATAAAATAATATAAATTGCAATAATATAATTTTTAGAATTTCTAATTCTAATTGTTTTTGTGCAGGAAATAAAAACTAGAAAAGAAAAAAAAAATAGCATAAAAAAAAGAAAAAAAATCAAAAATCAAAAATTAAAACAATAACAGAGCTTGAAACCCTAGCCGCCAGCCTCATCGACGTTCTCTGTTAGCCACGCCGCCGTTGTCCTCCTCCACCTAGCGGTCGTCGTCCTCCGATCACCCCTCTCCTCCGCCGACGGTCGCAGTCTCCAAGCAGCGATCTCCATTTCCAGATCTTCTCCAGTCGCCGGTCATTCTTCAAGCCGTCATAACCACAACCAGAGCCACCGCATATCCAATTCGTCGCCGACGGTCGCAGTCTCCAGGCAGCGGTCGTCAACCTCCGACGCCAGCTCCAGCCCGCCTCGCGGCGATCCCCTTCAAGCAGTCGCACTGCCACCGCGATCACCCCTCTCCTCCGCCGACAGTCGCAGTCTCTAGGCAGTGGTCGTCCACCTCCGACGTCAGCTCTTCCAACTGTCAGCAATCTCCGGCGACAGATTCTCCTATTTCTGTTCTTTCGATCAGCCACTTCTGAATTCTGGTTCAATATTTGTTTTTTCTGAATGGCAAAGACACACCAAGGCTCCGCACCTCCATCTGCTCCGGTTTCCAAACGCCGGAAATTGGTAAAAATTGGTGACAAACGTCCGGTTTCGTCTACTGCTGAACATTCTCAACCGGAAATTTCTGTTACTCCGAATGACGCTCAAAAACCCCGCTCTCGTCCCAGGAAGCTGGTTATAATATCATCAAAGGCTCCTCGTAGAAGCGTTAGAATTCGGAACCTCGTTGCTTTTGATCCTAAAAAGCCGCGACACATAACCATATCGGATAGCAGTTCCGACTCGGAATTAGATAAAGAATCTGAACCTGTCATTCATAATTCTGAGTCGGAAGTTGAAACGACTGTTTCTGCACCAAAAAGACCGCCTAAGCTTCCGCTGTGCCCGCGGGCAAAAGTTATGAAGCGTACAGAAAACATCCCAAAACTAGATACACAGAAATCTGATGATTCACCATGCCCACGGCAACCAACTCCAGAAGAACAACTGAAGAAGAAAACAGTCTAGAAGCCAGTCTATCCAATTCCTAATCTGACCTTGAAGTTTCAACGCCCGAAAGATCAACAGAAATTTGGAAAAATCAAAGGTAAGAAACTCTGTCCCCTGAAATCTTTACATGTTCTAACTATGGAAAGTTTAGGGATTTTGGATTCTGTTAGGCATGCTTTTGATTGCATTGGTTGGTCCAGTTTGTTTGATTTAAGTTGCCCAGCATACTATGAATTGGTTTATGAGTTTTATGCCACTTTTGAGTATGATAAAAAAGTTGCTGCTGCTGATATTTTTGCACCTGATACGGTTAGATTTAGGCTTTTGAGGTAAGATATATTCTATGTCTCTGACAGATTTTAACATTGCCCTAGGATTAGTAAGTACTGATGGTATAAAGTCTGATGAGTATAAGAGTGCTTACTGTGACTATCCTCCTAAGTTTAATGTTAATGCTGCTCTTAAAACTTTGACTGAAAGAGATGATTTGATTTTTCCCAGTATGTCACGGTCTATTTATATTGTTGATGGGCATCTAAGGTACATTCATAGGTTTTTGTCTAGTTCTATTTCTGTCAGGGTTGATGATACAGGTTCTATCTCAAAAGCTGAGTTGTTTTTCTTATGGTGCATGCAAACTGGAAAAAGGGTCAATTTGGGTTATTGGTTAGGCATTAAATTTCAATCTGTGTTAGCAACTAAGAGGACTAGACCTTTGATTTTGGGTTCATTCATTACTCTCATTGTTGCTAAATTGGATATACTATGTCCTTCTAAGCTTACCATTGGGCCTCATTTAGATGATTTAAATATTGACTCTTTATCTAAAATGAATTTGGTTGAAAAATCCGGGAAAGGAAGTGTGTGTTTACTGTCTGCAGATGAACTTCGGGCAAAAGAGGAAGCTGTGCCTACAACTTCAGATGGGCAAATTCGAAGTTTGACAAGTGAGGTGCAGAAATTGAAGCGAAAAGTTAATACAATGATCCAAGCTCAGAAGGCTCTCTGCGCCCACTTCAACATTCAGTGGGATGTTCCAAGTGATTCAGAAGGTGAAGATGCTGCTTGAGGTGTTAACTTCCTACCTCCACAATTTTCAGGGAAGTATCTATCTTTCTTTTGTTTTGTTTTGTTATGCTGACATATACATTGGGGCAATGTAAATGCTAAGTGTGGGGGAGGATATTATATATCTCATCTTTATTTTACTTCTCTTTTATTTTAGTTCTTTATTTTCTCTTTAGGTCGTTTTAGTTTATTTCTTTTAGGATTTTAAGTTTTCCTTTTTAGTTTTGTTTTTCAAATCTGTGGTTCTTCTTTACTGCTACTTTTAGGGTGAACTTTTTGTGTGTGCCTTTCCGTTGATTCACTCTTAATAATGAGTTTTTAGTTGATTTAGGAGTTGTGTAATATATAAGACTTAATTTTTGTGTGTGCATAAGATACTAGCAGATGCTTTTAGAGCTTTAGATAATTTAATTTAGAATTTACCAATGCTGGGATACTTGTGAATTTAGAGGACAGTTAGTGAGTACGCAAAAAAAAAGTGAATAAATAAATAAAATTAGACATTGATCATGTGACTCAATATCGTCAGTTGGGATTAGTGGATCGGCATTAATTCCCCTTAAGTTTTTGTATGTATGGAGCCACTGATGGTAGGAGGATTGTCCCCTTTATAGGCCGAATTCAGTCCGACCAAAGTCACGCATTTTTAGTTTTTTATTTCTTTGCTAGCCGGAATAGGTGACACGGCACTTATTCTCCTTAAGTGGCTTATGTATGGAGAAGCTAGTGATTGGAGAGAGTTTAGTACCTTTTGGGGCCGTTTAAACCTAGAAATAACTGGAAGTGTTGATTTGAAATGTCTCACTGGTTGTTTAGGGTCGTTATTCTAAAAAAAAAAAAGAGAGAGAGAGAGAGAGACCTGACTAGTGGCTTTTAGAATTTATTTTGTTAGCTGCTGCTTAAACTGTGAAGAAAGCTGACTGTTTTTCTTATTTACTTGTGGTACTGGTATAGTGAATTCTTTTGCGAATTATCTTTTGTTCTCCTTGCATCTGCTCTAATTTAAAGATGAACATTAAGTATGCGTGCTTAATTTGATGACAACTTCTTATCTTTTAATTATTCATTATTTTGAGTGATGACAACTTTTACTATGGGCACGGTTGAATATGGTTGACTCCTTTTGGCAGCTGTTTGGTTGGACTATTTGAGTCTTCATTTGAGTTGGTCATAGGCATACTTGAGGGCAAGTATAAGAAAATATTGTGGGGGAATTTGATTGGGCATGAAATGCACAACATTTCTACCTTATTTTATTTACAATTCGTGGACTTTATTGAATATATACTGTCTAATTGCTCTATTTTTGTATTTGTTGACAGTTTGGAGGCAATTGTGAAGTATTGAAGAATTCTGGGGGTTTAAAGCTGGATTTGCTAAAGACAAGTCAACAAGACCAAGTCAATTTTATCAGAGTTGTTATATTTTTAATTCTCAAATTTAAATTGTGATCTGAACGACTGAGATTTGGATTTAGAGATTTTTACGAGTTCGTTTTAGATTTTCTGGGGGAGGATTTATCTTAGGAAGAAACGATTGTAAAGGTCTCTCCCCTTCCTTTTGATTCTGAATTTTTTTGGATCTAGAAAAAATAAAAAAAAATACTGAGAGTTTTTATTCGCTCTGGAACGATCAATTATATTAAGCAAATGAAGTTCGCCGTGCCCATGAGGAGCTAAACGAACCTCATCCAGCTAAGTCAATTCTAATTACCGTGTTGTGAGAATTGTTTTATTTTGCTATATTGTTTGATATTTATGCATTCTCTATGGGCATGGTTAAATGCACATGTTGATTCTGATTAATTAATTAAGTGCGCAATTGATTGGTTAATTAGGTTTAACACATTGCATGTCAAATAGCTCGTAGTTAATTTGACCTAGGTAGTGTTGAGAGTGTATAATCATAATTCAAGAACGGTCGTACCGATTCAATTGGTTATGGTCACGAGTCTTTTCTAATTCATAATGCAATCTACGTGTTAGGTTAGTGATTGATTCAAAGGGTCGTACTCGGTCAATCTATCTTGGAAAAGATTGGTTATTAGGCACGTTGTCAATAGCTATAACTGTGACTATTAAACAACATAGATATTTTTAGCTTCGATGATCAACACCTGATTCGAATAAATTGACTTAGCTGGATGTTTAATTATAATTGATTTTTAATCTCCGATTTAGATTTATTTTAAATACTCGCATAATCTCGAAAACCCCCATTTATTTTGATTTGGTCAATACGATACATTTATTAATTTCCGTTCTCTGTGGATCGACCATGTTTGCTACAATTATTTGTATTTGCAGGTTAATTTAATACTGACGGATTCGACACCCGCGTCAGAAACTGTGCACTAAATAAATGTTGAGAGCACAAAAAAGTTGGCTCTCAATTACAAAAGAAGATGGAATTCAACTTTCTTATTGATTCGTACTACTTTGATATACAAAAATGTTTTTCCTAGGTTAAGACAGAGAGATTAAAATTAAAGAGTGTACTAAGTGAAAATGATTGGTTGTTAGCTAAAGAAATTTGTGATAAGCTTGAGTTGTTTTATAATGCAACAATGAAATTTTCTAGAATTAAACATCCTACAACTAATTTGTAGATGCCAAATGTTAGTGATTTTAGGCTTGAAATTATAAATTGGAATGATTCACCATTTTCTGAGATAAAACTCATATCTTCATGTAGGACTAGGGAGTTTGATGAGTATTAGAGAGATAATCATGGCCTCATGACAATTGCAACTATTCTAGATCCTTGTTATAAGTTCAATATGATTTGGATTTTTATTTTCCTACTCTTTATGGTGAGAACTTTTTCATTGAAATTGAAAATATTCACCAAACTTTTATGGTCATAGTTAGTGAGTATGAAAAAAGGTTGCAACCAAGTCAAATGAGTGCTTTATTGTCTAGCATTCATCATTCAACAACTTTGACATCGACTATTGTATGACCATCATTGGTTCATTTGGCACAATATGAAAGATATATGAGAAATACTCCTGCTTATTATGTTGATGTGAGAACAAAGTTAAACAATCTAGAGTAGTTTGTGTTGAAGCGGTGGGATATGAATTAGTGCAATTTTATCACTTAACATTCCATAAATAGGGCTCATTTTGTTATTTTCGTTTCTAGAGACTTTAATGTGAATTCAAGATTGGTTGTGAATGAAACTTAATGGTATGCATTTGTGTTATTTTGCAATGACTTTTCATTCACATTTATAATAATTTATTTATTATTTTCAATTAGGTGACAATGAAAATAATGAAGCAATTATCTAATGAACTCCAAATAAATCTTTATTATTTCATTTGTCTACTCTTGCAGGAAGCTAAATTTTTTTTTTTTTTTTTTACTTTATATTGAAGATTATTTTACTTTTATTGTGGTTTATTCATGTAGGAACGTAGTCACTTTGTAGATTTGTTATGTTTTATCTTATTTATGTTGTATTGTGATTTTGTTGATTAAAACTATTTTTTGTTATATGATTTGTTGGTTAGGATGATTTACTGAATTTGTTGATTTAATTTTTTTTTTTATTCAGTTTGGTGGATAAATTATGCTCTAGACATTATTATAGATGATTATTATTATTTTGGAATTTATGTGAGTGCTTTTTCAAGGTTTACAGGTTTATGGAGGTTTTGAGTGAAGTAGTAGATAGTTTAGTTTTTTTTTTTTTTCTTCTTTTTTAATGGATACTTATGGATGCAGGCCACCTTGCATCCGTAAGTAATATTATGTTTATGGACAAGATTACCCAACACCGGTGTTTCACGTGGATTTTAAGCTCAACCAATATTACATTGACACGTGTAAAGTGTTAATAATGATATAAAGTACGGTTCATCTCTTCTATTAAATCTTTACACGTGCCAGTGTATTATTGGTCGGGTTTAATATCCGCCTAGAACATCCGGTGTTGATTTTTTTTTTCGTTTATCTGATATGACCAGATGACAAATGTCAATTTTAATATTAATTTTTAAATTTTCACATATCTTAACAGCAATTTTTTCTCCATGTTAAGTAAGAATCCAATTTAATTATTTTCTTTACATATATTAGTGCACTTCATATTTCTAGTCATCTACTAATATCTTAAAAATAAAATAACAATTCAACACTCTTTAGAAAGCATAGTCAAAAATCCAAAATCATACTGGCTTTGATTTTTTTTTCTCCTTCTCCAAAGTTAATCTGATTGTCAAGCCCTTTAGGGTCAAAAACAAATCTAACTTATTATTTGAGAATGCACCATATTATAGAAGTTCCAAATCACTTGGGATTTCTTTCGAAGGATAAATTAATATTTTTCTTGATTCTTCATGTGAAGAAGAACAATAATTTTTTGAAAAAACTTAACTTACAAAGAATCTAATTGCTTTCTTAAAAGCAGTCAATTTCAATTTTTCAAAAACAACCTAAAAATGCCCTCATAATATAAATCAATAATAACTAATAATACCATATCCTTTGTTTTATTCTTGGACATATATTTACTTTATTAAAAGGTCACTAAAACATAATTCTTGTAAATTAATCTTCTAAAAAGTTACTTAACACAGCTACTTTTGATGAAACCCAATATAAAGGTTATGATTCACTAATTGTTTTGTATTTCATGATCCTAGAGAAAAAAATAAAAAAATACTCTCTATTATGAAATTTAGAACTCAGTCATTGAATTTAACTTAAACAATCATTTCATATGATACAAATTTCAATAAATCATCATATATTTTAGAAGATCAGAGACATAAATAAATCCTATAAACACATGCACTACGTTGATCCTCGTCCACGTCGTTTATTTAATAAATAAGTTAAATACTCCGACCCGATTCTCAACCCGATCCAACCATTCGACGTGTCGACCTCTAATTGGTGGAATTGTAAACGATCCACACTCAGGTGAAACAGCGAGTAAAAACTACTGATATGTATTTTTTATTTAAAGCAATCCTTTAATTTAAGTGGGCCCCACAATAATCGCTCACCAACTAATCCAATTAATTCCCGCCACATAATTATAAAAAAACCTAATCATATGCACGCCACGTGATCTTCATCTACGTGGCATTTCTTGATTCCTTCTCATTCGAAACATTCCCGTGAAAGCTTCCGCACACAATCATTCACTCTCGTATCGCATCAGTCTGGTGAAAGAGCCTCGTCTCTCACACTCGATTGAGTCAAAATAAAATAAACAAAAACAAACAGATCCGGGAAAAAACCAGAATTTATACAAATAACAAAAGCTAGTTTTATTCACTGTAAATTACTAGTAGTTCTCTCTGCTTTTGATTTTTTTCGATTTCTCTTTTCGGAGCTCAATTTTTTTGACTGCTGTGTGTGGCCAACTTGAAATGATGACTATGCTTTCCTTTTGTCTCTCAAAAAGCTAGCTGAGGACTTCATTCTTCAAATCAATGTGTTTGTTTTTAGAATCTTGTACTTGATTTGATTTGAGTTTTGGTTTCGGATGTTGAAAATGCCGCGAGACTGAGATAGACATGAGTTTTGATATACTTGAAAAATGGGATGCGTGTTCGGGAAAGAGGTGTCGGAGAGGCAGGTAGACAGGAAGTCGGAGGCCGCGGCGGCTTCAGCTGTTACGGTTAGGGTTCCTAGGGAGGATGAAGGAGGAGAGAGGACTGAGATTCGAAATGGAGCAAATCGAAATGAGAACAACGAGAACGCCGCCGCGGCGGAGGAAGGAGCTGGGCGCAGGCATAAGAGGAGGTCTTCACGGCCGAATCCGCGGCTGAGCAACCCGCCCAAACACCTTCACGGCGAGCAGGTTGCTGCTGGTTGGCCTTCCTGGCTCTCTGCTGTCGCGGGGGAAGCAATCAGCGGCTGGACCCCTCGCCGAGCCGATACTTTCGAGAAGCTGGATAAGGTAAAGTTTCGAACAATAGTATTTTTTTTTGGTTTTATAATTAATTTCGCTGAACTCATGGTTCTGAATAATGTTAATGTAGATAGGGCAAGGTACATATAGTAATGTATACAAAGCTAGGGATATATTGACTGGCCGAATTGTGGCATTGAAGAAGGTGAGGTTTGATAATTTGGAACCTGAGAGCGTGAAATTCATGGCTAGGGAGATTTTAATTTTGAGGCGTTTGGATCACCCAAATGTTATGAAATTGGAAGGTCTAGTGACTTCAAGGATGTCATGTAGCTTGTATCTCGTTTTCAAGTACATGGAGCATGATTTGGCTGGTCTCGCTGCCAGTCCTACTATCAAGTTCACTGAGGCTCAGGTATGCATAACTTTTCTGATATGGTGCTTGGTCGTGTTCCATACATTTCTTGATTTCTCACTGGGCTTTTTTGTGGATGTGGCAGGTGAAATGTTATATGAAACAGCTGTTGTCAGGGTTGGAACACTGTCATAATCGTCATGTGTTGCACCGTGATATCAAGGGGTCGAATCTTTTGATTGACAATGACGGAGTTCTGACAATTGCTGATTTTGGATTGGCTTCATTCTTTGATCCTAATCACAAGCAGCCCATGACAAGTCGAGTGGTTACATTGTGGTATCGACCTCCTGAACTTCTACTTGGGGCCACTGACTATGGTGTGGGTGTGGACCTCTGGAGTGCTGGGTGCATTCTGGCTGAGTTATTGGCTGGGAAGCCCATCATGCCTGGTAGAACAGAGGTTACTTTCAATCCTTTCAAAGCAAACTTGTTCAATTAATATGCATTAGTTCGGCTGTGTATGTGTTACAATTAGGTGAATTGCATCATCCTTTTTGCTTTTAAATGTGATGGGTTGGTAGGAAAAAGAAGTGTTTTGTAGCAAGTTTTTATTTGTGATAGTTACGACATTTTAGTATACATCTATGATTGAGCATATTACACAGCTATGTTGCTAGTGGTTTCGCATATTTTTTGTAAGCTTGGGTAAAATTAGCTTATGTACTGTGTAAAACCCTGAAGCTCCGTTTGTGTTTATGATGCATGGAGTTTACAAATTATATTGTTTATTTGGATTCTTGGTGTGTCAGCCTACTGTTGTTCTATCAAGTATCGACTGTTTTATTCAGCTGTTGCTGTTTAATTTTATATAGGTGGAGCAATTGCACAAGATATTCAAGTTATGTGGCTCACCTTCTGAAGAATATTGGAAAAAATCAAAGCTGCCCCATGCTACCATATTCAAGCCTCAGCAATCTTACAAAAGATGCATATCTGAGACTTTTAAAGACTTCCCACCATCGTCGTTGCCATTGATTGAGACTCTTCTTGCTATTGATCCAGCAGAGCGTCAAACTGCTTCTGCTGCATTACGGAGTGAAGTGAGCCTTCTATACTGACCAAGATATTTGAAATGTGTCTTCTTTACCAGTAATGATTGTATTATTAGGAGTTTCCTTTTTCTTTCTTTTTTTCCCTAATTTAATTAAAAGAAAGAAAATCTTTCCATTTGATAATAATAATTTATTTTGCAAAAAAGAAAGAATTTTCAAGCACATGATTTATGTGCCTTCCTTTTGGTGAATGTTTATAGTCTAGTAAAATTGCATCATTGTCTATAATCTTGTTCACAGCTAAATTGTTGGTAGTTTTCTATCTCATAATTTGCTGAGGTCTAGTCTAGGTGTTTTACACTAATCACTAAAGTATGACCAAAGACTTTTGTCCCAAATTGTACCTATTACTTTATTGTCAGCTTTAATTTCCTTTGGGCTCAACTATTTTGTTCACTTTGCTATGTAGATTTGATCAAGCTTGTTAAATTTTTCAATGACCTTTCATTGCTTAAAGCATCTCTAGCAATTTGTATATTCGCATAGATCCTTATGACATTTGCAAAATTTTATAGAATTCTTGTCATTTCTATACAATCAAGAAATCTTATGGAACTTTAGACTTTTATGTTCATCTGTTTTAGTTTAAAGTATTGCACTACAATTATTTTGTGCACCTCAACTAAAATTATGGAGTGAATCAAAATAACATGTTCAAGAGTGGCTACTGAGACTAGTTAATGAGCCTTTTGACAATGCTCTAGTTGCTTATAAATAGAACTCTAAGCTATTCTTATTGTGGCTCCTCATATACTTATTTGCTTTGCTTGTTCTGCTGCTGTCTAAAGGAAACAAAAATGTTGCCTGAAAGTTGTTTATCTTGCCGATGGTGGAGAGTTTTGTGACACTAGTTCTATTTATCAATCTAATCAGTTATTCACCTTCTTTTTGCAGTTTTTCACAACCAGGCCATATGCTTGTGAGCCTTCTAGTCTACCAAAATATCCTCCCAGCAAAGAGATGGATGCTAAACTACGGGATGAAGAAGCTAGAAGGTGGATGATTGCCTTAGCTTCTTTTTCTGTTTTCTATTGTGTTCATATTTTACGCTCTTTCATTTTGAGAATCAAACGATTATGTGAAATAAAACTACTCCTGGCATGTTTCTTAGGGATTTTGACATGTCAGTAAACAGAAACTAGTAGTTCTGTCTATGTTGTTTTTTTTTTTTTTTCCCTTGCAAGTTATACTGTCTTAGCATATTAGATTATTGTTGCTGGTTGTCAAGAATGCACTCCATGGACACCTCTTTGCTTATAATCCTAATAATGGAGATGGACACATCTTTATTTATAATCCTAATCACAGAGATGGATACATTTTTGTTTATAATCCTAATGTCATATTATCTTCTCTTTGTCAAAAAAAAAAAGGGAAAAATATAATGCCTGATATATCACTTACAGTCAGCTTTTTTTATTACCCCATACCGTGTCTAACTTTGATATTTCTTGTTAGATTGAGAGCTGCTGGAAAATCTAATGCGGAAGTGAGGAAAACTCGCTCTCGCGATCGGGCCGTAAGAGCGATGCCAGCTCCAGAGGCCAATGCTGAGCTTCAAACCAATCTAGATGTATGTCAGATAAGTTGGCCCCTTTTAAGTTTTATTATCTTTCAGCTAACAAATGAATTACCACCATTAACCTGTGCTTGTTACTTTTTAAGATAGATTTTTATGCATGCATATTTAGCAGAAGCATGTCCCTTGCTGAGATACCTTTTTGTTATGAATATAAAGAATAGTTTTGCATGAGGAGAATCATGTGATATAACCAAGCTGCTATTCTGTACCAAACGGCCAGTGTGGTTCATTTTAAAGCTGTTATTGGAAATGTATTCTTAACTGTGTGATTATACAATATGTTTAATTACTGTTAATTTCTATGTATCTGCTACAGAGGAGGCGTTTAATAACGCATGCAAATGCAAAGAGTAAGAGTGAGAAATTTCCTCCACCACACCAAGATGGAGCACTTGGTTATACTCTGGGTTCCTCACACCACATTGATCCAGTGTTTGACCCTCCAGACGTCCCTTTTAGTTCCACTAATTTCTCATACCCTAAAGCACCAATCCAGACGTGGTCTGGGCCCTTGGTTGACCCTGCAGCTGTTGGCGCCCCAAGGAGAAAGAAACATACAGCTGGTGATGGACATGTTCACTCAAAGACATCAAAGAAGGATAAGAATTCTGGTCGGATATAGAATAACGAAGAAGTGTAATATACTCCTGGTTTTTTTATGGCTATAAATGAGGCTGCGAAGCTGCTGATCCGGTGATTCTTTAATCTGGAGCCGGAGAAGCCAGTTAAATTGTATGCAGAGGTAACACATCTAGTATTCATTTTTCCTATTCTTCTTTTCCCACTTTTTTTGTACGGTGAGAAGCTTCTTCTCTAGCTTTGTATATGTTCTGCAATTTTAGGATAGTTAAAAGATCTAATAAACCTGTCCTGGCAACGTTTAGTTTCTGTGTTTTAATTACTTTATGTAATCTTGCTGCCTTTTGAGGTATCAAATATATTAGAACTGAGCATATTTAGCCTTTCTTATGAATTTTCATTTGCTTGTTTCTTTTTGACCATTTAGGGTGTAATACCGAACTTTCTCATACACGTTATCAGGTTACAGATACTTACAAGCTCTAGGCAATTTCAAATATTTATGTTTGTGGGTGTGTACACTCAAAATTATCTTCTTTATTCAATAGATTCCTTATATTGTTGCTTTGTGTCTATTGTATAATTTTATTTTGAACATTACATGTATTAAAAGGACTGATGTCTCACTTTCTCTTTATCCATTTCTTTTCCCTACCCAAAAAAAGTAAAGCACAATTTGAATAGAAAGACACTGTTCAAACAAAGTACAGATTTATTTTATTTTTTATTTCTTTTCTTTTTAAAAATAAAATAGAATGGTAGGTTGAAGATCAGTTACTACTAGGTTTGACAGGCAGATTTTGGAATTATTGGACATCTCGTGGGATATATATACAGAAAACATATCTAATTTTCTTTGCCACTAAAAACTACTTCACATCTATGTTATGTGTATAAATTATTTCCTCGAGTGTCCGAATTCAAAGAGCTCCAAGAATATTTGAAGAATATCAACGTAGTTAGAGCAGCAGTGAGGGAGTGAAGGAAATGAGAGGAGGTTCTGGTCCTGGGCAAGATCCGCCTCCTGGTGGGCCGGGTTGGGGTCCTCCTGGGCCTGGGTTTCCCGGACCGATTAGCTTCTTAGGTAGCTTGTGCAACTCCATAACTTCTTGGTGAGTTAATTCCTTCCTACTCTACACTACTTTTCATCGTTATTACATTCCAAAAGAAACAATAGTGTATTGCTTGTTTGTAGCCTGTACGTGTTATGCTGCTGCTGGTTGATACAAGACTGTTTTGGTGCTCCTCCTCCAGGCCCACCTGTTCCTCCACCTGGGCCTCCTATTAGCCCGCTTCCTCCTTCCGGTCCACTGGGCCCTCCCATTGGGCCTCCACCTGGAGGTCCGTTCGAAGGTCCTCCCCTTGGTCCACCTGGACCTCCCGGAGGCCCAGTAGGGAGTCCTCCTGGGCCTCCCGGCGGTCCATTTGGTGGTCCTCCTTGATGACTAAAAAGAAAGTTGTGGCTCTTGCTCTGGCTAATTTTTAATAAGAGTAGCATGTAGTCTTTGTGCGTTATATTGGCTGTCAAAATCGCCTGTATATCCTAACTAAACCTCATGTATGAGGCACTTACAAAATGAAATAGGATTGATCACTGTGATGGGACTATTGGAAACATAGCATACCAATTTCCATTATTTGAAAAAGTGAGAGATAAAAGCAAAAACAATGCCTTTAAGTGGGCCTACTATTAATGTGTAAAGGGACCATAGGCTATTAATGGTCGAAAATTCAATGATTCAATAGCTCTCTCAACTCAACTCAAGTGTCCATCCAACTGTTGCCAACTACATTCACGTCTTCATCCTCTAATTTACTCACATTATTGATAAGAGAATCAAATATATATAAACAGGATGCTGGTTTTGAAAATTAAAAAATAAAAATAAAAATTGTTATATTGGCTAATATTTTCATTTGGAAAAAGTCAATTAGAAATGGGTGGGAATCAGCAGAACAAACAAAAATCCTTTATATGTTTAGACATGAACCAAGCATCGAAGCAAAATGTCTGTATATATGATACCGACCTTTTACTTTCTCCAAATCGAACCAATTAGTTTGGTCAGCTCAGTTTATCACACAATACACGTTGATTTTGAAAATTATCCATCCACCAAAAAAATCACGACCCTTCATTAGTTTTTAAATTATAAATATTAGTTTTGCATGGTCGGTATTGTCCTGGTTCTGGACCACAAACCCAAACATGTGAATCCTCAGTTAAGTACAGACAAAATAACGTAGAAGAATTTCGATGGAATTTGTGATCAAAATTCCAACACGTTTTGTACTTGCTGGAATTTTGTGGTCAATAAAATCATACAGGTCATATTATTTAACCACCATTATTATTATTATTAATTAATTAATTAATTAAATTTAATCTTGCTTGGCTTAGAAGGCTGGAAGACACAACACTTGAAGGCGAAGAGACAACCTCATTCAACTTGAACCCCGTCTTGTTTCCCCAAAACCAACTTGCACACCGAATCATATCAGAACCTCCCATGTTCGTATAAAAACCTGAAACCAATAGACACACTCCACGTGTGACAGCGGTTTTCCCTTATCCACAGATATTGTCAAATCGCATCACGAAAACAGAGGCAATCTGACATGTTTTGGCATGGATCTGAGTCAGCAACCCGTCAAGAGTGAGCCAGCAGTCGCCACGTGTCCACCCAATCCGATTCTGAATCATTGTATTCTTGAAATAAGCAAAGATACCAGGATCCATGTTAGTTGCCACGTCAGCTGTCTGTGATTTCTATCCACCAATATCGAGCAAGTGGATCCATCGTACTATTTTATTCCATAGTATGACACCTTATCTTATTCTTATTTAACCATTTTTTAAAATTTGAATTAATAAATAAAAAATATTTTTTTAAAAAACTCATAATTTGATTGTTACTTACTGAAATATATTTGCTGTATTTTATTTGTATATCTAATGATGCAATGCAACTTTTAGGTGATGGATTTGTCTTTAGGAAAATGTGGTGAAGAGGAAGGGTATCACATCAAAATCATAAGAGATACAAAATGGAAGATTGAGGAGGTGAGGTGAGGTGAGGTTAGGTTAGGTGTATGGCGATGACCCAAAAGCATAAGGCTTTGTCAAATTAAATTTCCTTGTTCCCCACTTATTAATGACATTAGATTAGATACATTATTATTATCATACACGTGCTAATCTTATCAAACATACAACTGGCTTTTAGTATATTTTGTCATTGAGTCTGTTGTTAAATAAGCCATAACCAAAAAAAAAAAAAAAAAAAAAAACATTTTTCTTTGCAATTTCTCCAAATATATATTTTATTAACAAATTACATATATACTCATTAAGTAATATATATATATATATATATATATATATATATATTCTCCTCAATCAAATCATTTTTCGGTTAATTAATTGAGTCAGAAAAACATAATTCTATTTTATAATTTATAAATAATTGTACGTATATAAATATAAATATAAATATATATATATATAAATCTAATTTTATTGTCTTTCTAAAAAAATAATAAATAAAAGGTGAATGTCAAATGATACCATTGTAACCCATGCATTATTTTCAATATATTTTATCTCAGATTAAAAATTTATTATTGATATATTTTATAGGTTATTTTCTTATCCGTGAGTAAATACTATAGAATATTGTAAGATATTAGTGTGTTTGAATGAGAAATTCAAAGCTAGTATCCCACATTGTTTGTACAACTCATGAAAGCCTTGTATATATAGTATAGCTTATATTCTAGGTTTCAATAGCAAACCAAAAGAGAGCCCAAGTGAATATTTATAATAATATTAATGTCAAAGACTAGGCCTTGGGCTTGGGTTCTATAACTATATGAAGGTTTTTTAGTGTTATTTTAATTATTTTATTGGATAATTAATTTTGAATTGTTGTGACGGTTTATGAATTGATATGTTTCATTCTGACACAATCATTCATATCCTCACGACGGTTTTTGGTAACGGTTGAGTTGTTATTTATTATAAAGAGTAGTTGACAGGAGTTTAATTAGTATTAAATAAACTATGTCCTTTCTTTCTTATGATTATAAACTCGTTCATTCTGTCTTCTTGAACGACAAGTTTTTTGCCAGACCTGTTTGGTTTTGTTGCTACTCCAAAAGATATTGCAGTTGAATCCTGGTAAACAGACTCCGATTGTCTTCTTAGCAACCCGGTGGAGGCGGAGTAATTCTATTTAAGGACATTGCTTTTAAGCAATCCTCTGCACTGTGATTCGTTTTGTTTGTTTTACCTATTTGTTTATAGTAATATATTTGTGATATATTCGTGATTTGTGATTGTGTTTTCTAACAATATATAATTTTGAACTTCATCGACTAATAGTTATGAAAGAAGCGTCTGGAGAAAAAATATTAGATAAAGAAAGAAACAAAGAAAGAAATTGAAAAAAAAAAATTATCCACTTTCCATGTTTATAAGGGGTTACAATTATAGAGTTATCGAGTTTTCGACAATATGATTTCAAAAATTGTAGTGACGTGATTTCCAAATTGATATTATTGGAACAATACGACCAACTATAGATAAAGAATCATGAGTTACGACCTATTGGTACTACGACACCACCAAAAAATAAATGTTAATACATATTTTGGTCGTGAGAATCTGAATCGTGGTCGTGGTCGTGGTCGTAATAATAATAATCGAGGTCGTGGACGAGGCTGAAATCAAGGAAGAGATAGAAATAAGTATCATCCATACAATCATGGAAACCTGACCTGGAGTAGAGATGAAACCCAGAACAGAAATAAAAATTTTGGGAATAGAAATAATGATCCTCAAAATATTGGTTATAAGTGTGGGAGCAGTGATCGTTTTCACGTCAATTCGAACTCCTAGTAAACTTATATCAAGCTTCCCTAAAAGGGAAGAATTCTGTGAAAGCAAATGTTGCCAATCTGAAAAGTGGAGAATGAACCTCCCAGAAGTATATTTCAAGTTTTCATACCTCCAATTTCTTTGATGATCTGAATATCAAAAATTTTATATATTATACTGAAGATCAGAATGAAAGTCAAAGAAAACTTGAATATAGGGATAAATAATACATTCAGTTAGCTCCCTGTACAAATTGTCGTCTCAGTTACCCCCTGTACTTGAAATTTTGTCTCAGTTAGCCCCCTCAATGCTTACGTGGCGCATGACGTGGTCATTTGATGTGTGACGTGGACTGCCACGTGTCATCAATGTCACACATTAAATGACCACGTCAGACGCCACGTCAACACTGAGGGGCTAATCGAGACAAAATCACAAATATAGGGGGATAACTGAGACGATAATTTGTACAGGGGCTAATTGAGAAAATGTAAAAATACATAAATAAAATTAATTTAAAAATAAAATTATATGTTCACTTATAACTTATAATATATCTGATTCACCTAACTATGTATTTTAAATACTTTAAATAATCATTATTTAAAAAAAAGAAGGATTAACTAATCTCAGTAGGTATCAAACATTCAAATTAGAATTAGAACAAGTTTGACACAAGAACAAAATATTATTCAGTATAACGAGTCACATTTCATTATAAAAAAAAATATATTATAAAAATAATTTTTTTTAATGGAATAGTTAAAAGAAATTAAATAGATTAAACAAAATTTTAAATGAAATTCTTTAAAATGGTTATTTTGAAATATATTTAAAATGATGATTTATTTAAATTATCTAGAATAGATTATTTGATGAATTAAACTGAAAAAAAAGTTATAATACTTAATTATATTTATATATTTTTTAAATTATTTTTATTTACATATTTATAAACTTATAAATTTTCTTAGTTAGCCCATGTACAAATTGTCGTCTCAGTTAGCCCCTTATACTTGTGATTTTTCTCAATTAGCCCCTTATACTTGTGATTTTGTCTCAATTAGCCCCTCGGTGTTGACGTGGCGTCCGACGTGGTCATTTGATGTGTGACCTTGATGACATGTGGCAGTCCACGTCACACATCAAATGACCACGCCATGTGCCACGTAAGCATTGAAGGGTTAACTGAGACAAAATTTTAAGTAAAGGGAGTTAACTGAGACGACAATTTGTACAGGGGACTAATTGAAAAACTTATACAAGTACAGGGGGCTAAGTATTATTTATTGCTTTGAATATATGTATATGTAAATATAGATAGGAGTGATAAAAATATTTCTGACTGGATTTTGTAATTTTGTTGTGTATATATATATATATATTTATATATTTGTAATTAAAGTCATAAATATTTCTGGATATATTTTGTAATGTAAATATTGATGTTAATATTTTGTTCAGATGAATAGAATATGGAAATTCAAGGAAACATATCAGACGTGTGTTTAATTGATAGTGCTACAACGCATTCTATCCTTCGAGATAAGAAATATTTTCTAAGTATATACAAGTATAAGGCTCAAGTGAATACTATATCAGGTCCCGCTGACTTAATTAAAGATATAGTAAAGCCATAATTCTACGGGAAAATGGAACAAAAATTTGTATCCATAATACTTTATATTCAAGTAATTCCAAAAGAAATTTATTTATTTCCAAAGATATAAGGAATAATGGATATCCTATGGAAACAATAAATGAACAAAATGTGGAGTATCTATATATAACGTTCATTATTTTTGGACAAAAAGTCATTCTGGAAAAACTTCACACATTATCATCTAGTTTATATTATACAAAAGTATCCCGAATCGAAACTTATGTAAATGTGAGTCAAAAGATGTTGGAGCCTACAAGTTTTCAATTATGACATGATAGACTTGATCATCCTGGATTTACAATGATGCATAGAATTATTGGAAATTCATATAGACACCCATTAAAAAATCAGAAAATTTTGTTATCAAATGATTATTTTTGTACATTTTATAGTCAAGGAAAATTGATAACAAAACCATCTTCAATTAAAATAAATTCTAAATTTTCATCATTTTTGTAAAGGACCCAATGGGATATATGTGGACCAATTCATCCACAAAGTGGGCCATTTCATTATTTTATGGTGTTGATCGACGCATATGCACTATGGTCGTATGTTTGTTTGTTATCAACCCGTAATTCAGCATTTACTAAGCTGCTTGCCCAGATAATTAAACTAAAAGCACAATTCCCAAATTATCAAATTAAATCTATTCATTTGGATAATGCTGGTAAATTTATATCAAGGACATTTGATGATTATTGCATGTCGATTATAATTAATATAGAGCATCCAGTTCCACACATTCATACCCAGAATGGGTTGGTAGAATCATTAATCAAAATGCTCCAAATGATTTATCGTACTTTGTTATTACGAACCTAATTATCAATTTCTATTTAGGGACATGCAATATTACATGCAACTACACTAATACGCCTGAGATCCACTGCATATCATGAATACTCTTTATTACAGTTAGTAACTAGACAAAATCATATGTATATCACATTTAAAGATTTTTGGTTGTGTCGTATATTTTCTCATATCACCTCCTCAAAGAACCAAAATGGACCCCAATGTCTTCTGAGAATTTATGTGGGTTATGACTCACTATCAATAATTATATATATTAAACCCATGACTAAAGATTTGTTTATTGCACGTTTTGCAGATTGTCATTTTAATAAACAAATATTCCCTGAATTTGGTATAAATGAAGCTCATATTAATACAAATAAAGAACTCATGTGGAAAAATAAAAAGTTGTATTATTTGGATTCATGTACCGGTCAATGTGAAGGTGAAGTATGAAGGATTATCCATTTACAAATGGTTGCTAACCAATTATCAGATAAATTTACTAATATAACTAGAGCGATTAAATTTCATATCATTGCTCAAACACCCGCTCAATCGATAATTCCAATTGATAAATCCAGACAAATGATAGTAAATGAAGTATTTGAAACTCATAGAAGACGTGGTAGACCCGTTGGGTCCAAACATATTATACCACGGAAATGAAAAGGTAAAAATGAGAACATTGTTAAATAAATACCTCCGAAAGATACCACTTCTCAAGATTTAAAAATTGTGGGAGTTGAAAATCCTAATCATGAAAAAATATTCGACAAGATTCCTGAATCCAGAAGTGAAGCGATATCTATAAATTACATAAAAGAAATATAAAACCATAAAGATATTATATTAAGTGACATATTTTCATAATGTGGTAGGAACAGAAATAATGAGTGATGAAGATGAACCACAATCCATCAATGAATGCAATAAAGGAAATGATTGGCCAAAATGCAAAGAAACAATCCAGACAGAATTAAACTCATTAAACAAACGAAGTGTTTTTGGACTCATAGTTCAAACACCTAAAGATGTTCAACTAGTTGGTTACAAATGAGTATTTATTAGGAAACAAAATGAGATTGTGAGATATAAAGACCGTTTGGTTACTCAGGGTTTCTTACAAAGGCTAGAGATTGATTTTGATGAGACGTATTCACCTATGATGGATACAATTACTTTCCAGTTTTTGATTGGTTTAGCTAAAGAAAGAAATCTGAATACGATGTTAATGGATGTGGTTACTTCATATTTGTAGGGTTCCCTCAATACTTATATTTTTATGAAACTTCTAAAGGGGTTAAAACTTCCTAAAATGAATAAAGATTGTGGATTATATTCTGTGAAGTTACAAAGTCATTATATGGATTAAAACACTCTGGAAAAATATGGTATAATTATCTAAGTGAGTCTGATTAAAGAATGATACATTAATGATTTTATATGCACATATGTGTTCATTCGAAAATCAGTATCCAGTTTTGTAATTGTAGTAGGTTATGTAGATGATATGAATTTAATTGGAACCTAAAATAAAATTCAAAAAAATACTGAATATTTGAAAATGAAATTTGAAATGAAAGACCTGTGGAAAATGAAATATTGTATTGGATTGGAAATGAAATATAAATCTGATGGGATTCTGATCCACCATATCACTTATATTGAATTTTTTTTTAAACGTTTCAATTTAGAAAAACGTCATCCATTATGTACCCCAATAGTTGTTCGTTCCCTTGATCCAAAAAATGATCCATTCAGACCCAAATACGATGATGAAAATATCCTAGATCTTGGAACACCATATCTTAGCGCCATTGGTTCCCTTCTATATCTAGCCCAATGTACGAGACCAATTATAGCTGTTGCTATTAACTTATTGATTAGATATAGTTTCGCTCCGACCAATCATCATTGGAACAAAATTAAACATATTCTTAGAAACATTCACGGAACTATTCATTTGGGATTATTTTACTCAAATTCAAATAATTATTTTGGGTTGATTAGATATGCTAATATTAGGTATCTTTCGGATCTGCACAAAGCCCGTGCTCAAACTGGATACTTTTTTACATATAATGGTACGACTATCTCGTGGAGATCCGTTAAATAAACTCTGGTTGCCACATTTTCGAATCACGCTGAAATATTGACATTACATGAAACAAATCGGGAATATGTCTAGTTGAGATATGTCATAAATCACATTCAGAATTCATGTGGTATTCCTCTAACAATGAAAGAGCCAACAATAATTTTTTAGGATAATGCCGCTTGTATCACCCAAGTGCGTGGTGGATATATCAAAGGAGATAGAACGAAACACATCTCGCCCAAGTTTTACTTCACCCACGAACTTCAAGAATCTTGACAAATTGATGTGAAGCAAATCCAGTCTTCAAACAATCTGGCGGATTTATTGATGAAGACTTTACCTATGAGAAGTTAGTTTAAGAAATTGGGATGCGAAAACTCTCCATATTAGAAAATTAGATGTATGAGTGTTATCATCATAAGAAATTTTTTTGTAATATTTGAATTCACCAACAGTACTCTTTTTTCTTCGTTTAGCTTTTATCCAACATATAGACAAGTGTTGCATAGGTGTATAACATGCATATTTTCAGTTTCTTTCTAACAACACCAACACATGTATTAATATTTTGCCTATAAAAGGCCTTCACATAAAGTAATATTATCTTCTTGAATCTTCACTTGTATACAATTCTATACCATTTATATATTACTTTTATCTCTGACTGAATTTCTGGTTCTAGTTCATAATTCGAAAAGCAATACTCAGAGTCTGTTTGGGATTGCTTCTACTTTTGACTTCTGTCTATAGAATAAGAGAAGTGGAAGCCATTTTTAGGAAGCCAATATTTTTTATTTCATCTGGAAGAGTTTCTGGGAGGGTAGAAGCACTTCTACCAATTATCCAAACATCATCTAAAACAGCTTTCAGCAGCCAGAAGTCTGTCTATCCAAACAGGCCCTCAGATCAAAATTATAATCTGATTTCAATATATTTTCGTTTTATATTAAATTGTTTTCTTCTACTCTAGGTTCCCTTTTTAATTTTACGGTATATATTAGTTATGGCTTCCAGTATTTTTAGTTAGCATTGCATATGATTCGAGTTTATATAAATTTCAGATTCAAATATTAATTTAATTAAAATTTATTTTAATTTAAATTAAAATAAAAATTTAAACCTATTGAGCTTAAACCGTGGGCGCCGGTTCGCCCATTTCCCATCCTAAGCTTAGCTATTATTTTATTATTAATAATAATAAAAATATCTGAGCTATTATTTTATTATGCAATTATTGGATGAGTCATCATCTTCGAAAGGTGACTAGATAATGATCCTATTGTCCAAAGTTTGCACAATGATTATAACATGGAAATTGAATAATACACATTTAGTAGTCATATTATATGATGACTTTATTGTCCAAATACATTGTTTATAACAAACAATTATTTTAATTTTAATTTTATTTTATTAGAGATTCAATAGTTTTCTTTTTCTTCGGTATCTTTTTAGCTCTTCCAAAACTAACGTTTATTTATTTTACCCAAAAGTAAATGTTTTTCAATTTAAAAAATGATATGAGAAAAATATCTTTTCAATATTTCACAAATTTGATGGTTTTATATATGTAATTTTTTTAAAAAGAATAAAAACTAAAATAATTTTAAAATAGCACAGAATCAAAATAATAGCTATCGGTCTAGATTCGTTTGGATTCTAATCCATTAGAAAATAGACTAGTAAATCCAAAATTATTTTTTTCATAAATCATCAGCCAAAAAATATACATGGCTCAAGTTGGGACTTTGTAAACTCGACACGTGTCTCACTTGTACGGTTTTCGACAATTTTTTATATATTACGTGGCAGCATCTGAAAATTCCAGCGCCAATAAAAATAAATTTTGACTTGGATAAAATAGATAAATTAGCTGACTAGGTTTATTTTTGTTTTATATTGTGACTTTTTACTATATAATCGCCATTAGTTGTCTTCTTCAATTTCTCATTTCTATCCTTCATATTCTATAAATCCTTTCTAATAATTCAAAGTTTTTTTAGCGAATTCTGATCTGGGTGTTGTGTAGATTTTCATTTCGATTTTTGGTGTTTCTAAAGTTTGGATTTTTAAAGATGGAGGTTTCAGTGATCGCAAACCCTCAGGCGAAGATGTTGAGAGGTGGATTGAGGTGTAGAGAATTGAGTTTTTCTTGTGTTCCGAGTAGATATCATCAAAACAAGATCTTGTTTCCGAGAAACGACAACGTTTTGTTCTTTGGTCGAAGCTCTTCCAGCTGGAGAAAAGCTCAGCTCAGATGTACTGTCAAAGCTTCTCAATCTCAAATCCTCCGATCTAGTAGATTCTCGCGTCTCAAATTGGTAATTTTTCTTCTTCCTTGTTTTTGATTAAAAATTATTTTTGAATTGTTCTTAAAGCTTATGAGAATATTGTTGATTTGAAATTTTAGGTATTGATTTTGTTTAATGAAGAACAGTTAGTTAGGTGGATTGATTCTGATCTACTGTCATAATAATGATATATGATATATTGTGTCTTTTCGGATTTGTGTTCTGCTCTTCTTGGATTTTGTAAGACTTGAGTTTTGTTTGATTGGTAGCTAGATCTAAACTAGCTGTTATTTGTTTGCTATCTAAAACTGTGACTTGGTTGTCCTTTTCTGCATTATCTAGATCTAGTCTGGTTTTGCTTCATTTATTAAATCATCAACGTATGAATTTTGTTGCATACCTCATTTAATAAGATTGAGGTACATGAATAGAAATTATTTGCATCCAAATTATATTTGCTTTTCCCTTAAAACAGAAATGTCTTTTTGTTGCTAGATCTCTTTAGGAATTATGTTACTATTGTTTTGATTCTCTTTATTGAATTTAATGTTGTTATGGTTCGATTGACTATGCAGCGTGATAACGTGAGACTGTTCGTTGGCCTGCCGTTAGATACTGTTTCAGACTGCAATTCAGTGAACCATGCAAAAGCTATTGCAGCAGGACTAAAAGCTTTGAAGCTGTTGGGAGTTGAAGGCGTTGAATTGCCAGTCTGGTGGGGAGTAGCTGAGAAAGATGCCATGGGGAAGTATGAGTGGTCAGGCTACCTTGCAGTTGCTGAAATGGTTCAGAAGGCAGATCTGAAGCTCCATGTGTCCCTATGCTTCCATGGTTCACAGCAATCTAATATTCCATTGCCAAAATGGGTTTCGCAGATTGGCCAAACTGAATCTAGCCTCTATTACACTGATCGAAGCGGGCAACAGTACAGAAACTGCTTATCCCTGGCTGTGGATGATCTTCCTGTACTTGACGGGAAAACCCCTGTTCAAGTTTATCAGGAATTTTGTGAGAGCTTTAAGTCTTCATTCGCGCCTTTCATGGGTTCAACAATCACGGTTAGTTCTTCTTTTCTAGTTCTTTTAGGCATGAATTAATATTGTTCCATTGTCTTGTATACGGTTTTGATGTTCTTGCCTGACATTGGATCTTGATATTTACAGGGTATCTCAATGGGACTAGGACCAGATGGAGAGCTTAGATACCCTTCGCACCAACGTCTAGCCAAAAATGTCAAAATCTCTGGACCTGGAGAGTTCCAGTGTTATGACAAAAACATGCTCAACCTTCTGAAGCAACATGCTGAAGAAACTGGAAATCCTATGTGGGGACTTGGGGGTCCCCATGATGCTTCCAGTTACAATGAGTCACCCATATTTAACAATTTCTTCAAGGATGATTTTGGGTCGTGGGAGTCTCCTTATGCTGAGTTTTTCCTCACCTGGTACTCAAACGAGTTATTATCTCATGGAGACCGCCTCCTGTCGCTTGCCACCTCAGTTTTCGACGGAACTGGAGTTGAAGTCTCTGGAAAAGTACCACTCTTGTATTCATGGTGCAATACCCGGTCACATCCTTCTGAACTGACAGCTGGCTTCTATAACACAGCCACCAGAGACGGCTACGAAGCAGTGGCTGAGATGTTCTTGAAGAACTCATGCAAAATGATCTTGCCTGGAATGGACCTTTCAAATGAGCATCAGCCACTTGAGTCTTTCTCAAGTCCTGAATCACTACTCGCACAGATTAGATCTGCCTGCAAAAAGCATGGAGTTGAAGTTTCTGGGCAAAATTCAGCAGATTCTGGAGCTCCGGGTGGTTTCGAGCAGATAAAAAAGAATCTGTCGCGCGGTGCTGCAGTTGATTTGTTCACATATCAAAGGATGGGAGCTTACTTCTTTTCGCCGGAACATTTCCCTTCTTTCACTCAACTTGTTCGGAACCTTAATCAACCAAGAATGCTCTTGGATGATTTACCTACAGCAGAAGAAGCGGCTGCTGCGGCATCTGTACATAGCAATTTGGATACAAGCGTCCATGCTCAAGCAGTTTAGTAAGAATTAGGATAAATATTTGATGATGTACATAGAAGCCTAGAATGTAATAGCGAGGTGTTTTGTTTTAGGCAGAGGATATACAGTAGTCAAGTTTTTTTTTTTTTTTTTGGGGCTTAAGTTGCATATATTTGTTCCTGATTGAAACAGGAAATGCAGATTTATGGGATATAGCTTCCCTTCATATTATTTGGAAATGCAGATGTATGAATGTAATTAAGTACGATGTAAGTCAAATCTTTTACCTGCACTTTATTCTCTTACTGGTGGCTTTTGTCTAACACAAATATCCTCTTCATCAAATGACTTCAATTTGGAAGAAGACGCTGGGAATGCAAGTTTATGAGGTATTCAAACAAGCTTTTTCTATACAAAGTTTCCTCAAAATGACTATTACTGTCCAAGTTCATAAAATGAAGCATGAGGTTTGTAATCTATATGTAAATTAAATGGGCATTTCATAAAGGATTCAAATGTCAAACCAAGAGTCAAACCAAGAGCCAAGGCATTGTCTTATTGTCACTATTTACAAAATCACAATAAATATACAGACAAATAAGAAGTGACCCACGTTTAGTCCCAGTCTTATAAACAGATATCTGATGTCTTTCTCCCAACTCTGACTATTCATATTTTTACTCAGGGAACTATTGAATCCTTCCCGCAGGCATTTTCCTTGCTACTTCTTCTGAATTTCAGAACTCGCGCTGAGTGGTACTTCTCTGTAGAAAGCTGCAAAATAAGGCAGAGGTATGGTTAGTACACACATCTTTTAACATGTCCATTAGTTACAACATAGCACAAAATTTATGTGGCTCATTAATCTGACAGCCATCACTTTCCTATACATTTTAAAAACAAATAAGCAGGTCCTGGGATAATGGCAAGATATGATGAAAAAGGAACATCAGGAGCATCCCTATTGAAAGTGAAGGTTTTCTAGGGCGGTGGCAGACTAGACAATTGGAATATTTTGAGAAGAAATCCATTGGTTATGTATTCATGAGATATTTCACATCAACGGTGGTTGCTATGATACATACAGAGGCACAACTTGTGGTGTAATGGCAGTAAAGCTAATTGGTGTTTGACAAAAATGCTTGAGGAATGAAACGATACATTTGGTTTGTCCGAACAACTGGAAGTTATAGAAAATACAGAATGCATCCCCTCAAACAAACATATATAAACAACTTTAAATGTATGCATGTATCAATGGTGTTTTCATCTCATTAGCAATTTCTAGTATATGGCTGTATGCATGCTTGTCTTTTCAAATGATAAGAAGTTCAAACCTGTTTGGCTTAAGTCACTCGCAAGCAATCTTAGTATCAAAGCTGCTAAGGCATATCGCAAATGCTTGAAATGCAGAGATTGGGTATCGATAATCCATAGTAAATAAATCCTTCCCTACTTTTCCAAACTGGAGGATGATCTTCTCATGTTCAGGCCCAGCTGGTCCATGTTCTGGAGAAGCTACCAGCTGAAAGTTTTTCACTGAAGCCACAGTCACTCGTCCGTGGAAATTCAAGCACCAACATTGGAGCTGCTCATGCCACCTGGGAGACTTGTTTTTTAACACCAGTGATCCATCTTTCTGACTGGCCAAAGGACCTGACAGAAACTTGTCCACGCGGTTAGATCTAGACCGAAAAAATGGGATTGATGGAAAGGAATCCAGATGGTTGACAGAAAACTCAGTCTGTGTAGGGGCCACACCTCCAGGTTCAATAGATGCTGAAGGAACAGCATCCATTATACAATGCATCCTCCTAGGTCCCCTGGTAATACAGAACTCGAAATCATTGCATAATTGATTTTATGAAAATTCAAGTTTTAACTTTACATGTAAGTATTTGAATGATTATATCCTAATGAGTAGTAGATTTGAGAAATAACAATACAGTGTAAGTCTGTAAGGCCGACCACAAATTGATTAAATTTCATTATGTATAAGACTGTCTAGAAAGATAGTATCAGCAGAACTTTTACCTGGAACCCAACACATTCAATTCATATGAGATGTGAGCTACAGGATAGTTGCCTGAAGGGACTCTAGGTGAAACTTGTTTCAAGTTTACTAATCTACTAGAACGACTTCTTGACATCTTTGCTCCAGCATGAGGCGGTTGAGCATCATAGACTATGAACTTTGTCCCCAAGAAATTTGACCTAGTCACATGAGCAGGGTTACAGCATTACTTTTCATGCCTGATAAAATAGCTTAAAAATCTATTTGGTCACATCACAAAACAGTAATACCACACCTCAGTTTGCCAACATAAGTATTGCTCCCTTTCGACATATCATCAGAGTGTAGAGAGACAAGATAATCTGTGCAGGTGGCCCGTCTACACTTGCGAGCAGCAAGAAGGAACTTGCCATCATCAGCTAGCGCTGCATTAAGATATGTAATGATATAAAAATACTCAAAAATAGGAGTGGCAAGAGAGATATATCTTTCCCGTTCTCTGAACTTAAATAGAAGTTAATTTGATCACTTGTAATTCGAAAAAATCTTTCCATATTATACCAATTTGAAAAACACATTACTACATTCTCACCATTGGTTAAGCTTAGGTAAAGTTGATACGTCTGGGTGGATCTGTTCCGCTTTATAAAGCACTGGAGCAGATAATCCCTTGGACCAGGCTGCAATAACACAAATACCCATACATTATTACAATGCACTACTTCCAACCAGAAAAAAAAAAAAATACATAATACAATGACGCACTAACTCATAACTACATACTAGTACAAAACAACATCACTCATCCCATTCACCTTAAAAAGTTTTAATACCCAAAAGGAACACAGCACTCAGTAGTAACTCCATAAACAACAAGAAGTCAACATCCAACAGCCCACTAAAGAGTAAATAGATTGGACATCTAATTCCTCTAAAAGCCAAAAGTGGTCCATAAAGTGGAGCACTACTCATAAGCAAACCCAGTTCACGCGAAATTTCCCACAAAGAAGATGATTGATTAAATTAAAAATTGAGAGATTCCAACGGTGGACCCTATTTAATTATTTGTAGAGTAAACCAGAAACTACACTGTCATCAAAATACAGAATTCAATTCATACCCCTAGAATAGTTTCATCAAAATTAACATAAAAACCAAACACAATCAATCACACGACATATGCTAAAATTGATAATAACAAAGAAACCTGAACCTAGATTTTGATATAAAAGTCAACACAACACAAGCAAAGCAAAAACCATAATTGAAAATGGAAAAAGAAAAAAGGTAACTGTTTTGTACCTGTTTGACGGAGATAGGAAAAGTCAAGTAACCGGAGAGTTCAGGGACTTTAACGATCTCTCTAGTAATCTCCCGCCAATTCCGACAGACACCGGCGACGGCGACGACGCTTCTTCTAGTGGGCCAAGCGCTCTCCGAGGCCTCGATTTTGATGAGAATCTCCCTCAGAAGCTCCTGCGGCAAATTGGCCCAGCAGCAGGTACCGCCACCGATGTCTCCGCCTTCGTTTCCACCGGCCTCAACCACTCGGTGAGACTTGGGCCACATGTCCTGAATTATACTCTTGAATATCATGCAACACACCAGATGAAACTGATGGGTGTTTATCCTTTTCGGTGTTGTTTGTTGTGGAGTGACTCTCAGAGAAGATTGAATTGAAATGGATTTGGAGATATGAAATGAATCAGTGTCGTGACTCGTGAAAGATAATTATATATTTATATTATATAGTATATAATATTTATATTGTTTACTCGGTGACACTTTTTAAAATAGTACTACTATTAACTAATTTTTAAAATAAAATGTGAAAAATTTGCAAATACAACATAAAGTTATGTAGGGATAATATTTTCGGTTTTAATTGGGGTGTTTAGATCCTTAATAGTTAATAATTAACTAACAAATTTTTAAGAGGTATTAATAATTAGCTAATTAATAATTAATAGGAGTGTTCGAATCCATTAGTAACTAATTAGAAAATAGTGTTTAAATCACCAACTTTTCCTTATTAATTACTAACTAGGTAGGTAATAATTGTGGGGCTATTAAGTCTTTTACTATATGTTAAAAGGTATTAAGAGGTGTTAGTATGGTTGGACCAACTAATGAAATAATTGTTAATAGCCCATATTCTTAAAAATTAAAAGGTCTCTTAAAAAGATTTGTTTGAATCTCTATTTATTAATTTCTATTTTTTAATTTCTATTTTTTAATTTTATCTCGGGATCCAAACGGGCATTAATAGTCTAAATTTGATTTGATTATTATTTATCGGAATTGATAATCAAATTGGACTGTTATAACAACCATGGTAATCAGTTGCATATATAATAAGTTCAATGAACGTTCTTAGAATTCGAAATGAAGTGATGGTATAAAATAAAGTTTGGCAAGACAAATGTGTCAACCTCTCATCTGATACTTATCTTGAAAAGTGTAATAAAATCAATTTGGTTTGACTCTAATCAAGGGGAGTTGTGACTCGTGATTAGGAATGTGAGTCTCCACACACTCAATAATCCATAACCAAGTGGAGCTGTTTATTCAAAATAATATAATTAATCAAGGGTAGTTAATTATCTTTTTCTCATGATTATAACAGGAATGGGGTCCAGTTTGTCTTAGATTATCATTAATTTGAGACTTCATAATTCATATTGATATTAATAATTTGCTAGTTCTTTTATTTTATTTTATTTTATTTTTAATTTATATAATGCTCATGGTTTTATCAAATTTAAACATTTTCAAAACTTGGGTGCAGCAGATCGATCTAATGTTACCGAACCTACAGTTTCTTCAACTTTGGTCTCGTCATGTCTGGTATTTATTATTGGAATATGTTTGCACATGGTCGGTTGTGTGAATTCTTTATGTAGATTGGTCAGCTCAATTATTACAAATAGGGAAACACATTATTCACATTGATAATGTGTCATCTTATCATACGGATTCCTTCTAATGCAAGTTATAAGTTTGTCTGGGGGATACATACATAATACATTATATGAGTTAATCCTCCTATTGAATTATCATAAAATATAAGAAAACAATAATGAAAAAATGTCCAATTGAAAACAAAAATATCATAGCTTTTGAAATTAGCTTCATAACTAGCTGTTAAGAAAAGAAAAACATGACTGCTACAGTGAAATGTTAATATAAAACCAGTGGCAAAGATTCTCCTGTAGTTAAAGTTGTTGAATGCATGGAAATAGAATTGGATTCCAATTCAAAATGCAACTTTGATGTAAACACATGGATTTAATCATGAATAAGAGTAGAAGAAACAATTCCAGAGCTTGTACGAGGTAGGAGAATATATGTACGTATAAATATAACAAATAAATTATTAAAGCGATACCATGTGTTTTGTTGTCTTCATTACCTGAATGTAGATCTGATTCCTATTGCTGTCCACTCACTAAAACAGATTATAAAAGATGCAAAGTGAAGATAATATCACAACCCCACTATCAAAATAAATGCACATAAAAATCTTCATTTTGGAATGTACAAAACGTGGATACATATAATCCAGGTCTGGTGCTATGACTAATACACCAATAACTATATCTCTTATCATTCTTTTTTAGTAAACTAGACTAAACATGACATGTGAAAATCATACACTATTAATGAATCAAACAATAAGTATAGTAATCATACTTAATCAAGTAGCCTATAAATAAGAAGCTTTAGCAAGAAAAAATGTCTATCTTATATTATAGAGAAGCGTGGTTGGTTGTCTTAACAGCAAAAATAGCTAGGCTTATAAGAAATGTAATCAAAGTAGATATGATGCAAATGCCACTCAATGAAGACACAAATAGGATTCTATCGTTATCATTCTCATCGTGGACCTCAAGCTAGGACTTGTCTTTTCTTTAGATATTATAAACTTCATCATAAAAGAACATATCTAGGAAGATATATATATATACTCTTTACTACAAGTTTGGTAAACAAATATCCCAAGTTGAAAATGAAGAGAAATGAAACCATGAATGTTTCAAGAGAGATATTACTTCTTATGTAATTCAGAATCTATATGCATAATCAATAAACAATTTACTATAATATATGATAAGATCAAACAAAAGTATAGAATATATCGATAAATTAAAGTATAAATACATGATTACAGGTAAAAAGAGGTGATTTTGTGAGAGTTTTTTTTTTTTTTTTTTTTTTTTTTTTTTTTTTTGGAAATAAAAAATAAAAAAATAAAAGTTTTTAGAGAATATTAAGTCATCTGTCTCATGTGATTTTCATCACATAAAGACAGCAATGGATAGAATAGTTGATTAAGAAAGGCCAAAATGGAAATGGAAAGAGAATTGTCCAGTTATAGCAACAACTCTAGGCTCATGAGTGTGTAGATGATTCAATACTATAATCATTTAAAAAAATACTAACAAAGTTGACTGACTAACATTCACACGCACATTGTTTTAAATGATTCTCGGTAGGTGGCTTTAAGAGGATTAGAGGATCCTAAATGTGTTCCTTAAAGTTTCTAATAAAAATATACTACACAAACAAGGAAATTATAGCAAAATTAACAATATGCAAAATAATCAAACTCATAATAAGTAGCACACAAGTTAAAAAAGAGAGATATAACTTAACTCTTGAATTTACCACTTACAGAGAAACAACGAGCTCCATATCCATTTTGTCAGGACTGAGACGAAAAGTGAACCTGATCTGAAAAATATTAGTCGTTTCCAGAAAGAAAAATATCCTTCGAGTCGAAGCAATGTCAGCAAATAGAATCAAGCCACATCATCTGGAGAGGTAGATATTTCTTTCATGAACCCCGTTTTTCTTTTTCTCAATAATTTTATGACTAGGACATTGGTGCACACATGAATTTTTTTCCTCTAGTCTGTAGCTATCACAAGTCACAAATTAGTCTTTGACACATTGTATTGCATAATTAGTTTATTATCTGGCAGCAACTTACCACTTCCTATTTTCTGCAATCCAACACTTGATTTCTCCTTGAATAGAAGCACTCAACCTCATTCTGACCAAACTTTCATAAGCCACAAGCACAGATTTTTATTTAGTTTTATAGTAAGTGATAATAATGATTTCTAAAGCACATAAACCTACTATAAGATCAGTTCAATGTCACAATAGGGCAACAGATACATACAGGTCCCCTCCAGTCACTTATTAGTTTCTGGTTCACCTACCTAATTACTAATTATACAGAGACGGAAAGGATGATGTTGATGGCATTCATTTTGAGAATTTTATTTTCTAATGTTGCGGGTTGCCCTACAAATTGAAAGCACTGAATTTGTACAAAGAGGGTTCTCAAGAGTCAAGACACAAGCCTCTTGATTACCTAACATTTGATAACAAGCAACAAGTACTGCAGTCAAAATATATTTCATTACTTTCCATTCAATATAAACAGATGATAAATGACAAATATACTCCTAAAAAAATGGAAGGACTGTCTGATATGACACCCTCTCTCTTTGAAAAAATTGATCCTAACCTCGTGTATTGGGCTACTACTTACACATTAGCCAAGAAAAAAATCCTATCATGATTCCTATACAACAGGAACACTCCCGTTTGGCTGTTGAGAGTTGCCCAGCAGTTTTCCTACAAAACCACAAAATAATCCTAAGCGCAACTTAGTTTGCTTTATAAGAGCTTATCCCAAAATAAAAAAAATGACCAAGAAACAAGAAAAGAACTATAACAAAATAATAACATTATACAATATGGATTAGAATGTAAGGTTTGGTAACAGTGACATGATTATCAATGGGCCACAAGGTTAACAGATTCTTGGGCAATATATAATTGTAGTAGCATCAAAATTACACTGATAGTTCCCTAAAATTAGTATAGTTTGCAGCTTAGCTGAGACCACTAACAAACTTAAAGCTGAGATAGCAAATACTCTTTTTACTACTAATTGTTCCCTAGCAACTCAACTAATCAATTGGCGGTTTTCTTGAGTTAATCTATTTAAGAGAACAAGTTAGAGTTAAGACTACTGCCTTAACTTAGTTTACAGTTCAGTTGTAGTAATACCAGTCAACCTGCCTGCATTAACTTAGTTTACAGTTATGTTGTAGTAAAATACACCTGTCAATCTGCATTAGCTTAGTTTAAGGTTAATTTGTAGCAAAATACCAGTCAGTCTAAGTGCTCAATTTTTGTGGTAAATACTAGTCAATCTAAGATCTGAAAACACAAAAAAGAAAAACAATTAGAAAAGGGAGGGAGATATTGATTACCGGAGTTGGCCACGCAAGGATAAGTCTTTGAAAGATATTTACTTCCTGTCAATCCAATATTAGTCTGTTGCCTAGGAACATTATCAGCTTGAAACTGATTCGAGATGTTAGCAGCTGGCAAGCATCCTCCTGACTTAGTGAAGTATGGTTCTGAACTTTGTTCAAGAACTTTATCAGGCATGTGCGTGGAAGACTGTAACTGCTAGTCATGGAAACAGGCAGCTATGAATCATTTGCTCCTCATAAATAATTATTGTAAAATATATCACAAGGAAAATAAAAATCACTGCGAAAAAGATAGAAGAGAGAAACTAGTTTTTGTTTTAATTGATAGACCTTAGTAACATCTTTCTATTTTCGCGTCACAAACAATTAAGACGCGACAAAGTAGCCACATATCCATGAAATTGCTGGGATTAAAACAGTTCAACAGTTTACAAAGAGATGTAACAATGAAATGAGAATTGATAACTACAATCTGTTATGGTGATATTTGATGCAAGATGATAGTATCAAAAAAAAAATGTCACTTTTTTCTGAGCATGAAAAGAGAACACATGCAATGCCTCACAGTACTGGAACCAAGTATGCTGACTTGCTCTACAGTCTAGCAATAAGTAAACACTAAGTAATGTATAAACAAGGGTAACTAAAATCAGAAGTAATACTGGAAGTCAAAAGACGAATGGTTTTCCAAAAGGTGTCATCATGTATTGTTAGAATGATAGAAGCAAACTACAGATGTCATTCACAAGCCAACATGATGAAGAAAAGCTTCTATAAAAGAAATGGAAAGGGCAAAACCTTCTGGTTGAGCAGATCATTCACTTGATTATCTGAAGAGACAACTTGAGATAAATCATGCAGAGGCATTGAGTTTTGCTTTAAAGCTTCTGGGATCACAACATCACCACAATGTTCCTTAGTTGATGATTCTTGGAATATATGTTTAAACGTAGACTTGAGACGGTTGTTTCTTTGAGAGTAATAAATTTTGGTAGCAAGGGGAACTGGAATATCTGATATAATATTGAAGCAATAGTCACCTTGAGATTCAAGAGGAAGACAACTATGCACAACAAAATAGAAAAGAAAAGGATAAAAAGTAGTGACAACTTTTAACAAAAACTCACCTTGTGTCTGTGAGTGTTCATGGACTGGCCAAGGGCTATTACAACCAACAGCATTGCTGATTACCATTTCACTTCGAGGAATTACTTGTTCCGAAAAATCTCTATCTGCAAACATGCTTGTGGATGAGTGTAAGGTTACATTAACCCATACATAATACTCTAACTTCAATAAGACAATGGGATAACTGCGCTTACAGGTATGCGATTGTTTATCACTTGACATATTTGTCACACCATAAGTTGTTTTTGGATCACCTGATACTTGTAGAGACTCACCTGCTATCCTACAATAACCAAATAAAAATACAGTGAGGGCTCACATGGTATACAGGATGAGAAATAGAATATGGTTGTTTTATATATAGTTTCTATATTTATAGTGTGTTTGGCTGCCACTTGGAATATTGTTGATAATTTATATAGCACATGTAGGATAACTTTATCACTGATGAATGTTCCGATAACTTTAGATATTTTTACCATATTATCAATAAATTATCCTTTAACGAAACAAAAAAAAAAAAAAAGTAAAGTAAAATAAAATAATAATAAATAACTTTATATATATATATGTATATATATATAAAAAAAAATCTAAAGATAACTATTTTATTACTTATCAAGTTTTGTTATTTTGGTAATTATGCTATTATTCTATTCGTATTGAGTTTTACCAAATACAAATTTAGTATTTTGTTATCCCATACTATTACTGGTCATGGTTATCGGTATCGCATGAATCGTACGATTCGGTACACCCCTAAATCGATACGTATCGAAGTGCGTATCGATTTTGTCACCGAATCGACACCGTATCGCATGAATCGTATCGTTATGAATCGCGATTCGAATACGATACGTTGATTCATAATGTATTAATAAATAAAAATATTATTACGAACCCACACAAAAATAAAACTCACAAAAATAAAACTTATTTGACCATTTCCCTCCTTTTTATGGTTTATTAAAAAAAATAATAATAATAAATAAAAATAATAAAAATAATAAAAAAATAAATAAATAAATAAATAAAGAGGTTCTCTCCATTTTCTAACACATTTTAACTCTTTTCTAATTAAATAAATATCACTTTAGACTTTAAAACCTTTTCACCCACCAAAAGTCTCTTCTCTTTAAACCTATTGCTTTCTCCAACAACATTCACTACTCTTTTTGTTTTCTTCTTCATTTTTAATTACTTTTCACATGGGTAAATGAAAAACAAAAGATGAAGACAAAGACATTACATGGAAGCATGGTCAAAATATGTTGACTCATAGACTTTTAAACAAATGTAATTATGCCAAAATGAGTACTGGGGTGGTGTTACAAGGATGAAACAGCATCTTGCTGGGTTAGGAAATTATGCTAGTGCATGTAAAAAGGTTCCAGATGAGGTTAGACAGATTTTTGCTCAATTATTAGGAGAGAAAGAAAAGAAGAAACAGGCTGCTGCTGATATGGAAGTTGATTGCTTTGAGGAGAGGGCAGTGGATGCAAACAACAAACAAGACATATAGATATATATATATATATATATATGATAAATTTAAGTAGCCAAAAATTAAAAATGATAATTTTTTTATGTTTTATGTGAACTAAAATATGTTTTGGTGCATATTTTTAAGTTTTCATGAATCGTGCGATTCATGATACGATTCGATTCACGATTCGAAAAATAGGATTTCGATTCGCGATTCGATACACATTTTGACAACCATGCATTTAACTAACACGTTTTAAATAATTAAGTCGGACAAAGTGTTATGAATTTTTATCATTACCTCAACTTTAATTGCTCAGTTCAAATAGAGCACAACTTGAAAAAAAATAAAAATAAAATGACAGGATCAAGGAAGCATTGATCTAAGTTGTAAATTAAGTATATATAAATAATAGGTACTGAGGTGAACATAACTCAGAAGCAAGCATGTGAAGGTACAGAGCTCTAAGGCCAATTATAAACCTCACATCAGCACCTTAATCTACCAATGTGGGATTGCAAGGCACGTTTACCATTTACCGTCTTTCATAACCAATGTTTAGGGGCTTGCACTATAGGCAGCTCACTTGATCCTATCAGTCAGTTGTAATCCTCATACTTAGCCTTTCCATGGTCATGGCAGCTTTGCTCTGGGTCAGAAACTCCTAGGAAACTCTCTGTCTCAATAGACAAAGGAGCTAAAACTAACTCAACATTGATTGACCAATACCTTAAGACTGCATAAGCTATTTCATAAGCTGGGGAGCAAAGAGCTCTTGTAAGCCCACAATAGCTCCTTGTTCTACTAATGTGGGGCTTTTTCCAAGCCAATTGGCTACTTACCAAATATTTACAAGATATTGAGCAGAAAACAAACCAAAAATCTACGATCAAACATAAATAACAAAAAATACAAATAAATAGGTTACAATTTCAGAGACAGCAAAGTCAATGGTTACTTACTTCAAGTACAGAAATACACTTAATCATAATGCACATCCAAAGTAATGAGGCTTACAATTTTGAGCGTTTTGTAGAAGGTAGCGTCACAAAGCTTGACTGATCTGTATACTGGGAACCAACTCCTGAAGGATTTGTAACAGCAGCATCTACATATGTCAAATTTTCAACAGGAAAAATTACAATTAAATTCATATTCAAATGACAAAGTGTATTTTGTTTACTGTTATATTCTCAAGTGAAACAGAAATGTAGAATATATTTAAGCAAAAGAAAATTATGAGCAAAAAATAACATAGAAAGGATCCAAATAAACTGAACTCAAGCAAACCATTCCACAAATCATAATTCCAACAGATGCTTAAGTTCCATCATCCAGCAAACCATCCATGGCAAGAACTGGCATTAGAGGGCAAAATGACAATACAGAGCCTCACCCAGTTTCCCTCCACAAAGAAAGACAAACAGAATATTAAAGGGGAAAAATTCCTTAAATAAATGACCTAAGTCATACCCTCGTTATAAACCAACAACATAGACATAGTATTTGAGAATAAACATTTGGAGAAAACCATGCACACCATTCATCCATGAAGATTCAGAACTACTATCAACGAAGAAATCTGAAGGTTAAAAGAACTTACTTTTTACATCCTCAGACAATAATGAAGTATTACCAACATCTATCGAATTGGACCTTTGTTGCATCCAAACTCGGGTATCTTGTTCTAAATGAAGTTAAGAACTTTAAACAAGTTGACCAACAATCAAATTAAGTCAACCTGTAATTAGAAGAAAAATGAGGAAAGCTTCTATGATCAATTTAAAGAAAAAAAAAAAGTAAAATAAAATAAATAATAATAATAATTAATTAATTAATTAAAAAAGGATGCATTGGGGTTAAACAATAAACGATTTTAATTGTCATCCAAACTTGACATTCTCTTAGAAGTTAGAATATATGAAAATAAAAAAGGACCTTCCCACATAAATTCCCTGCAAAACTGAATGAACCATTTAAAGTATCCAAATAAATAATAAACTAATGTAGTAACAAAATGGCGGAAAGGATACTAGATTGAGTACTTAGTAACTTTTTCCTCTCCTTCCTTGGAGGTTTCCTATGCCCTGTACCACCATTAGCATCTAAAGTACATTCTTCTGAGGCAATAAGTAACCTACAAAGTTCTGAAATCAGAGCAAAAGCAAAAGGAGATTAATTCAGTAAATTATCACTGCCAGCCCCCATACTAGGTAAATCATAGCAGTGATCAACTTGCAGATTTTCCCATCAGTGGGTACAATTCTCAGCAAATTCCACAGCTGATGAATGTGTGGAGACAATCAGGAAACAGACAAGAAAATTTTTCCCATCAATAAGGGTATGATCATTATGAGGTAAAACTGACTTTAATTTTCTTCTTAAGAGGTGAGACAGTGGACCATATTGAACTATTTTCTACCAGCTGAGTGAAATAATCCCTTGTCATGGATCCTCTATCAAACTATTGCCTCTAACACAAGGCCTTGTTTTACCAACGTTTCCCAGCCAAATTGGACCTCTAACAGAGTTGCCTATTTTGGAACTCTAGGGAGTAGTTCACCAATGATTTGAGTAAATTTTGCTTAACTTTATTATATTGAGATATGTTTAAACTAGGCTACAATCATAGTTTAAGTAGGGATCATATAATCAACTAAACAAGAACTAAATCAAACATCCAAGGAACAAATAATAAATTAATTAAATCCTAAATGCATAATAAGAAAATACTTAGTTTCCTTTCACTAACAAGGAATGAGTGTGTTTCTGTCAGCTGATATATAACTTACAAGAAACAGTGTACCATTGTGCTAGGACAAGCAGCATTTTAAGGGCTCAAAACAACTCCTAACCAACTAATTGTGACTTATCGGCCACAATCACATGAATACTGCCACTAATGATAGGTGTTTACGAGCTGGTGGTATCGCAAATAGTCAAAGATAGGACATAAAGGTCTCAAAACTCTATACTCATATACGTTCAAGAGAGAGGGCCTACAAACCTGAATGAGCTGCATATTGACTCTCTCTAACTGGTTTCTTACAGGAATTGCAACATACCTAAAATTGGAATTAGATTATTTAAGTCAAAGCACCATCATCATGAAGTAGAAGCAAATTCTACAAGCTAACACAAATACACAAATGGAATTTGAACTGATCATATAATATTAGGAACTAATGGAGAAGTAAATGCAAACGGAAGGCCAAGGTAAATTACAAGATATGAAATGAAGAGGAAAATAAATTACTGCAATGACATTAGACCCAGATGCTTCTTGATTCAAATGTTTCCTTATATTATTATCAATATCCAAAGAGATAATAGTTTCTTGCTATAAACTAAATTCACAGTATGACTACAACCAAAATATGATTTCGCACTTAATATTCCTAGTTTGGATTATGATAGAGAGCTTACCAGGTTCAAAGGATCAGCTGTAGGTTTCAGACCAAATATGTGCATATCTGAAAAAGGAACTTTAAAGTTAAAAGCTAACCATTAATCTACAAAAGCTCGAAATATTCAGTGACTAGATATACACTTGAAACATAATCACATACTCAATTAGTACATATACACTTGAAAAATAACCATACATTCATCTGGATCTCAGTGTCAAAACATAATGTGGTATTTCCTTCTTTGTAAAGCCCACAAATTATAAGCTCAAGATATTGAATAAATGCATCACAGGATACACATGCTAATGCTGCTAGAAAACCTATATGGAAAATAAAGTTATAGCTAACCCTGAACCTCTTATCACTGGAAAAATCAGGACATGGTGCAGAAGCTTCTATCCTTGTATCAGACACAATGCTCTTAATGTTGTTAAGGTAATCCTACATGATGAAAAGTGAGCACCCACCCAACAAGAAAATTACACCCTCTCCCAATAGGATAGAATAACAAAAGGAAAAAATATATATATACTTGGTGCAGTTAGTTTTGTCATCTAAAGTCTAATTAGACCTTAATTTAAGACATTACACACATGATTTTAGTAACAATTTATGACATTAGCTCCGATAAGAGAAAAAAAAAAACAACAAAACAAAACAAAACAATATCCAAAAGACCTTGATTAGTAGTGAGTGGATGATATTATTAAGATAAATACAGCTTCTCTCTTCATTAAAAGTTCCATATGGGCAATGTATAGCAGCATTGGATTGAAAGAGAACATCTCAATTGAAAAAAGATACTTCAAAAACTATTGAAATAGTATATAAATAATAATAAGAGTTAATAAACAAATAAATAAATCACCTTTTTCATCAAGCAAATTTGCATCATCAGCCTCATGCAATGCCCTATAGATGTTTTGAGCAGACAGTTTCTGAGAGTTAACTTTCTCTGCAAGAATATAAGCAAACTATATTAAAAATAAAACAGTAACAGTCACTATTTAGTAACTTGCCATCAAAGAAACTCAAAATTTGAGTTTAATCTAAATCTTGATTTGATCCTAACCCTGCCTCGTGAACCCTATCTAAATCAAAGGATGACTCTGGAAGAAAACTTCATCTAATCAAAATATTACTACCAGAAACATCTTCTACCAAATACATGTCCAAATTTCTCATTTCAATAACAATGTGCTTGAAGAACATTACTCGCCATACCAGCTATTGGTGATAAACTTTGTGCTTCGAGGAGCCTAGCCATTACAGCCATTCTACCTCTTTCAAGGGAGCATACCATGAAGACAAAAGCTACTAATGCACCTCTCTACCTGTAGGCAACATCATCTGTATCAGCTACCACTCAAGCAGATAAGATGAGCCACGAAATAAATCCATAAAATTCACATTTCACAAATATAAATACACAACTACACATTCCAGCTCTACAACAAGTCAATAAGACAATCGATTTCAAAACTGAAAATCACCATTATCTAGTCAATGTAGAACAATAACACAAATTAATCAAGCCAATCAAATCGAAATCCAAACTAACACGTGTTAAAACTGACCGAACAAGATACACGAAGAAATGACAGTCTAACAATTACATGCAATTCAAATCCTTATCGAACAAACCGAAATCGCGAGTCAATGTATGCATTAAATGACAATGAAAGAAATCAAGCGAATCTAATCTAGGTCGAAAACTAGACGAAAAGCAAAAAAGAGAGAATCAAAAGCAACAACTGACCTAAATATCTGTACAAAAATCTTCTCTATCTAATCTCTGCGGATCGAGAGACTTTCGCGAAATGCAATGAATGCTTGACGAAAGAAGAGCTCCAAAACTAGCTCTCGAGTGCAGGAGAGAGAGTGTTGGCAACTGTGTTTATTTACCGGACCATCTTCTTTTAAAGCTTTTTGGTTGCTTCGTCGTCTTCTCTCTCCTCTGAGAGGAGGAGAAGAGAAGAGTTGGCAGCTTAAAATGGTAAAAAAAAAATAATAATAATAATAAAGTAAAAAAATAAATTATTTTATTTTGGCTCGCTATCTGGCGATCTGCGTTTTGTTTACGGAAAAATGGTATATTTTTAAATAATATTTTGATTTTGTGGGTCATGGCTCGTGTAAGCGTTTTCTTTTGGGCCCTGACATTGGGCCTATAATGGATTTCGGAGTATTGGCGGTTTCAAAATTGTATTTGGGCTATATTGCTTCTTGTATCAAGAAAGTCCTTATTTCTTGAGGGGTGATAATGCCACCCATATTTCTAGTATTCACACCCCATTTGTTCATCCACCCCATAATATATTTATAAATACATTTTAAAAATTGTTTCTTAAATATCATACTTATTTTTAGTAATTTGAATGTCTCTAACTAATTTTATTTTAATTTTTATTAAAAAAAATCCATCATAATATATATTTTTATTTATTTTATAACTTTTTTTGAAAATAAATTATATTATGAATAATAAAATTATTAATAGTATTTTTAAATAATTTTAGTTTATTATTTTTTAAAGTAATACGAATAATTAGATTTCAAATATATAATACAAAATTTAATAAATATGTAAATAAAAGAATAGTTGTGATACTAAATAATACTTCAAAAATATTTATAAAAAGAAAAAAAAATTGCAGTGGGTGGGGTGTAATTGCAGGAGGGGTGTGGGAACAAAATTTTCTGGGTGGCGTTACTAATTCTCTATTTCTTAAATGAGCAATGGTTTTGTCCACTCCCAACTAATATTGTAACTAAAACCATTACTCTCACTACAAATCAGTAAATTCTTTTAAATAATTTACAATATAGTTAGTATATATATAGTCCGCAGATAAAAATAAATTTCATAAGATTGATATCTAAATATACAGTAAATATTCCTCATTTAACATATTTGAAAAAACCGAATATAATAGATATTTGAAAAAAAATCCAAATATACTAATAGAAATTCAAAAATAGGTTAACATTTATTAAAGTATAAATAAATATCAAATATCATTTATAAAAACTAAAATAAAAAAAAATAAATTTCATTTATAAAATCAATTATCTTCAATATACATACTAATCTTATTAAACACGTCCAATAAATTGAGTGGTATGAATTAAATCACATTAATTTCTAATAAATGGATATATATATATATATATCCTAATAAAATCATACATTAAATAAGTCATCTTAATCCATTTAAATAATTTTATATAATTTATTTGTAAAACTAAAAATTAAAAAAAAAATCCCTTATAATTTATTGAAATATAGAACGTAAATAATTTTATTTAAGAATATCAAATATTTTTTTTTGAAGTTAAATAACCAAATGGAGAATAAATAAAATTCCTTTATGCGAAAGCATCATATAATTCAGATGCCAATTTCATTCACTGAAGATGGCATTTAAACCATCCAGTCCTCAAGAAAAACTACACAGCAATAGAAGCTGTTGATCATAATTCATGGTTTTAGTTTAGCGTTGACAATATGGTTCAACGAGACAACTGCTAGAATTGCATGTGTCTTCGACAGCTTCTGGTCTGGTCTGGTCTGGTCTGCTGCGTTCTCCTTTCGGTGGACGCATTGATAGTCTCTTCTGTTGATTCAGTTGCTTGACAAACTCAAAAGTGCGTAATTAATCAAATCCACAAACCACAAACAATGATGATTAAGGACCGTAATGAAAAACACAGTTAACCCTACAACGAATAGCAGGCGTCCACGTGGACCATGGGAGCAAATATAATGTGATGATAAAAAAGCAAAAACACAGAAAAAGAATGTCGGGCTGGTGGTATAATGATAGCTTGTTAGCCTTAATGCGCAACAAAACTGGTCGTTTTGTTTGAATAGACAAAGCCCACTCACACACACTCACTACTATCAGATCAGATTTCTAATAATGCGTGTTTAATTAAATCAAACCACCACCAACCAACAAACATCCGTACATATGTTCCACTACATGGTGGATCTCCTTACTTAATCAACACATTCAACCAAATTACATGAAAATGAGATCCGATCGGGTCAGATAGTGTTCGTGTGGTGTGGAGGATGGATACGATGATGAAAGGGTTGTGGAGGTTGTCGGGTCAAACAATGAAATTCAGTCCACCGATACGGACTAATTCGGATCCTAAATTAATTCTCTTTATTTTCTTAGAATCATCTCTAGAAATATTGTCTTTTCGAATTTATATTCGGACCACTATTGGATAATTATACACAGGATGTTTTAATGTGTTTCGTTTCAGGTTTACTTCATAGATGGATATTTTGCATTGCATGCATGCATGAATATTATTAGATAAAGTACACGTGGAATATAGTCGGTTTGTAAGTGTATGGTGAAAAGATAAGTACTCTGCTTTCTGTTATAAATAAAAACAAAATAAATATAAATAGAGGAAGATAAATTTACTGCGAATGGACACCATAAACACTAAACTGATAAAAGAGTAGATATTAAAGCACCAGAAGGTTACTTGGTAAACTGCAAAAGCAAGTGGCACCTAAATTCACCTATTTATAAATGTATATAAAAGGTTCATCCAAGATATTAATTTTATATATAATTCACGTTTTGACTTATTAATCTTAACACCGGGCAAATAGGTCATAACATCTCTAGTGGTATATATATTTACAATTCTTCACAGTCATATCAGTAATAAGGAGAGTATTTTAAAAAATAGAATTCTAATAATACCGTCTATTTTGAATGTTCAAATGACGTGGTAAATTTTAAAAATGACGTGGTAAATTTTAAAATAAATACCGTACATCAAACTTTTTATTTTAAATGGTCAAATATGTATGATGACTCAACCTTTTTATATTATTTAATTAGATTTTTAATCTGTTTCAAATTCTTTTTGTTATAATAAAAGAGTTTAATTTTAATTAAATTTTTATTAAAGTTAAAGAGAAAGAATGATAGACGATGACCACTATCTAGCTATTTTTAAACTATATTGTGTATCAATAAAAATTTTAACACATCATCATTCACGACTTCTATTTTACACTACCACATATCTGACGTCCACTTTCTATTAGAAATGCTCTAACAGTTGAGAGATAGGATTATTTTCAAAAATTCCTCAATTTTTGAAATTTTTTATTTTTGACATCTAATTTTGTAAATCTATTTAAAACCACCCATACTTCTAAAATAAGTGGTATTTAAATAGTGACATTTAGTTTTAAATTTTAATGGATAATTTTATTTTTTTTAGTTATCCAAGAGTCAATTTATAATTATTTTAAAATATAAGAATGTATATGGTCGAAGGGTACGCAAGAAGCTTGCAGTATTTTAATAACTGTTTTAATCTACAGGTGACACATGTTCTCTAATTTTTCAAAAAGTTCTTTCAAATACAAACACGCAATCGTTCAGTCTCTCTCATATCTCTCGCGCCAAACAGGAGCAAGGGAGAGACGAACTTCGATTTCAAACATTCGTCGATGGCTATGAACTCATCGTTGGTCATCGTTTTGCCGGAGGATAACTTAATTTAAAAATCAATGCGTTTTCAATCATGTATGTCGTCAATTCTAACAACTGGAGCAAATCGAAATGGCACGGTGAGCGAAAGACGTCGTGTTTCCTTATTTGACTCCACTGTGAAGCCAACAACAGTCGTTTAGTTTGTTAACTATTATGTTGAAGGTGAAGAATAAGTTGTGGCGAGGTAATTGATATCGGGTACGATAAAGCGATTGTTTATTTTTCTTCTCGTTATTTTTTTTATGTTATATGAGTAGAATGTGGTGGTTTTGTTTATTATTTATTGGTTGAACAAGAACTTTATCCCCTAGTTGCTCGATTTAGGTTTTGTATCCCAAAAATTTCATCGTAACAACATTTTATATTGATATTTGACTATATAGTTTTGGGTTATATGCTTGTTGAAAGGTTGACAGTGTATTTGTGTTTTTATTAGGATTTTGGTGGTGTTTTCATGGTTGAATGTGGTTTATTATACTTCTAATGCGTGTGATAAATTGCTTATCTCGGGTTGTTTTAGCATTTTGTTACTGGTCCACTGGTGTAACTTTGTGACATTGTTTATCTTCAATTATTGTGGCTAAACAGAGTTTGGATGAATGGCTATTTAATTGTTCTTGTCCAAACTTGAATATATGTTTTTTTTACCTGTTGTTGCTAGAGCTATATAGTTTTGGACTATATGCTTGTTAAAAGGTCGATAGTGTATTTGTGTTTTTATTAGGATTTTGGTGGTGTTTTGATGCTTGAATGTGGTTTATTATATTCCTAATGTGTGTGATAAACTGCTTGTCTCGTATTGTTTTAGCATTTTGTTACTGGTCCACTAGTGTAACTTGGTGACATTGTGTATCTTTAACTATTGTGGCTAAACAGAGCTTGAATGTATGACTATTTATTTGTTCTTGTCCAAGCTTGAATGTGTGTTTTTTTTTTACCTGTTGTTGCTAGAGATTGGATATATGTTTTTTTTTTCTTTCTTTTTTTGGATTTTATTTTATTATTGTTGTTTTTTTTGGTGCATTCTATCAGTATGTATATATATACATGTTGCAAGTTGAATATTACCATTGAGCAATGGTTTGATTTGAACAGGCTTTCAAATTTATAACGATTCAATTTTTTATTCAAACTATCAGGGGTAGTATATGTATTTTCATAAAATAAAAGTTTTAAAAAAGAGAACTTGTTATTTCCATTTCAGTCCATATCAAATAAACCGCCAAAAACATGCTAAATTGAATAAGGGGTCTTTTTGTAATTAGATAAACGGTAACTGATATAAATCAGAGATTACTAACGGAAACCACACTGATTTCATAATTAGGGGCGGTTTAGAACATGTTTGTAAAATCAGGTGCCGAAAATAAATTGTTTTAAAATTTGTAAAAATATGTTAAGTAGCAACTAAGCAATTCACTTGATTAGTAAGATAATAGATTTTTAATTTATGAATAGTTAAATAATGGGTTTTTAGTAAAAAAAATAAATAATTACAAAAGAAAGTAAAATTTAGTGCAAATTATTTTAAATGATCTTTTTAAAATTCACAATACAATTATAAGTCTGTTTTGAAAAATATATAAAATCAATATTTTAAAAGTTTTGTTTTCAGTTCATAAGCTGACTTTCCCAAAATACTCCTGAATTTTTACAATTTATAGATTTTGTGAATTACGCTCGCAGTCAATGAATTATGCTCGCAGTCAATGAATTACGGTCACAGTCTGTGAATGATCTATGGAATGAAAATAAAAGTTTAGATTTGCAATTTTTTCAAAACAGATTTATAATTGTATACTAAACTTTTTATGGTTTAAAAACAAAATTTTCTCTACATTTTAATATATAATTTTTTAATAAATAGTGAAAGTAACTTAGAGTATAAAATTAAAAGTTATTTTTTTAAAAAAATTCAATTTTTCAAACGTTCTACTTTAAGTATTTGATTTTGAAAAATTTTACTAAATCACCTCAAAATAATATATATATATATATATATAATATTACTAATTATTTTGATTTTAATAGTAATTTTACCCAAATTTTCAAAACTAAAAATTCAAAGAAATATTTGAAAGAGTAAGAATTTTTTTAAAATAACATATTTAAAGTTTTATGTGCATTTCTCAGCTAAGGAATGATATAAAAATAATACATCAAATGAGATAAAATATATATTATACCAATTTTTCCACACCCAAATACTTTTATTTAATATTTTAATTTTTATTTATTTTTTAAATTAATAAAACAAATATGAGTATTAACAAACCAATTTAGCAGATTAATTTCATTAAATAAAATAAAAAATAAAAAATCTAATGTACTACCAAGTTAAAGTGCGAGTGAAAGACGGACATAATTAGATTCCGTAGACGACAAAATCATAGCAGGTGGACCTTCTTTTACTGCGCCTTCCCATTTTTAATTAACCAAATTAATTTTAATTTCCCTCCAATAACCTCCAAAAGAAAATGGAAATTTCAGGGTATGATCGTCTACACTCGTATCCACATAGTCACGCAATCTCAACCCTCCATCCTGGAACTTTAAACGGTCTATTCAATCGAAATTTTAAAATGTTTTGGCGTTTTGGTAAATATTTTCCTTTTTCACGGTTTTATAAAAATAATTTAGAAATCCACCTTCTTTAAAAATAATTGGAAAATAGAATTTTTAATTAAAAATAATAAAATTAAAATATATTATTTAATAAAAAAATTAAAATTATTTTAAAATTAAATAAATATTTTTAATTTAATATTTAATTAATAATAATGATTAAATTAAATATTTAATATAATTAATATAAATATAAAAATAAAATAAAACCACTAAATTTTTATTTAAAATTATAAATAATATTTCGAATTATTTTAAAAAATGGATAAATTTATATATTATTTTTATAAAATGGGTGGAAAAGCGAAAATATCCTCCCAAAATGGTATAAATATTCGTTGATTTCGCGGCCTCACTCTGCCTGTCCCTCTCACGCCTTCTCTCTTTCGATCATCATCATACATAAACATATGTTAATACGTATATGATTTTCACTGTTTCTTTTGTCTTTTTGGATTTCTAAGAAGTTCGAAGTTTCTGATTTTGTCGTTCATTTTGGATCTCAATTCCAAGATTGCAGAGAAGCTTCAGCCTCCGGTGAGTGTGAGTCACTGAGTGATGAGTTGACTCTGTTTTAGATATGAGTTCAGCTGCTGAGAAAATGACAAAATTCAGAGAGAAGAGAAGAAGCTTGAACGCTATTTGTTCTTGTTAAGTCTTTTTTTCGTAGTCAAACAATAGTTAAGCTGAGAGAAGCCGAGCTTCTTCGTTATATGCAGCTTGCTTATGAAGTTTTCTTTCTTCTTCCTGCTTATGGTTTTCTCTGCAGCTAAACAAAGAGCTGACTTAGTACTGTAATTGAAGTGTTGACGCTGTTTAGTGGTTTTCAGTGTTATGACGATGGAGGTTGTTTCTTCTCTGATGGAGAGATCGTTGTTGAAGCTATCGTCGGATCACAAGTCGGTGGTGTCGATGAATCTGTTCGTGGCGCTTCTTTGCGCTTGTATTGTGATCGGCCACTTGTTGGAGGAGAATCGGTGGATGAATGAGTCCATTACTGCTCTGATAATCGTGAGTTTATTATACTACATTTGTGGATTGTCCGTACATAATTTTTTTAACTTGAATATGGATGGCAGGGTTTGTGTACTGGAGTTGTGATTTTGCTTATAACAGGAGGGAAGAACTCTCATCTATTGGTGTTCAATGAAGAGCTGTTCTTCATTTATCTTCTTCCTCCTATTATTTTCAATGCAGGGTGAGTTTTATAATATGTAAAATGCTATGGAGATTGACATTCTTGTTAATTTAGTCGGTCCTCTGAACTGTTAGCTTAAATCGGTTAGGTGATGCTATTTACAACTATAACAAATGTTATGTTTCTGGGTTCACTTGATCTGCTGTATTGGTTTTTCTCCGGATCATCTGCTTGTTATACTCTCAGGAGTTGCTTTTCAAGCTGGGTAGCTAGCAATTTTGTATTGTTGGTAATTTATTTTCAATTGCATAATTTTATGACTCTAATCTTGGCTTAGAAGTAAATATGCAGTCAGTCATAGAAATGAAGTGACTAAAGATGAATCATCCAGCCAGACATTTTAGTCACTTTGTATATCTACAAGAATGTTTTACTGGAAACATTTAGAAGCTAAAAAAAAGTCTGATGATTGGAACTATAAATGGAAGAACAAATATCTAATGGTCTGGTGTATATAAGACATGATCTTGTACTCCGTGTAGTGGGCATTGATACAATCATATAATTAGTTCTATGGTTACTTTCTTGTAGCCAAAACTTTTGATTTGTAGAAATTATGGACCACTGATTATGACTGCTCATTTTGTCATCACCAGGTTCCAGGTGAAGAAGAAGCAATTTTTCCGTAACTTTATGACCATTATGCTTTTTGGGGCAATTGGTACTCTTATATCATTTGTTATCATCTCATTAGGTATGCAAAAATTATAAAGGTTTCTCCTGATTAAGCATCTTGTATGCAAATCTAATCCTCATCATTGAGTGCTCAATTGAAAGTTGTTCATATATCAAGTGAAATCAGAGTTATTATTACTCAATTCAAACCTTCAATAAATTTATAATGCAAATTAATCACTAAGTTTAATACCATACTACAATTAATTCTGCATTTTTTTCCTGATCTAGGTGCTATGCATTTCTTCAAGAAAATGAATATCGGTACTTTGAAGCTAGGAGATTATCTTGGTATGTCTATTCTCTTCTCTACTTATATTTCATCTAAAGGATATTGCTAACTGGATAGAACCTCTTACTAACTTATCTTATTCTCTGGATTTTAGCAATTGGAGCAATATTTGCTGCAACAGATTCAGTTTGCACCTTGCAGGTATGAATGACGTACAAAACTCTGTCAAGCTGTATCTCAAACCATACAGCTATATCTAAATTTGATTTTTCTGGTATCAGGTGCTTAATCAGGATGAGACACCTTTATTATACAGTCTTGTGTTTGGTGAAGGCGTGGTGAATGATGCAACATCGGTTGTGCTTTTCAATGCTATCCAAAAATTTGACCTCACTCACATCAATACTAACACAGCTTTGCATCTTGTTGGAAACTTTGTGTATCTTTTTATTTCAAGTACTATGCTGGGAATTTTGGTGAGTATTTAATGTTAGTCACTTCTTATGAGCTTACTTGAGTTTATATTCTCATTATTTAGAATCTTTTCTGTCATCTCCTGCAGGCTGGACTGCTCAGTGCGTTCATGATTAAAAAGCTTTACATGGGCAGGTTTGTTGTATAGAAGTGACATTAGTACTCAATCAGTCTCAATAACTCCTTCACCAGTCGTTTCAATAACCACAATATGAAGTAGTTATGTAAATAAAGCACCATATTTTTGTATCAGCACCTGCTGCAACCATCATTATCTGTCAACAGTGTTAAAGATGCTGTGCTATCTACTTCAATTCTATAGTAGTTAGGAGGACAAAATCTTAACTTATAGGACAGGATTTGATGGTTTTGTCATTGTAGTATGGAAATTCACTAAACTTCTCTATATTGTTTCTTTCTTCAAAACACCAGGCACTCAACTGATCGTGAGGTCGCCCTTATGATGCTCATGGCTTACCTTTCATATATGGTGGCTGAAGTAAGTGAACACCTCTGCATTCTGCCCGATGTGATATTTATGATTCTAATCCTTATGGAGCGGGACAAACTGTTCAATGGTGATGGTGATGAAAATTTAATGACTTGCAGCTTCTCTATTTAAGTGGTATCCTCACAGTGTTTTTCTGTGGTATTGTCATGTCGCATTACACATGGCATAACGTGACTGAAAGTTCAAGGGTGACAACCAAGTATGTAAAAGTTTCAAGTCGTTATCAATAATGGATATGGCATGATTTTCTTGCAGGATACATATAAAGGTTTGCTTCTGATATTGTTCTCATGTGTCTTAAGTTATGCGCTCCTGACTGTTGTAGGCATGCCTTTGCCACTTTATCATTTGTTGCTGAGATCTTTATCTTCCTATATGTTGGCATGGATGCCTTAGACATTGAGAAGTGGAAAGCTGTAAGTGACAGGTGAGAGCCATCCAAATGTATAACTGCGGTCTTATATACATGAAAAGTATACTAACTTGTATGCATAAAAACTTATCTGATTCTCAGTCCTGGAAAGTCAATTGGTGTGAGCGCAATACTGTTGGGACTGGTTCTTGTTGGAAGAGCGGCCTTCGTTTTCCCTTTGTCCTTCTTATCCAACTTGACCAAGAAATCTCATGATGAGAAAGTTACCTTCAAGCAACAGGTATGTTTCTAATCTATTCTCTCTGTTTTCCCCCACTCCTGGTTACTAAAATGGATTTCATTGAATGACTTCAATATTTCGGCTTGCAGGTCACCATCTGGTGGGCTGGTCTTATGCGTGGCGCTGTGTCTATGGCGCTTGCTTATAATCAGGTATGAAATGGAACTTTCTTGGTTACTAAGTCATTAAGGTGTCTTATTATACTTTCCATTTACTGTTTACTGTAGCCTTCAGCTGTCTGTCATATTAGTTTCAGTTTCTGGCTAACATCACCAATACAATATCTAGGAAAAGTTATCCTGATGTGTAACTACCAAATCCTCCTATAAACAGCTATGTTAAAGGCTGAAATTTGTAGCACTACGGATTTATAATAAATTTCTGAATTTTTCTTTAAGCAGTTCACCAAGTCAGGCCACACTAAGGTTCCTGGGAATTGCATGATGATAGCTAGTACAATCACTGTTGTTCTCTTCAGCACAGTTGTAAGTCATCAAGGCCTCCTATTAAAGATCAATTTAGTCAGACCAGGCAATAACTTCAATGTTTGTCATGCAGGTATTTGGTCTGATGACTCAACCACTAGTGAGAGTGTTGCTTCCCACATCGAAACACCTATCCAGAATGATGTCTTCCGAGCCTCGGACACCTAAATCCTTCACTGTGCCACTTCTAGGCAACGGACACGACTCAGAGTCCTACCACAAACCTGAAGCTCCACCACCCCCAACTAGCTTACGGATGTTTCTGAGCACCCCTTCTCACACTGTCCACCATTACTGGCGAAGGTTCGATGACACCTTCATGCGACCTGTGTTTGGTGGCCGTGGTTTTGTTCCTATACTTCCGGGTTCCCCCATTGAACAAGGTGTTCAATGGAACTAATAATCCAAAAAAGAATACACTAATTTATAGAACTTACTTACAGCTTGATGATTGGGTTTGGTTTTTGGTGTGCCATTTGTTCATAATTGGCTAATAGAAGATGGTTTGAAGGTGGTTGGAGATGTTTTGACACTGATTTTTGATTGGGTTGGTGTGGTTTTTGATTTCAGAGGTGAGTCTCCAAGTTTTCGTGTTTATACAGATTGGATTGTTAACAGGCGTTTGTGTATTCTTGACAGTGCAACAGAGCTTTGTATAATTGTAAGTTCACTGTCAAATTTTGTATGCACGGATTGAAAACATTAATATACACACAGATTTGATTTATCAAATGTTGTCTTTCTTTCACTACAATCAGTTCTACCAATATGTTTTTATTCATTTACGCAATCACTTTATATGCACAATCTTACAGAAATTTATACATGGAGGGTATATAATGAATCCAATTACTGGATTAGAACTAGGTAATAAAAAAACACACAGCAAAAACAGATTACACACTTTTCGAAAGCTCACACTATACTAACAAGAGCCTCGCCTTGCCTCCTACGAATGGCTAAGGTATCCTAGAGCCAAACCAATGAGTGCAACCATACAAACATAGAGGAATGGAAAACCTGCCTGAACTTTTCTTGCATTATATTTCCTCCTTAACGCCTCCTGCAAAAAGAGGAATAGGACATTAGATAATGGCAGATATCCAACTGAGGATATATAGAATAGGTGCATAAAATAAAGAAGATCATGCACTCACTACTTCATGTTTAAGTGAATCCTTCTCCCGAGCGGCCAAACTTCTGTCTTCTGTCAGCTTTGCTATAGTTCGTTCTGCCTGTAATGAATATACCGAATAATTTTGTAATCAGGATGGATAAGATTACAAAATAGGCCTAATAAATCCTTAGAGAAGATTGGTTTTTGTCAAGTGAAAATATCATATATTGGATTTATTCTGTGCCATGAATGTCAGGTGATGATCCTGTTGAACTAATTTATGGATATCTAAATTCTAGCATAGGCAGGAAACAAACCTCTCTTAACTGTGAATCCAATGCATTCATCTTCAACTTCAACTCCTGGTAATCCTGCGCTAACTTCAAATCCATTGATGAATCCTTTACTGGTTGAGATGCCTCCACATCCTCTGTGGACTGCACATGCTTAGCTGTGATTAACTCATTGGTAGCCTTAGCAATTACAAAACCATCTTGGACATTGTTAGCTGGTCTTAAGTCATATGTGTCCTTAGCAGTGTCTATCATATCCATATCCTCTGCTAGCTGGCATGAAACAGAAATGTAACATAGCTGCTGAAAGTCCATCTTACAGTAAACATAGATAACAATTCAAATAAATGACTTATAGGCTTATAGCTAAGGATGCATGCAAATGGAAAATAAAACTGTAAAGAAACTTAAGGAGCATAAGCTCCAGGAAAACTATTCTTCAAATGCAAATAGAGTGTAACCTAATAACACTTACAATATTAGCTGGAGGTATGTTCTCAACTCCATTCAACACCCTATCTTTCTGCAGTGAAACTTCATTAGATGAGTCTTGCTTTGACTCTCCATTTCTAGGAAGCAGAACTGGGGACTCGCATGGACTAATAAGGACCACCTTTAGCTTCTTTTCTTCAACATGTCTGCCAGTATCCTTGACAAACTTCAATTATAAAGGGGAAATTTTAGCTAGTTAGAGACATGTGCACAACCAACAAACAATGACTAGGAATAGCAAATAATTACCATGTCTGATGTAATGTCCTTATCTGTTGTCCCAAATGGAACAGCTGTGCATTGAATCAAGAACTTATCTTTGCATTGCATATCTGGTGGAGCTTCTTTCTGAGCTTGCATAATAACTGTACCAGAAAATGGAAAGTTAAATATCAATTTTACGGCTTGCTAACGGATATCAGATTTTTAACTACTCCCACCCCCTCCTGCCCCCCAGTCTAAAGTACTATGTTAAGAGACTCCCAGCAATATACTTATAACAAATCATCTTTCCAAAGCAAAATTCTAGTTAACAAAACTACTGATTACATGACTAAAATATGCAGGACTGTAAAGGGGCAACACACAATTTTATACCTGCAAACTCAGAAGTTGCTTCTGGTCCAATGATGCCAATGTTAGGTCGCACACAATATTTCTTAGGAGATGTAGTCTTGACCTGTCAATTAAGTTTTATAAATCCATCAGTATCTTTCTCACAACTAGAGTTATTACCCTATGTATCTGTTCATATAAAGTTTAACAAGACAATGAGAATAAACAAAGTGAAAGATGGATATCAAAACCGGAAGAAAAATGTCAAATTGATGATTCTAGAAATGACGGGTCACACCTTGAAAGCAACATACTCATCAGACTTATTGCGAAGTTGAATTGTACATGAGCTTTGTTTCTTCACCTCAACTGTACAACAAGATAACAAGAACATGTCAATCTAGCCATAATGCAATAAATGTAGTTGCATAAGCAACAAAGATTCGTAAGCACAACCATAAATTCCTGACATCAATGGAACACAAATACACCCGTCTTCCTTGAATTAACATGGAAAGAGTTCAAAATGGGCAACAAAAGGAGATCGTCTGTGAAAAGTGCAGATCTAACTATTCAGTAAATATATATCAAGAGCCAACATTCAAAAACCCTAGTTAATCCTATATTATCTCTAATTCTTTCCATATGATCACCCCACAAAATTTATTCTAGTACGAAGTGGAAAAGTTCATATAGCTGGCGACTTTAAGAAGTGATCTGAAATTAATTTGTGGGCACTATATGGTACTATTCCACATGCCATAGAACAGAAACAATAGAAAATAACCATCATCATTAAAGACGATAAAAAGACATATATGATCATTGCTTATAATCAAATATCCACTTACATGTAAACTTGATTTCAAGTGGGTGAATTTCCAACAGCTGTTTAGCCATCACCCCAATCTAATTCACAGAAAAGGGAAAACAAAGCCAGAACCATCAATCAATTCAATTCGATTCCATAACACAACAGCAATAGAAGCCAATTAATCAACCGTGAACTCATCAATACTTAGAAGATCCAACAACCACCACACCCAATAAATGATCTTAATCACAGCCCACCAAACTAAAACCAACCCAGAACTGAAGAAGCAACTATTAATTTCAAAAAAGGAGAAACACCCATGAAATCTTTTTGAAAAGTAAAAACAGCAGTAGAAGAAAGAGTCGAGCTTTGATTGGGAAAAAGAAACTCACATTGAGTTGTTCTTGGAGAAGAAGAAGACAGGAAATTGCAGGAGGATGGTACTGGTAGTTGGTGATCTAAACAAAACTAGAAATGCAAGTTAAAGGAATAGAGAGAAGTGAAAATAAAGAAAAAGAAAAAGGAAATGGTGGTGGTTACATTAGATTAGATGGGTCAAACTGGTTGTACCGACTCTGGTTTTGATTTGCATTTCTGTTTCTCGTTGGGCTTCCCGCTATTCGTTGTCTCTCTTCTTCCTTTTGTTGTTGGCTCGCTTCGCTTCTTTACCTTCTTTCTTGTACTACAAACAACCTCAACAATATTAGGTTAAAAAATATTTAAAAATCAACAAATATATATTATATATTTATATAATTTAATAAAACATTTTTCATTTATATAATTTTTTAAAAATAAAAATCAATTTGATATATATATATATATATCTCATATGTAATATATGATAATAATTTTTTATTAATTTATTTAAAAATACAAAATGATAAATCTGATCATGTTCTTTGATGTTTTTATATTTTTTTAGAAAATAAAAATTAATATATAAATTTCTCATACGTTTAATTGTTTTTAAAAATAAATTTATCACAATTAATAGTATTAATTCGTTGTAATTTGTAAAACTAAGAAAAAGAAGAAAATTTAACAGTGTTTGTTTGTTGGGGGTTGGCGTGGGCTGGAGCCGAGCCGTTGGAGAAGGTTGAATGGGCCCATTGGTGGGCCATCACCACGAGTTTAGCTTTAGCATTTTTTGAAATTAAGATTTTATTACTTCAATAAGCTTGAAAAAGGAAAATAAAACTCACCGAAAGTAGTAAAGAAAGATACAAAATTAAATTAAAGTAAATATTATTACCTTTATTGCCCCTTTTCTACGGCATTTTTATTTGAATATATGGACCAACCTTTTCATTATTCATAGTTTAGATGTTGATAATTTTATAATAGTTAATTATGTTTGTATTATAGTAAACTGCAATGATATTCCATGTTAATATTTAAAATTAGTAAATCTAATATATATTTATAAAATAATTACTATAAAATAACAAATCATTAGAGAATCATTTGTATTGAATTAGAAATAACTATATTTTTATAATTGACGTTATGAAATTATATAAATTAAAATTTTCATAATTCATATCTTAATTAAAATACAATAAATAAATAAAGTTTACATCCATCTATTTATATAGATGAATAATATTAAATATATTTTATATAATTAAATTATTTAAATTATAATTTATTAGAAAAAGGAATTGACCAAAATTAAGTTTAACTTTTAGTTGATGAAAAGCTACTGATAAGGGAATTTACAATTTTATTTATTTTCAATAAAAAAAAAAGACCATTAAATTTGTAAAATAATTAAATTTAAAATATATATATATATGTTAATAATTATTTAGCTATTTATTTAGTTGATATTCACGTGATACTTGGCGAGAACAATTTTCATGTGAAAAACCATCGATTGTCTTATGTGAGTGGAAGTACAACACCATGTGTCGATCGAGAGAGAAATAGAATAGGGTTAAAAGTAGAATAGAATAGGGCTATTCCAAAACGAGGGATGGGACAGTAAAAGTAAAGTATCCAAACAGAAGCAAAGTTTCGATAAAAACGAAGAGGAAGTAGGAGAAAATCTCAACAAACACACAAGACAAGTGGAAAGTAACAACAAACAAACCCAACACAACTCCACTTCTTCTATAAAACCTCTTCCTCTCTCAGACACACACTCTTCGTGCTCTCCGTCTCTCTTTCTCTTTCATTTTTCAATTCGCTTTTTTAATTATCAAACTCTGCAGATCTCGACCGAGATTCAATGGCTTCCATTACAGCCTCTTCTTCGGCTTCCGTTGTATCTTGCTCTTTCAAGCCTACCCAGGTAGTTTTTGTTTTGGTGATCGAAGTTCTCCTATTTTTGTGTTTTTGATTTCTGGGTTGTTTTGTTCTTGGTTTAAGATCTAGAAAGTTGGGGTCTTTTTAATGTTGCTTAGGAGGGTGACTCGAAAGTTGGGAGATTGTTGTGATATGAATTCTGATATAGATCATTTTGGGTTCTTTTGGTTGCATGTTGTTTTTGAGTCTTTATTTTGATAGATTTTTGTTGATTTCTAGGGTTTATGTAGGTTGATTTTATATATTTGTTTGAAGAAACTCTTTTGTGGGTCTGATCAATTGTGTGTGATGATGAGCAGGGCAAGATCTCAAGAGTGAATTCAGTCTCCCTATCTTTTACTGGGAAAAGTTTTCCATCTCTCAAGTTGAAGTCACCATCTCGTCTCAGGGTCTCTTGTGCGGTATGCTTTTTCTTCTTTACATTACATTGAAGATATATCAGGACTTGGGCTGCCATAAGCTTCATTGTTCTCAATGCTGATTCAATTATTTAGTTCATAAATAATGCAAAAGAAGTCTGTTCTTTGTAAATGACAAGCAGCTTCTTATAAGACTACTTTATGTGATTGATTTCATAGTAGCCATTTAAATGAAATACCATGAAACCATGTTTGCTTCAGAAGGTGATCTGGATTGCTTTGCTCTCACATACTATAAAACTGGTCCATACTGCTCTGTTAGTGTAATTATAAAATGTATTTATCTGTTAACAGATATCTAATGTTAATATTTTTTGTGTAGGCCAAACCAGAGACTGTGGACAAGGTATGTGAAATTGTGAAGAAGCAATTGGCATTAGCAGACGGAACACCTGTGACTGGAGATTCAAAGTTCACTGCCCTGGGAGCTGATTCTCTTGACACAGTAAGTAAACTCACATCCTATGTTCACTACATCATCCAGTCTATTAAGGCCATCAAAAAGTTCTCCTCTAATCTTCTGTTCATTGGCAGGTTGAGATCGTTATGTCACTAGAGGAGGCATTTGGGATCAGTGTGGAAGAAGAAAGTGCACAGAGCATCGTGACAGTCCAAGATGCAGCTGATCTTATCGAGAAGCTCCAGGAGAACAAGTAGAAGAAGAGTCGGTTGTTTCTAATTTATAGTAGTATGTTGTGAACTTGCAGTTGTTTTCTATGTTACGGTGGTTTGGCAGTTTATGTTCTTTATATTCATACAAGCAAAGATATAAAATTTGATCAAATTATATTCAAGTTGTCATTCTCTTTTGAAAAGTGATTTTCTGAAAGCTTTGTTTCTTTTTTGGAGTTGACTCCTCGTTTGAAATTTCTTGTTGATGTTTTGCTCGTGAATGGCGTGGTGTGTGATTGAGAGAGTCGTATAGAAATAGTCTTAAAGTTGAACACGAGACTCTCAGAATTTTGTCTCTGATAGCTAAATCTTATAAGACCATTATACAAGTAGTCAATCGTCTTTAAATTTCAATCTTATAAGACCATTCAAATTTCACTTGTTAACCAGTTGGTTTTGATACCCAACTATGACAACTCAAAAACACCCAACCATAAATCATACTAATTAAATTGACTCAAAAACCCCCCAACCATAAATCATACCTATTAAATTAACCCAAATTTTGTAGTTTAATTTAGGTGAGGAGGGAGGGAGGGACAGTGAGAAGAAGACAAAGAAGTTCACCTAATACAGAATGCCACTCAGTGACACATCTACTCTGTAATATAGCTGGTGCGCATCACATGCCACTTCGAAATTGAAAAGTTTGTTCCCAACTCGATTTGACAACCATGTGATATATAAATTTTCATGTCATCAAAGCATCATTTTTGAAATTCAATCCAACCATAAACATACATCCACGACAGACAGACACGTACTACCTCATATATTCCAGACATCAACAGCCAAGACACTACTGTAAAATTAGAACAAAAATCAGGCAACTTTAGTTCAATGAGAGAGCCAAAAAGGCATCTAAATCACTCCATTAAAAGATAGAATCTCATTAGTTACACTACAATAATGCCAAAATGAGCCAACTCAGTGAACTGAACTAAGCAGGGCTTACTTACAAAGATGCAGAGTCTTCTCTTTCCTGAGATTGACCTATCCGGAAATTGAACCAGAATGTGAAAGAGTTTATTAATTGACCCACCAAAATGCTGTTGCAGCAAATGCAGAAACAAGAAACATGAAACGAACATGAAGTGTAGATGCCATAGACATAGCTGGTGGGGATTCTAAAGGTGAAAATGCAGATTCAGAATCAGGGCCTGTAGCGAGGAAGTCATCTGGGTTTGGAGGGCTGGGGTTGGCAGGAATGGTGGGCATGGAAGACTCGGTGGGAGAAGGCAAAACACCACCAGGAGATGGCAAGAGTGGAGATATGTCTGGAGATAGTTCTTGGTAGGAAGGAGGAGGAGTTTCTAGTACCGCTGGTGAAGCAGAGATGCTAGCAGAAGCAGTAGTACTAGAAGAGGTATCATCTGACTTAAGGTGCTGAGAAGATGAGATCATAAAAGGTAAAAGAAGTGCAAGTTGTAGTAAGAAGAACCAAAAGGAGGCCATTCTAATGATGAACAAATCAATGTTGTAGTTATTGGAGAATGTAATCAGCAATGGTTTATGTTAATGAAAAGTGAGGAAAGGTGGTGGTGTATGAGAAGGAACTTTTTAAAAAAGTAGGGGAGGGAGAGGAAAGAGAGAGGGCTATGATGGAAGTGGTTTTAAAGGTATGACTGGGAGCGCTAGTTGGAGCAAGCAAGAGTCATGTGAGATGGGACCATTGGATATTAATATAATATTAGAGGTTTGCATGTTTGCGGGTAAAAGACAAAGGTGGTTCGGTTGAGCTTTTGTTTTGATGTGTTTGGTAGCTATGGATTCCCCCTTTAACACCCGTTATGCTCCCTAAATTTCGGATAATCAAAACTAACCCCTCTAAAAGATGTTTTTATAACAGCTAATGAGTTTGACAAACATAAAATCTTAGCCACAAAACAACAGACACCAAGCTGCTCGTAAAGAGAATTTTCAGTTTGAAAGAATAAAATATCATTGGAAACAAGAGCTGTTTTATTTACCATCTGCAGTACTGGAGGCCATGAGATGAGGAATCGATGGACAAGGTGCGAGTGCGGCTGTTGTTCTTTCATATTAAACCTGCATCAACTAAATGGAATGGAGACAGCATTGTGAATTAGAAGAGCAACAAACCTGCAAGATTAGATTATATTATTTGAATCGAAAGGAAAATTCGCTTGATTGAACAGATCTCTAATGTTTGAGGAAACACAGCATGTATGGATTATACAACAATGAGTGACACTGACACAGCAGGAGAAGTGAGAATGTGAATAAACATTTAACCCACCTTGATAACACTGGAAGAAATTGATCTCCTCTCTCGGAATTTAAAAACATAACAATTTTGATGCTCTTTTGAGATCTCAACAGTAATAAAGAATATGAAAGGAGAGGTGATCAACAGATTTGAGATTTTGAAAGTCAGTGTAGCAAGAACAATCCCACAAATTTAGATACGGCGAGGCAGCCGCTGCAACTCTGAGGCTGCAAGTGAAGCTGCTTCTGCTAAAGCAGGTATATTTGCACTCTTCAACTGGGATATAGTGCCTTCAATTCTTGAAATTTCCGAAACAGAAATAGATAATATCATCCCGTGTGACAGATATTGTTTGCAAGAATAACCAAGTGCATGCAGAATCCGCAGCAAAATTAAAATTTGGGTTCCCTTATTCCATGATTCAAGGATTGTGCTGACCTTGGGAAGATTAGTGAGGAATCCAGTTGTGCCTTCTCTTGGAGCCGCCTTTAGCAACAATACCACACACTCAGATGCCACATCGGCCACATTTGCTTCATGTGATCGACTCAACTCCAGGAAAACACCTATATTGCTGCCAAAGTCCATTATATCCCTCACACATTGCTGATGATCAAATGCACTGCTAAACTCCAAAGAAAGATCACCTAAAAGTGCAGGTTCCTTCTTATAAGTGAAGCCCTTCCTACTGCCAAATGCACGAAGAAGAAATGCACGACATAGTGCAAGAGTAGGTTCAAGAAAATCTTCCATACCCTTTGCATACACAAATTCCAACAGGTTCCCAATCCTCCTAACAACTTTTATTTGAGAAAGCAATTTTGATTCCATTTCAGGGGCAGAGGCCAGTGCCAGACACAGTTTCACACTGTTAACGTTTGCGCTAGACAGATCCCCAAGCAAAAATTCGAAGCACTGTGAAATGGTTTTCAGATGTAGAATATCTGAAATTTTTATATAATCAAACTCTATAAGCATCACAAGAAGCTTCTGTGCATACATGGGAATAGGGTCTTCATCTTCAATCAAGTTAGGATACAGCGGAAGGAAATGAGAATTGGAGATGGAACTCAATTCTTTCACTCTTTGATGATCTTCCAAAGGTTCATTCAAGAAAGTGACCATCACGTCAAATAGAATTTTTAAGCACAAGAATCTGGCATCACCATCCTTATTGCCCTTATACAGGACAGCAAGACTAGGAAGAATTTCTCGAATGAAAATGTCAGGGCTTGCAAGAATAATAGGGGCCTCCTCCGCAATAGACTCCATGATTCGCAGAAGGGTTATCTGGAAGTCATCTCTTCCCTGACAGAAAATGATAAAGAATAACAAATTTTGTTAGTTTTTGATCACGTCATTCTACTTCATGCGCCTCAGAGATAAGTTTTATACACAGATAGATACTAAGCATGAAAATACCCATCATAATTCATCTAAGACAATAATTCAAATATCTAGACAAGTCACAATTTCAAGGTTTTTTTTTTTTTTTTTTTTTCTATTTTGACGGAAGACCTTCTTAGTTTGGCTAAACTCCGGTCCACTGATAGGGTTTATCCTTCTGTAAAAGGTATAAAAATCAAAGATGAATAAGCAATCTGAATTTTTGAAAACTTACTTGAAAAGGTGTTTCAATGACTCTAATAAGATTTGCTAGTTGCTGCAAGACTGAAGCATTCACCACCTTGTTCTTAAAGGATGAACTTCCAAGAAGGTGAAGAACAACAGGAAACACATGAACATTTGTTTTTGGGGCAGCTCGGTTGGTCAGAGGAGAGAATTGCCCCTGCCTTCTTCCTCCCATTATTGTTTGAATATCTCCGGTGATGGTATCTAGTAAACCTGGTATTATTGATACCACAACATGCACAAAAGCCTCTAAAGACTGTTGCACAAAGCTGTCCTTCTCTTTCGCCAGTCTATCCACTGTGGAGAGTAACCTAGCATTGCAAAGAAAATGCAACATCCATCTCTTTCCATGTTTACACAGAAAAGCAACAAAAAGAAGTGTCTTCCCTCGTAGAATTTCACTCCCCTGCTCAATGAGAGACAGAAGACTTGGGACCAGATTTTTATCCTCCACCAAAGGTAGAAGATGCCTCCCAATGTTGGTGAACATTTGGCTACCAAGCATGGCCATATTTAGAAGATTCAGGCATATTTGTTGTTCCCTAGCACTGCCTTTAACAAGTGCTGACGCCAAATCTTTGAATGAAAGTTTCTCCATAATCGCCTGGATGCTAGGAGGATTGAAACGAGCAAAGCGAACCAAACAAGATCCTGCAGTTAGCCTCATGCTCTCCTGCTTTCCTGCAGCTCTATATATATAACATAAGTTACTAATCACATCCTGGCTGGTAAACCGTGTCACCCATGAACCTCCTTGACTGCAAATATTTTCAATAGTCCTCAATGCATAAAGTTGGGTCATATCATCCTCCCCTTTCCGCAAGAGGGCCGACACCAATGAAATCAATGAATTCGGAACCTGTTCCCAACAAAATTAAGTCAAGTCATCAAAGATATGAAGCTATCAATCTTAAGTCTTCTTCAGACAAAGGATAGAAGGACTAAAGAAAACAAATTACACTTTATTAAATCTGATAAGATGATCTAAAACTATGCTGAAGCACATACTTGAAACTGGCAGGAAAGAATAATCAAGATTTGGATGACGTGACATGCAAATGAGAAAGTGGTGAACAATTAAGGATGAATTAACCTGCCATCCCGGTGTGACTCGGCTGTTCTTAGCCGGCGATTCTTGTGGATTGTTGTCCTTGCCCTGATCATTCTGTGTGGATATATAGAACATCAACTCACCCAATGCAGCCATTGAAAACCTTCTCACTTTCTCTTGTTTGTCTCTGAGGCCATCAGTTAATGACCCCAAAATCCCAGAATTTGACAACTCATCATCAATAAATGTGGAATGTCGAATGAGCAAACCAATCAGCGAAGCAAGTTGAACACGCAAAGCTGGTGTCTTGGATAGTCGGAGCATTTTAACAAGCATGAGCATTACTGGACCATTTGTCAAAATATTGGCTGCATCAGCATTACTGCTTAACATCTCAAGGTATCTAACTACATTCTGCTTCTCTCCAACACTAGTGTTCCCACTTAAAATGGCTATGACTCTATTGTTCAGTGCATCCAGCTGCTCCTTTGACATCTTTATAAAGATAGCTGCTTGTGGAGCCTCAAATGGCAGAGAAGGTGATACATCCATCATTTTATCTGCTTTTCTGCTGGGCATTACCGGTCTGACTGAGAGATCAGATGGATGCCAAAGAACCTGAGAAAGGTTATTGTATGATCTTGAAGAGTCAGCATCAACTGTAGGCCCAGAACCTTCTCTAATTCTGTGATTCTTAAGTTGAGGACTGGCACTGGCAGGAGTGGCTGCAACTTCAACATGATCTATGGATGATTCATGATCATGAGTTGATTCATCAGAGCCAGGAGTCTTATCCAAATGTGTGGTATTTAAATGTAGGTTACGGTCAGCTTCTTCAGCAGCCTTTCCATGATCTTGACTTGATAATTTTTCTTCAGCTGTACAAGGAGTATTGTCAGATCCATCTGTCTCATCCTGTGTGTCATCTTCATTATTCTCATCAAAATCAAGCTCCATATCCGTGTTCTCTATTTTGACTTCAGATTCATTCTCTGCTTCATTTGGCAAGGGCCTTCTGTAGTTTTCTTTTTCATTCTCCCTCTGTAAATTTGTTTTAGCTATTCTTGATAGCCGTAAAAGATTCACACGCCTGGCAGCACTTGCTGAATCTTTCTGCTTCTCCTCAACAACTCTACCAGAAGCTTTTGTTTGAACCTTGCTTCCTGTAGGCGTGCGCTTGACAGGAGTAGAACCCAATACAGAATTCTCATCGTGTTTCAGAGATCCTTTACTGTCTTTTTCTCTTGATTTCGGTGGGGTCTTGCTATGTGATAATCTATCACCATTTCGTTCTGCCAGGCAAGGTCCAGAATATAATTCGATCATACCGTCAAATGCAGGCTGAGGAGGTAAAGACGCTGGCAAAAGTTTAGTTCTCCAGAAAGCATGTCCACAAAGATCAGGCCATTGTATTCTCTGCACTGGATCTTTAACCAGCAGTGAATTAACTAAATTGGCAAACTGTCGGCTCGGAGCACCAGGAAGAGGGGGAGTTGGATCTGAAAGAATTGACTTAACTAACTGGGTGAATTCTCTTCCTACAAAGGGAGGGCGACCTGCATAGCACTCAAATAGTACACAGCCAAGGGCCCACAAATCAGAAGCATATGAATGTACTCCTCCATCCTCAAACAGCTCTGGTGCCATATAACTAGGTGTTCCTCGTTTTGCTTGAGGCAACTACACAAATGCATAGGAAAGAATAAAGCAAAGTACAAAAAATAAAGTTGATTCAATTTTAGATCACAAAGTCTATACAAAACATATCACTAACTAAAATAGATGCACAGATCAAGGAAAAATAAACTGTTGATACGATAACATAGACCATCTACAATAAATGCAAAGCTTTGAGTAGGATAAAGAAATCAACATACCATTGCAGAAGGAGTTTTGGAAATATCACTCAATTTCCTTGCCAATCCAAAGTCACACAACTGCATTTATAATCTCGTTATACAAAGATGCTTAATAAAATAACAAAGATGTTTACTGCACAATCAAGTGGAGATCAAGGATTGATTATCACCTTTGTACGCCCATTCTCATCTAAAAGGATATTTGATGGTTTCAAGTCACAGTATATGATTCCTTTTGAATGCAAGTACCTGATAATAACCATTTTCGATAACTATAGTACATAACAGCCCAATACTGAAAGAAAAAAGAAAAAGAATAATGCAGAACTTACTGCAAAGCTCTAACAAGGTCCCGACCAAGATCATGAATTGAATCTTCAGGCAGCTGATTATCCTGCAATTCATCAGTAGAATATCAATGATGCAGTTCCGGACATGCTTACCAACAATTATGATGTTCTAATGTTTAACACCATGAAATAACTAGTGCAAACAAGGAGCCTGAAGTTAATGTAATTCTCAACATGCTTGGCAATAATTGTAAAGTTTAAACTCTATGCAACGACCTGAACTAACTGGTGGAATTAAGTCATCTAAAAGCAAATAATTAGGCAAAACCTATTTGTTCATCGTCAGAAATTTTATGTACAAACAAAGTGTAGGTACCTGTCGCAACAAAGTCATAAGGTCTCCTCCAACACAGTATTCCAAAACTAACCACAAATGAGCAGAGGTTTCATACCTGTTCTAAAACGAAGAATGTCATTAACAGCCTTAAACAATGGAATGAAGTACAAGCATGTTAGACCCCAATCCGAAGGACAATAGCAATAACATGAACTTCCATAAGAAAACATCCGACAATGTAACATTAGTTTAGAGTTCTGGAAGTCATTAATGAGAATTAAGTTTTGCCCATTAACAAAACTTACCAGGAATAAAACTTTAAGACATTTGGATGATCAAGGGAATGAAGTATCCTAACCTGCATATTGCAATTCGAAAGGGAAAAGGAAAGGAAACGTGTTAGGCCAACTTAGAGAATAGACATCAAGATGTCTTAATGCATACCAGTATAGTTCCATTTTGCTTTAGGCAATATAGAGAGACAAAATAAAATTTCAAGAGACACAAAATGTCTATTGAACTGAATGCTCAACTTTCCAGTATAATTGAGTAGCCAAGAAAATATAGCTAATTCTACCATAAAATGCAAATGACCTCAAACTCCGTTTAATCAAAATCTGTATTTATAAAGTATATAAGTTCACCTTTAAATACAAAGTGGAGGAATTAAAGTTATCATCCATTGGTATTACTATTTAGGCAAACTCAATTCAAAGACAAGATTATTTCATAATACATGAATTTAACAAAAATAAAATAAAAATCTTGAATCTCTTGAGGTAATAAATTATTGAACTTAAAGTTTCTATGGTAGTAAAAAACCAATTGATTAAGAGATGCATTTAACTTGAAATCCAAATTCAAATTATATCACTTCACCAAAAACTATTCACCTAGATCAACAAAAGCAAGCAGCATAGTCGAAAACACTAGTACACCACTCTACAGTCTGCTATCAAACATGTAAAATACGCAAACAGTACCACCTAGGGCTCAAAAATCTTCAAGATCAACTGTCATTTCTTCTTTAACAACTCTACTGTTCAGCAACTAAAACTAGGAGTAAAATCTCACATCATTCTAATTCAAGCTTCCAAATCTAATTTGAACTCAAATAAAACAAAATCAAAGCTCAAATAGTTCAAATCTGGCTTTCCTTCACTTACTTCTTGAAGAATTTTGCTTCTCTGTGATTTATCCACACTCTTAATCGCGAAATACTCGATAGTCTTCTTCTTCCTGCCTTTGTACACAGACTATGACACAAACAATAAAATTAGAGGAAAACATCGTAATGTGAAGAAGCAAGAGTGCGGAGAGAGAACACACACCGAGTATTTGCCGCGACCGATGGCCTCGTAGATGTGGTAGTGGTTCATCGTGCCGCGATTGATAAATGGGTTTGAATGTTGGCGAGGGAGAGAGAGAGAGAAAGAAGAAGAGACGTTGTAATGTTTTGGGGATTTGGATATGATTGAGAGTGAGGAACGGCTAGTGAGTGATTAATTGGTCAAGATGAGCGGCAATATGTATGAAATTGTAAATTGAAAATCAAATATTGGAATAGACAAAAACGGGTTTGGAATATCTATAACCGTGCTTCCAAACAGGTAAGGGTCACGCTGTTTGCCAACGGCATATAATAATGCCACGTGACCGCGGCAATATTTAAGCTCTCCTCACTACAGTGAGATTAAAATAGATCATCACAAGCCCAAAGACTAAAGCCCAGGACAAACACATTCTCAACCCAGCAAGCTAAAATCAACTGTAAGAAGCCCAGCACACAGACCACCCCTGCCCAGTAATAGCTTAGTGAATGGATTCCAAACACGTTTTTGACTCTTTTTAATTATTTTGACTCTTTTTCATTTTTTTTCTCTCTCGCAAGCCAGGTCATAAGAATAGCAGGTATTGATTTTCAAAATCTTCATTGAATCGAGTGCAAAAGATGATATGTCTTATGAATATGAAGCACCAGCAGTCAATTAACCTAATTCAAAACGATTAATTCACAAGGAAGAGTCTGATCAGAAAATTTGTCTATATACTTGAAAAGGGGTCATATACAACAACCATTTTTATATTTAGTATTTTTTGTCATTAATATTTTGTCCCGAGTTAACTATAAATAGGAAGAAAATAATGATAATTATAAATTTAATGATCGAATTAAAAATTAGTAAATAAATTAACTAAAACGCAACAATTAATATTTACAATGTCCTATTCAAAATAACCACTTGGATTTAAGTTTTATACTTGTAGAATGTAATTTTTAAATTTGGAAATTGTTGCATTAATAATTTACCATCTAGACTGGAGAGATCTTTGTGGATCGAACAAACACGGATATATGTAGTGTGTAGTGTTTTATGGTATTTGGTCTCGCTGATAGACCAAAAAGTATCACCAAATTGATTTATTCCAATATTCGGATTTTGAGATATATCTAGATATTTGTGCAAAACTATATAAAGTAAATTACATATTTGTGCATTACCTTCAACTTCAATTTATTGGCAAAATTTGTTCTCTAAATTGTGTCATTGTCAAATTTTCATTAATTACTCATACGACAACTACATATAAATTATTATATAAATCTAATCTAAAGAGCTACTATACTCAATCTTCACAACTTGTTGCGTCATAAGCATCAAATTATCCGTGAGAATAATTAACATGTATCATATCTACAAACCTATAGCTTTTATGTAATTTTATTGCTTTGTCAAGTTTTCTAATTCATCTTAACATTTTGACGTAAAACCGAAGTGTTAAGCAATCAATTGATATTCCAGCAAGTTGTATATAGGCATGCATGTGACTATTTCTCTATTTGTTAACCAGTTTATGCACCTGTCTTGTCAATTCATACTATTTTGTATAAACTATTTGTATAAATTGTCAAGTAATCATACTTAAAATGACTATTTGTATAAACTTGTGTCTTGTCAATTCCTATTGCCTTGACAATTCATTAAGTGCATGCATGTGACTATTTGTATAAATTTGTGTGTACATATAATTATTTATTCATTGTCTTATTATAATTTTTTATATATATATATATATTGTAATTATTATTGTGTTAGAATAAGAATAATATGTTAATATATTTTTTCAAATTACCATCATTGTCCAAAGAAGAATAATATGCATAATGTATATTTACAAACCATCTTATTATATAATTTTTTTTGTCTTATATTGTAAATTAATTATCATTGTGTCAGAAGAAAATTAGTATATGTCTATTATGAATTTGCAAATTGTGTTATTAGACAATTTATCAAATTGTTTTTATTCGATAATACATATTCCTAACATAAAATAATTTTGAAAAATATTTTAACAACCTATTACGCGTGTAAATCTTGTCAAGTTACTAACTTTATACTTATTATAACGATTGTGCATGTGAAAGTTGTCAAACTGCAAAAAAAAAAAAATATATATTTATACAATTACAATTTACTATTGTCTATTCAAATATACGATATTTTTTATTTAAAATTTGTGCTAACCTTTTAATAACATAGTGAATATTTATTTCTCTTCATCCTCAAATTTAGAATATGATATTAATTTCACTTCAATTGTTAGAAAGCAAAACCAATTGCTTCTTTCACAACAAGCCCACTTAAATACATTATTTACAAACGACATTCGTATGAATAATTATTTCAATCAAGTAGTTAACAACAAACCATCCCACAAAGGCTCAACTCCTAGCCATAAAGTGATAAATTATTATCAGAAAGAAGTTGATCGTAATTTATGAAATGATTATTTTTCAGAGAACCCTTGATAAAACGGGTCGATGTTTCATAGACGATATCGTATAAGTAAAAAATTATTCCTTCATATCGAGAATGTAATAAAAAATCATGCTATATTTTCGAACAATGAGCTGATGGTCTTAATAGGCTTGAGTTGTCTACTTTACAACAGATTATAGCTTTTTTCGTATGTTAGCATATGGAGTCCCAGCCGACTCAACGAATAGTATATTAAAATCGGAGAATCCACAGATATTGGAAGTATGAAATGGGTTTGTCGAATTGTTGTGGAGGTGCTTGACGAGGATATCTATGATCACCTAATGCTAATAATGTTGCAATATTGCTTAAAATATGTGAGAATTATGCATTTTCAAGAATGTTATGACGTCTTAATTGTATGCATTGGTAATGAAAAATTTGTCCAATTGCTTGGGCTAGGTAATATAATGGTTGTAGTAGGTCTCCAACTATTATTCTTGAAATTATATCTGATTATAATATTTGGATATGACATGCTTATTTTGGGTGATCAGGCTCGAACGATGATATTAATATGTTAAGAGTCATTTAACTTTTTTTTTTACAAATCTTGCTGCATGGGTTGCTCCGGAAACTTACTACATAAATTATTATTTAACTGATGGTATATATCATAAATGGTCAACTATTGTACAAAACTATTCACCGACCTCGAGGTCCCAAAAGAAGGTCATTTGTATTTAAACAATAGCATATAGGATGTTAAGCGTGCATTTGATGTTCTTCAACCATCATTCACCATGTGAAGTATACGAGATTTGCATGACATAATGACTACTCGCATCACATTGCATAATATGATTATTAAGAATCAACGTGTAAATATTATTGATTTAGGAGAACTATCAACCGATGTTGAGTTCGTAAACCATCATACGGATCGTTTTCAACAATTTTTCTCTCGACATAAACAAATAAGAAATAGAGAAGTACACTTTGAACTTCGTAATGCACTAATTGAACTTTTGCGGGAATAATACAATAATTCCGTCGAATGATTGTTACCGCTCTATTTATGTAATATTTTTAAAACAAAATTTTAAAAATATTATAAAATTACTTTATATCAAATTCAAAATTGAATCTATTATTTAAATATATAATATAATATAATATATATATACGTAGGTAGAAATAAATATAATTTTTTAATATTATTTAACTAAATTAAAATTAAAATATTTATATTTATATTAGTTTATATTTTAAAATTTATAAATTGGAGTAGTTTGAAAATTAAAGTTATAATTTTTTATAATTATTTTTTTAAAAAAAATAAATGTGAAATATAAAGTGATAGAACGTAATTTTGAAATATTTGGAAGGCCTGAGCCCAACATGAGCCCAACAAAGACACCAATGAAGCCAAGAACCATTGATAACTGCTACTCTCTCACCTTTATTTATTTGTTTGCAAATATTGGAAGGCAAGCTTGTAGTTGTATGCAATTACGTGGGCAATCTTGGAAGAAATTCTTTTCTATTTGCTAACAAGTCCATCTATTCTCTAATTTTGCCTAATTAGCCTGAACATTGTTTAATAATTTTATACATCATAGTTTTATAATTATTGCAATATCATTCAAATATGTATATTTAAAAATTTAAATAGTATAATAAACTAATGTTGGATGAAAAGTTAAATATTTTAAGAGTTAAATAAAATTTTTTTTGTAAGAATTTTAAAAAAATTTAAATTTCTAGTGTATATATAATTTTTTATTTTTTATTTTAATGAATATTCAAGTTATTATTTATATGTTAGTTGACTTTTACATTGAATAATGGATGAATAAATTTTTTTAAAAACATTTTATGAATGATAATTGAACGTTAACTAACAGATTAATATTAAATTGAATATGGCCTAATAAAAGTAGTAAAGAAAAGGAAAAATTATATAAAATAGTATAAATAAAATTTAAAAATTTTAAATTAATTCAAACAAGTTTTATTTATATTTATATTTTTTTATCTATTCAAATTTTGACTTTCAAAAACACGCTATGAATGACCGATTTACATATAAAAAGTGAAAATTTCAAAAATTATTTTTTTTTTAAGTTTTTAAAATTAGGTTATACAATATAAATAAAAATTATAAAAAAATAAAAATAAAATATTAAAAAAAAGTTATATGAGATATAATTTTTTTAAAATTTATAATTGATTTTTTTAGATTGTTTTATTATTTTTTAATATTTAAATAACACTGAATATAATGGTAATGACAATTTCATGGGTACAAAACGGATTACCATAAAAAAAATATTTGACCATAAAAATTCGGCATAGTGAACAGTAAGTAAGTCAATAACTAGCCATGAATTCGAGTTTTGTCCATTAACAAGCTGGCACAAACTGATTTATTTGGTACCCAGGCAGGGAAGAGTCAGTGTATGTTTATGAATTTAAATGTGTTCAATTCAACAATAGATGAAAATCACTTCCATTTATGCGCTCAAATCTACATCACATAACTTCCAAGGTTGCGAGGTTGGCTAAATGGGGTCGCATTACATGCGCGCGAAAGTTGTTCGACGAAATGCCACGCAAAGATGTCATTGCTTGGAACGCAATGCTCTCCAGCTACTCTCAACTGGGTATTTACAGAGAGACGCTCTCCCTCTTCCGCTGCATGAGAAACTCCAGTGCCAAGCCGGATCACTTCACGCTCACTGCAACCTTGAATGCCTGCGCAGGTTTGATTGACATTCAAAGTGGTGTCAAAATTCATGCACTTGTCGTTGGTCTTGGGTTTCGATATTCGTTGCCGGTTGCTAACTCGCTTATTGATATGTACGGCAAGTGTTTTGAACCTTGGGGAGCTAGTAAAGTGTTTCAGGAGATGGATGTGAAGAATGAAGTTACTTGGTGTTCATTGTTGTTTGCGTATACAAATACGGGTATGTTTGATGTGGCGAATGGTGTTTTTTGTGCAATGCCTGAGAAGGTGACTATAGCGTGGAATATAATGATGGTTGGACATGCTAGTTATGGGGAAATTGATCAATGTTTAGGTTTATTTAGAGAAATGACTGAGTCTTCATATGCCCCGGATCAATGGACTTTGAGTGCTCTTATAAATGCTTGTGGTGAATCATCAGAGGAGGTATTCGGGTATATGCTGCATGCTTTTGTTATCAAAACTGGTTGGAGTGCTGCGGTGGAGGTAAAAAATTCGATTATTAGCTTCTATGCTAAGATAGGTTGTGGGAGTGATGCCATCAATGAGTTTGAATCCGGTGGAACATTAAGTCAAGTTTCTTGGAATGCTGTTATTGATGCTTACATGAAATTGGGAGATACTCGTGAAGCATTCAATGTATTTCAACATGCACAGGAGAAGAATGTTGTTTCATGGACATCTATGATTGCAGGGTATGCAAGAAATGGTGATGGAGAACGAGCTCTCATGTTTTTCATAGATATGATGAGAATTTGTTTGTGTCCGGATGATTTTACATTTGGAGCTGTCCTCTATGCGTGTTCAAGTTTGGAAATGCTAGGACATGGTACAATGGTTCATAGTTGTGTGATTCGACATGGTTTCTGTGATTATGTCTATGTTGGCAATGGCTTGGTTAACATGTACGCTAAGTGCGGTGATATCAGAGGGTCAGTCCTTGCATTCAATGAAATTAGACATAAGGATTTGGTTTCATATAATGCAATGTTGTTTGGATTTGGAATGCATGGATTGGCTAGCCAAGCGTTAAAGCTATATGATGATTTGATATCATCTGGGACAAAGCCAGATAAAGCAACTTTCATCGCCTTGTTGATAACTTGTAGCCACTCAGGACTTACAGCAAAAGGTCACGAAATCTTCGAATCTATGAGGACAATTCATAACATCCCCTACGAAATGGAGCATATTTCTTGCATGGTGGATATGCTAGGCCGGAGTGGACACTTGACAAAGGCAAAAGAATTGGCAGATAAATATGCAGTAACAAGTAGAGCTAAGTCCAGCTCTGATGAGGCTCTGCTGGGAGCATGCGCGGTACATGGGGCTATGGAACTTGGAGCAAATTTGATACAACATTCGAAGATCTTAGATGCCCCAAAGGAGATGAGCTTTGTACTACTGTCGAACTTGTATTGCGCGAGTGGGAAGTGGAAAGAAGCAGAGATGGTTAGGAAGGATATGGCAGATCAAGGAGTGAAGAAAATGCCTGGTTGTAGTTGGATTGAAGTCGGAAATGAGATGATACCTTTTGTAGCTGGAACTTGTAACAACTTTTTTCAGCCATACATGGAAAATACATTAAAGATGTTACTCTACCTTCAATGTGAAATGAAAAATCCGACCACAAGCTTTGTAGTCATGTAACTTTTAAATTATTTATTTATTTAGTTTATAGCTCAAATATTTGAAAACATGTGATTATGAAATAATTGTTTTTTGGAATAATTATTTTTTAATGTAAAATTCCAAGCATATTTCTTTCTCACTAGTAATAATAATAAAAAGATTCTGAAATAAATTTTAAGATTCCAATTCAGGCAAAATCAAAGAGAAGATGGGCTTGATAGCAAATACAAAAATAATTTATTCCGAAATTGCCCCCATAATTGTACAAAACTACACGCTTGCCCTCCGATATTTACAAGCAAATAAATAGGGGAATATGAAAGTAAAATTTGACAGGTCAGTTCATGAAGCATTGTTTGTCTCCTCACTCTCAATTTATTTGGTAAAACCCTCGCTCTCCAGTTTCGGGGATCCTGAGAGACCAGTAAGTGTCACTTTAAACTCTAATTTGACCTCTGAACACGATGGGTTATCAATTATTAGGGCTTTAATGAGATGTAAAGACGAGAATCGATGAGACCACCATATTGCTGTTTTATTCAAATCTAATTTGTGGTTGCATTATATTGAATCTGCGTTTATAAATTTGTTAGTTCTGTTTGTTTTATTTCTTCTCCAGTAAGTTTAGTAGTAGCTACTGTTATTTTGTAGGTTTTGCTGGTTAAAAAATGCATTTTTATGCATGCTTATTTTAACGGGGTGAATGGAGGGTTTGACCATTTTAGAGAGAGAAGAGTGGCAGCTTAGTAGTAGTTGTATTAAATATGTTCATCTGCAAACAATCTAATAACTCAAGTCCCTGTATCGCTGGGTTCTGGTTGAGAAGTTTACAACAATGCAATGCTACAAATGGTGTGTTATATTTATTGGATTGAGATAGTTTAGTTTCTTGTTTAGGGAGAGAAGTGAGGCTCATTCTTTAGGTGTTACCTCACTTCTCCTTGTGTTTGATACTCTTATATCCTCTCATGCGCAAACCAAAGCATCTGAAGCTCTATGATTGATATGTCCATATCAACTCGTACATGAATGTATTTATACATCCACTCCATCATTTTAAAGGTTATGAGTGCACTGTGTTTAGTTAGTGCGACCATTTAATCTCTTTAAAGGCATTGAAGTGCATTGTACAGTTTTTTTGGCTACATTTATAGGCTTTGATATGGTTTCAGTTCTTTTGTTATTGTTTTTTTAGTTAGCATGCGTGAAATTGTGTGGTTGGTGGTTGGTGGTTTATTGCTGATTTTGAGGGATCTCTGTTTGCAGGGGATATGCTGATGTGAGAGTTGGATTTATCCTGTGGGTGGAAGATTATTTTAGTAGGGCTTTGACAAGTTTGTCTAGTGATGGAGTACAATAAAGAAGAGGCTATCAGGGCCAAAGGAATTGCTGAAAACAAGATGAAGAACAATGATTTTGCTGGGGCACGAAAGATTGCACTCAAGGCCCAACAACTCTACAAAGATCTGGAGAATATTTCTCAGATGATTATGGTTTGTGATGTTCACTGTTCTGCTGAAAAAAAAATGCTTGGAAATGAGATGGATTGGTATGGAATTCTTCAAGTTGAGAAGTCAGCTGATGAGGCATCAATCAGGAAGCAGTTTAGAAAGTATGCTTTACTGCTTCATCCTGATAAAAACAAGTTCCCTGGTGCAGAAACCGCTTTTAAGCTGATTGGGGAAGCTCATAGGGTGCTTTCGGATAAAGGTAAACGGTCATTGCATGACATTAGACGGCAACATGCTACTGCTAGTGCAGCTGCTCCATCTTCTCACAAGCAGCAACGACCACAGTCTACTCAGACCTTTTGGACTATGTGTCCATTTTGCAATGTAAGATACCAGTTCTATAGAGCAACACTTAATGCTACTATTTCTTGTCAAACTTGTTGCAAGCCATTTGTTGCATATGAAAGGGCTGCACAAGCTGTTCCCACATCAACCAACTTTCCTCAGCCAACATTCAACCAAAAGAAAGATGTTCCAAGTATGGGTGCATTCAAGGCAGAAAAGATTTTCAAGGAGAATGTTACTGGTGATAATTCTAAATCTGCTTCTCCTCAAAAGGCGGGCTGCGGTTCTCATCCCACAAAAGTAAAGATGAATCAGAAGAAAGGAAGAAAGCAGGCATTGGAATCTAGTGGTAGCTCTGACTCTTTCGGCTCCAGTAGTGACTCTGATGTGGATATGGAAATCAATGACAATGGTGAGTTTCAAGCTGGTTCTGGACAGAATGTTGGAGATCAAACACCTAGGAGATCTAGTCGTCGGAAGCAGCACGTCTCTTACCAGGAGAACTTGAGTGATGATGAGGACTACATATTTAGCCATCCAAAAAGGGCAAAGGCGAGTGGATCATCAGGTTTCACGCAGAATGAGAATGATACATCAAATGGACATGTATGTGATAGTGATGATGATCGCTCTTTAGCTGCTGCTTTGAAAGCAAATCAGAAAGAGGCCAAACAACAAAGAAGTGCATCAAATGAGCAGACATCTGATAGTGATGACGAGCTATCTTTAGCTGATGCTGTTTTGAAAGCAAAGCAGAAAGAGGCCCAACAACAAAGAAGTGCAGGTTTTGAAGAGAGCTTATCAGATATGAAGAAGGCAACTGAGAAGGTTAGTACAGAGCAAACAGTTAATAATGCCAGGACTGAGGATGATGCTAAAGTTCATGCTGATTATTCTACATCAGAGTATAAGGGGTTTGAAGCTCCAGATCCCTATACTTATGAGGATCCTGATTTTAATGACTTTGAAAAAGACAGGAAAAAAGAAAGTTTTGCAGCGGGCCAGATATGGGCTATTTTTGATTCCGTTGATGCCATGCCTAGATATTATGCACGCATCAGAAAGGTGTTCGTATCTGAATTTAAGTTGGGAATAACTTGGCTTGAGCCTGATCCAGTCAATGATAATGAAATGGAATGGGTCAAAGCGGAGTTGCCTGTTTCTTGTGGTAAGTTCAGTAATGGGGATACTGACAACACTACTGATCGTGCTATGTTCTCTCATTTGGTTTCTTGGGGGAAAGGAGACAAGAAGGGTACATATTGTATCTTTCCAAGAAAGGGGCAGACATGGGGACTCTTTAAAGACTGGAGTTTTGATTGGAAATCTAATCCAGATTCTAGTAGGAAGTTTGAATATGAATTTGTTGAAATCTTGTCGGACTATGTGGAGGGGGTGGGAGTTTCAGTTGCATGGTTGGCCAAGGTGAAAGGTTTTGCTTGTGTTTTCTGTAGGAGGAAGGAAATAACTGATTCGTTTGTTATTCCACCCATTGATTTATTCAGGTTCTCGCACATGGTTTTGTCTGTCAAGCTTACTGGTGAAGAAAGAAATGATGTGCCGAAAGATTCATTTGAACTCGATCCAGCTTCCTTGCCGCCAAATCTCGAGGAGATCGATGTGCCTGTTTTTTCGAAAGTAGAGACTATTGGCATAGACTTGAATGGATCATGTCTGGGATCTGCAGATAAAGCAAAACCTTCAACAGGAACTGAAGGATGTATACCTCAGCACCAAAATGGGGTGGAAAATGGTGTGGAGGGGAGTTGTCACCGCACTGAAATTAATATAAGTAGTGATGATGACAATTCTGATCTACGTCCACCTTCAATCCCTGATATTGAGATTCCAATTCCAGAACCCGAATTTTACAACTTTGATGCTGATAAATCTTTGGATAAGTTTCAGGTTGGTCAGATTTGGTCCTTGTACAGTGATGAGGATGGCTTACCCAAGTACTATGGTGAAATTGTCAAAATCAAATCGGGGTCAGTTCTCAAAGTTCATGTGAAATGGCTTGTTTCCTGCATACTGCCAAAGGGCGTTATTTTATGGAAGGATCAAAGTATGCCTATTTGTTGTGGAAGATTCAAGATTACCAAGGATCAAATGGAGTATACTTCCACCGGTGCATTTTCACATCAGGTTAAAGCAGAACCTACAAGTAAGAAGAATGAGTATAACATATTTCCTAGTAAAGGTGAGATTTGGGCCTTGTACCAGAATTGGAATGCAGAAATTAGAAGTTCTGAGTTGGAGAATTGGGAGTATGATGTGGTTGAAATCATTGGCTGCACTGAAATGCACATCCAAGTTTTGTTTTTAGAACGCATGGCAGGTTTAAACTCAGTTTTCAAGCCTAGAACAGAAGGATCATCGAATTTTACTGTGGAAATTCCTTCAGAAGAGCTTCTTAGATTCTCCCATCAAGTTCCTGCTTACCGGCTGTCAGAAGAGCGTGGTGGAACCTTGAGAGGTTTCTGGGAAGTAGACTCTGCTGCTTTACCAGTCCATTACTTTTTAAATTAGATAGTCAAAGTGCAACTGATTGAGAGAAGTTGATCACATCACTTTGTGTTGGGTATGTTAGGACACTAATGTTTTTCTTTTTTCCTTTTCTTGTCGCATATGATATTTGGGCTAAATAGTTTGATCTAGGCTTCCATGTCAAGGATACAAGGAAAATGGAAGTTGAAATCCTAATTTTCTATTTGCCTAGAATTATATGTAGTATGTGGCATTCTTCCTGTAGATCCTTTTAATGACCTTGTTGGTTAGAACTTTTATAGCAGCAATTTTACATTACTATCTCTTATGGTTATGTTGCAGCTGTTTGTACTCGTATTTTCAGTTGCAAATGCTTTTCTGGTAGTAAGAAACATTTCTGAACAATAGTGAATGGAATGTTCAAACCGGGCATTTGGTCTAGTGGTATGATTCTCGCTTTGGGTGCGAGAGGTCCCGAGTTCGATTCTCGGAATGCCCCTATATGTGTTTTACATTTTTTAGGGTTTTTAAAATTAAAAAAATTACATTAAGGGGCATTCCGAGAATTGAACTCGGGACCTCTCGCACCCTAAGCGAGAATCATACCACTAGACCAAATGCCCAGATTGTAAAACGATTATAATTAATTTTACATATCGTAAGAAGAGATAGATCGGCAGCTTTATATGTTTTTTTCAATTCGCAGTTTTTTTCGCAAGTGAAAACAGTGAAGTGGACCAATTCCACTTTTTTCCCTCCAAAACCCTCTCTTCTGTGTTATTCGCGCCTTTTCATCCCTCATTACTATCCATCAGTAAACCCTTGGTCTCAATTTGATGATCTTGTTCTCAATCTGGAATCGAATCCGCGTCGTTCTGATTTATTGTTGATGAATTGAAGGATGGGCTCTTCATCCAGAGACACCAATAATCCAAATCAACCGATCAAATTGAATCCTCTCATCGCAAGCACTCAACCTCTGGATTCTCAGTTTACGCAGCCGTATTCGCCTGGTACTGTTTTTATTTATTTATTTATTTATTTTTTTTTATGAGTTTCGTTTATGCTGGGTATTAAAGTAATTTATTGGCAGCAATAGTTATGCTTTTATCTGTAACTATGTTTTAAATTGCGTGCTTATCCCGTGAAAAAATAGGTGAAGAATGGGGAGACGGTAACTGTGTTTTAAATACCGAAATAGTCGAAGACGATGAAACTCAAGTATTGAATCTTGGTGGTGAAACTCAAGTATTAGATTATGATGATGAGACTCAAGTGTTAGATTGCTTAGATGGGTGTGATTTCATTGAAACACAGTTGCTGGATGACAAGGAAACACAGTTATTGGATGATAATGATACACAGTTGTTGGAAGATTTTGATCACTGGGTGGATGATGATCGTAAGAGTGAAAGATCTGATAGAACTGAAGATTTGGGTGACAGTGATGATGATGCAGCTAGTGGTTGTGATGGTGAGTCATTACGAGTAGAAAAGACTATGTGCTCTTGTCCTGACAAGGAAAACAACAAAGCTGGTGTTTCCAATGGTGATTGTTGTAAAACAGGTGTGTTGTGGATTTTGTTGCTGAAAAAACTTAAATATTTATATTTGTGAGTCAGTGATTTCTATACATTAATTTAGGAGTATACTTGTCACATGTGTGTTCTTGCATGTGCTATAGCCCCCTTAACAAGTTAATGTTTTCATTTGATATATACCTCCTGCTTAGTAGGGTTATAAAATTACTAGATAACTTAATGAAATATTTTTCTATATCTTTTTTGTCCACTCAGGAAGTGAGGCACGTTTTGCATCAATTCGTGTGACATCTTTGCGTGCCTCTGGTAAAATGGCTGGGAAGGGAATCAATGGTGAATCTTATTCAGTCTCAACCAGTGGTTTGTCCTCTGATCACCACACGTTTGGAGAACTAGGGGTAAAAGATAATGTTGTTGAGGAAGTTGATCAGGTTCTGCATTTGGTGAAAGAAGATGAGGTAAGGAAGGATAATAAGAGTAAGGTTTGTACATCAACTGTGCGAAAACTCGTTTTTGAGGAATCCTTTCCTGAAGACAAAAGACCTTCCGACAACAGTGAGATTAACATTGCTAAAGAAAAAGACTTGCCCCAGCTGTCTTTTTGTGACAATGAGATTGCTGGGTTAAGCTATGTTGACTCTCAAGAACCTGGAGAAGAATCAGAAGCTGAGGCTCTTAAATTTGTGGCAACATTAATTGAGAAGAATAATGTACTTGAGTTTCATCATGAAGTTGACTGTCGAAGGAGGTTTGGGGGAAAGTCAAATCCTGTGTCGTCTTTTATAGGGCCACAGAATCTAGCCAAGAAGGCCTATGACAGAAGTAAGGGGAGAGAAGCAGGGATATTTGACTGGGATGATACTCATGAGAATGAGGGTGGAGGAGAGATTTTTTGCAGAAAAAAGGAAGAGTTCTTTGGTTGGTTAAACCATAAAAAATCCTACAGTGAACCCCAAAAATCAAGAAAGAAGAAAGTGGCCACAGACAAGGATGATGAAGAACCAGTTGATGTTCAAAATAAAGACACAGTTCATTCTGATTCAAGGGTTATGTTAGGTGCTACAAAAAGGAATGCAAATAAGGCACTAGAATCATTAAAAAGAAATCTTGTCAGGGAGTTAGATGAGAAGTCTGATGCTAGCCTTACAAGAGGAGAAGCAGAAACTGTAGTAGCCAATAACAATGTGTCAGAGATATTAGATGTCGGCCCCGACACGCAAATAGCTGCTGAAGCTATGGAAGCCTTGATCAGTGCAGAGGGAATAACTCATCATAATATCAGTGGTCCACAGCTTGAGTCTAATGTCTCTCAAAAGAGATCGTTGAGAGAGAACTGTATTGTTAAAGGTTTCTCAAACAAACCTACATCCAAGAAACGGGCATGTATTCCTGCTGGTGTGGCAACAAGACAATCTAAGAGAATCAAGAGTTCTGGTGTTACATCAAGTGAACAGTCATTGGTTTCATTGGTGAAATTGAATGTCAGGGAAGAATGTGACAGGGATACAACGACTAATCAGTCATTGGTTTCATTGGTGAAATTGAATGTCAGGGAAGAATGTGACAGGGATACAACAACGACTAATACTAAGAAGGCTAAGGTACCTGCTAAAGGGAATGGTACTTACAAAAGTGGAAATAACTCCAATCAGGTTCATGCTTTAGATAAGATCAATAGTAAGGAGATCAACAGATGCCTTAGGTCTGGAGCATTGAGTACGGGTCAGTTGATTGAAGAAACAAACTTGACAGAGAAAGCTGGTATCTCAACAACACCAGTTGCTAAACGAACAAGGCATTCAGTATTAGTAAAAAACTTGAGAAGGTCTGAGCATGTTCTTGATGAGACTGTAGCTGGCTGTACCGATCTTCATGTATCTGCAACTGCCAGAAAGAAATCTGATGTGAAATCTGCTCTTCTCAATAAAGCTGGTGAACTTGGTAACAGAAACCAAAATGATGAACCGGTTCCAAATTTAACATCTGACAGTAATTTCACTGATGCATCAACACATCCTAGAAAACGAAGATCTTGTAGAATCCTGTCGCGTAAGGGCAATGAATCTGGTAATTTAGAAGCTCAATCTAAGCAAGATTTCGTGCAAGTGAAAACTGTCAAGCCTTGTAAAAGAAAGGGTGTTGAAGATCTATCAACTTCGGCTAGAAATACACAAATCAATGGCAGGTTGGATGAATCACCAGTAGACAAGCACAAAGTACATGATTCATCTTATGGTTCACCAGATATTTGTATGACACCTGTGAATGCTGCATCCCCGGTCTGTATGGGTGATGAATATTTTAAACAATCATGCAAGAAGAACCTAATGAGGTCTGGACTCTTGAGAGAAATCAATAGCATTAGGGCCACAGAGCCAGAGCCTATTTCCCCTCCTAAAGATTTGAGGAAGAGGAAAGACATGGCTGAAATTCGAGTATTATTCAGCAACCATTTAGATGAGGACATTATTAAGCAGCAGAAAAAGGTATTTGGTATTTGATTTCATATGCTGTCTTTTAAGCATTGACAAACTGGGTAACTAATGTGAAATCCATGATTTGCTATAGATTTTGGCGCGCATAGGTGCTTCTGAAGCAACTTCAATTACAGATGCAACACACTTTATAACAGATAACTTTGTGCGCACAAGAAATATGTTAGAAGCCATTGCTTTTGGAAAACCAGTGGTGACACATTTATGGCTTGAGAGCATGGGACAAGTTAAACTTTACATGGATGAAGAAGCGTTTCTCCTACGGGACAGCAGAAAGGAAAAGGAATTTGGCTTTAGCATGCCAGCTTCTCTGGCACGCTCTCGCAAGAATCCTCTTTTGCAAGTAAATGTTCCAATCAGTGTTGGTTATTACTCGGTTCTATTAGCTTTTAGTTTTTGTTTTCATTTTTATCATATTTTGAACTCTTCTTTCTGCAGGGTCGGAGAGTTCTGATTACTCCAAACACAAAACCAGGCAAAGAAACAATAGCTCGTCTTGTTACAGCAGTTCGTGGTCAGGTGGGTGTTCACCATGCTTTTGTTTCAAATATGTTCTTGCAACTACATAGTGGCTACTATTTGCATTTGCCATGATATGAATTATGCTTGAATTCCCTTTTGGTACTGATATTTTGATAAAATACACTTAGGCTGTAGAAAGAATAGGCAGATCTGCTATGAAGGATGTTGGAATCCTGGAAGATCTATTGATTCTCTCCTGTGAAGAAGATTACGAAATATGTGTTCCTTTTCTTGAAAAAGGTAAGGAAAGTTCACATTCTATCGTAGCTATAGGCACTTGTTTGTTGATTATTTAGGTGTGAAGAGTTTGTCCGCCAACTCCATGTACTTGCAGGGGTAGCTGTTTACAGTTCAGAACTGCTACTGAATGGGATCGTCACTCAGAAGCTTGAGTTTGAAAGGTATTACTCTCACTTCTAGTAAGTGCTCTTATGATGGGAAACAATTTCAACCAAAGCCTGTCCATGTACTGTGTTGGCTAGGCTGAATAAAATTGCAAGGTTCTATTCTCTAGGAAGAAGATCTCTTCATCAAAGAGTTGCATTGATAGATTTCATACCAAGTGTTTCAATTTTCATTGTAAATTTATGAGATTTATGGTTGTGCCGTTCTCTATTCATGACTTCCGTCTCCATGATAACATGACTTTTGTTTCCATGATAACAGGCATCGAATCTTTGAAGATCGTGTTAAGCGAACTCGTTCTACTGTATGGCTGAAAAAAGATAAGGAGTATCATACTGTGACAAGACATAAGCAGAAATGAGTGTAATAACACCTACAATTTTCCTAACTTATGTGTATATATTTTGCTTTCATTGCAAAATGAGAACTTTTCTCTAATTTATCTTCTTATTGAGCTTGGATTAGATGCCTGCTCTTGTTTATATTATTGTAGCATATTGGAGACTGAGAAATTTGACGTCTGAGAGTGGTAGCCGAATCTAAATTTGAAGGTCAAAATCTGAATGCTGTGTTTGAAATTATATGGAAGAGAACATGGGCAGAGATACTTGGATAAAGGAGAATAACTAACATTTACAGGTTACGGAGCAAACAATTTCTAATGGGGGTATGGTACTGCACATAACCATATCATGTCACAAAACTGAACTAAATACAAGAAAAATCTTGTGCATCACTTAATTTGTCTTCCTCTCTTTTATTTCTGCCTCCACAGAAAGAATAAACCAGTTGAACTGCGACTTCAATTCTTTCTGTACTTGGGTCTCAAACGGGGCTGGTGGCGTTCTGATTGACAGTAACTCGCCACGCGAAAAAATGGATGTACAAGGAGTTGAGGCTCATAGCAGTCCCAAAACCCAAAATTGCAGAAAGTAGTATTGCATAAATTGCCTTCAGATGAAACTGCAAAAACATCAAAGGTGGATGTTATAATTGGATGGAAGTTTGATATGCAAGGCCTTTCCATCATTTCGATATTGGCATATCTACTCACCAAAGAATAAAAAAGATGAACGATTATAGCCACAAGGGCAAATTCAAGAGCTGCATATGTCCATATGTACTCCCTGATAGCTGCGAAAGGTTAAACAAATAAGTATTCAGATGTTAAAACTTGAGCAGTGTCAAATTTGAAGCTTTGTTGAATTGGTTATACCTAAGATGACAGCAAACGTGGATGATAAAAGGCCGAAGGTAAAGGCAAATGGTGCAGCAATAATAATTGCTTGAGTCCTCATGTCATGAATCTAACAGAAGAATAAAAGAATTGACTTTGAAACACTGAATTTTTAGCCACAAAAGTAAAACAATGTTTACACAAAAAATTGTTGGATGCAGTACATACCAGAAGCTGTTCTAGGAAGAAGAAATAACATATTGTGCTGATCAAGACAAGCACCACAAAATCTTGCCAGGCACTGCATCAGTGATGAGTCAATATATTAGCACAAAAGAGAATTAAGTTACATATACTGCATGACTCCAAGCAAAGAAGACGCTTCTTAGAAGTTTGTTAATGGATGGAGTTGGGCTTGAGTTCAATTTATCTCACTTGATCATTGAACTGTTTAAAGGAAGAACATTAAGTAAAATGGATTGCATATTAACTAACCTTATTGTTTGTGTTTGTGGACTACGATCTTGTCTATTGTCCCTTGTAGAAGGGTTTGACACCCGAAGCAATGTTACAGGTAAGTTGCGAACTTCTTGCCCACATACCTCACAACACCTAGTTCCTCTTACACTAAACCACTTGATTGCACATTCTTCATGAACTAGTCTAAGGTCACCTTTGCAACTGCATTCCATTTTGAGTGTATTTCCTTCTTCACATACATCAAGGCAGATCCTGCACAGTGCTTCCTCCTCTGCAATCTCTTCATCTTCAGCTTCCACGGGAGCAGGAACTATTTGATCACCTACATAAGAAGAAAAGATCACAACCACAGGAGAATCAGCATTAGCTATCATGGGTTTGCCAGCTCATATTGACTAGGTCAATAAGCATGTACTATTTGGTCTAACATAAGGAGATTTTTTAGCTAGGTACCTCAAATTCAGAAAGACACTTGAACATAAAAATTTACTTACAAACACCAACAGTTTCATCAATGCAAAGCTATGTTGATTATAATCAACTTCTATGAGCACGGACTAGCCAATCATTATGCAAACAAGTTGATTTGCAGTGAAGCAAGTGTTAGTCAGATAATCGTTTATTTAATTTTCGCATAGAAAGCTTCAGAGTTTATGAAGAGAGTTCAACGTCAAAAACAAGCCTTAGGTGCATATAAATTGGGAAGCCCAACTCAAGGAATATTAATCGAAATAAAGAAGTGTGTGCACCATTACTTACCATTGCTGTCCATAGGGTCATGTTCTTTTTGGGTAGGCAGAGAAACTGATCTTACAATGACAACAGTTCTTCCAGGCACTGATAGTGATCTTGAAACCACGGCACGTGTTGCTGCCGTCTGCACAATAATGATGATATAACATCCACATCAACCCTAAACAAGCTTTCTAGGTAGCTAGCCATGGAAATTAACTGCTGCTTCTACGCGGTAAAAAGAAATATTCCCTCCATTCCTTAATAGGGGTTAAAAATTGACTTTTCACCCCTATTAAGAAGATGAAAGGTAAAAGCAATTTTTAGTAAAATATCCATAATGTATAATTTTTATTTTTTCCCCTAAAAGGTTAAACCAAAATAAACAAAAGAAAATAATGTTAATAATTGACTAAAAGTATAACTCTATATTTGAAAATTTTGATGAAAAGTCATCTTGATTCCGATGGACGCTTAAAGAGGAAATAAGCCAAAATCCAAATTAGACACCTATTAAGGAAGGGAGTTTTCCAATTTCCTTCTGCTGAAGATTTATATTTTTTTCAATCAAAGGTCTAAAAAGCTGAAGCCACCATAATCATATGAAATGCTAAAATCCAACAGTAAGTAAAAAAACAACAGTATCACCATAGCTGTCTTTCATATAATTTAAAGGTTCCAACTATAGAGACATAACAGGTAAATTCTAAATTATGCAGTAACAATAATTTCTGTCCTGCAAGTTAACTGTGATGAATACACTTCTCTTTTATGTTAAGTTGAAGTTAAAACCAATCAAGTTCTTGAAAAAAGCCAATTTGTGGACTGATCAGTTACCCTAGTGTCAGCATGTATATAGTAAACAAGTAGTACAGAATTGAGTAGAGAAATGAATTCTTAACTCAGTGCTGAATATACACTTACACTTGGTCTATCCTGTTCAGTGGAAACCCTTGCTGAAGCAGGCATGGAAACGGAAGGGGAAAATCTTGTCGCATGCGAAACAGGTAGTGATGCACATCTTTGCCAAGAAAAAGTAGATGGCACATTAACTATATTAGAATTCTCTGGTGCTCGCTCAGGATCAGAACCAAGAAGGGAACTCTTTTCACCAGAAGAATTTGCACTTTTCTTCTTGAAGCTCAAACCACGGAAGAAACCACCTGGCGACGAACTGCCTTTGGAGGAACCTTGAGATTGTAGTGAAGCCTGTCCATTTCTGCTAGAACCGAAACCTAAGGGTCTGGGAGGTATTTTAAGTGAAAGATCCAAGCGCCTACTACTTGGTTCTGGATTCGAAAACTCTCCATTTGATTGGCCCTCTATTTGGTTATCAGCCTGCATGTATTAAGCATTACAAGTCACAACATTATCTCAATTCACATCAGAACTTCACTAGGTCTTCTAACTACAATATAATGACACTAAAGTTTCACCATTCCACCCACAAGGTTCTCATTGAAGGAAGTTAATTTGGATTTCACAAACAAAAGTGATGGGAAGGAAACACACATATATCAATTGGATGTGTATCCTTCTCCAGTGTTGTCATACTCCCATTGATATGAAATCAGTAACTAAGATACATAACAAGGGGAAAAGATCTCCAAGCAAAAAATTAATTACTTTGATGATTAAATCCAGTCACAAAGTGACAACATCAGCAGATTTCATTCTCAAATTATCCAGCAACAAAAGATACCACTAAATACAAACAGCAAATCAACATAATTAAACCCCATCACAAATCCCTAAGACCATATACTCAAACACATACAAATCTCTCAACAAGATACCAAAGCTTAAAATAGCCAAGAAAGCTCCAATCAATCCAGCAAATAAAAACAAAAATAATAACAGATAAAACTTATAAAGAAATGACCAACAAATTGACCTGATTAGAAACCCCAGTAGCTCCATTAGTAACTGCTTCAGATGAGGGATGCATTACACTGTAGAGTACAGAGTCTTCAAAGAATCAGTTCTTATATCAGAACACGAGCAACCGATAGAGAAAAAAAAGCAAACAAATAAAAAAAGAAACACCCAAAGAATATAAGCCCGACAAAGATCCAACCTTGAAAAGTATATATAAAAATTATATAAAAAAACAATTAAAAAAAAAATGTCGAAATTTACAATAAAAAATGTAGAGGAATTTATGAAGAAGAAAACATGAAACACATGAGAGGATGATGAGGAGGAGGTCGGTGGGCCCACACTCACTTTGATGATTGTGACTTTATCGTCTCCATTCCGCAACTGGTCTGCTTTAGATTATTCCTACTCGCACTTGTTTTTACTCGCTTGATTGAGCTGTTCACTTGGACTTGTTTGACCACATCATAAATAGGTAATTGTACAGGTGTTTTTTGAAATATGCCCCCATAATTTCTTTCTTTAGAATATATACTCATTTATTTATTTTCTTTTTCTATATTCGTGTTAGAGAATCAATATTTCATTTTCCACGTATATGAGGCAATGGGCCAGTGGAGGTTCGGGTCGGTCAAAACCAAAATCCGATTTAATAGCCCATTAGATGAACCCGGTTTTTTCATCATCTCTACCAAATTGATTTTCACTTCTGTACTCAGACCTAACCTAATTGTCCAATATCTCTGCTTGATCTTCTATTAATTGTTTTCAGAGCATAAAGATGAAGTTTTTAGGTTGGTACTTGAAGATTGCTCTTGGGTCTGCATTAGTTGGTGCTTCCATGGAGCTTTTCATGATCAAAACCGGCTTCTGTGTGAGAACTCTCCTTTTTCTATTCTTTTCATCTCCAACCGCACTCTTTTTGTTTGCTTTTTCGTTTTTGTTCTTCAATGTTTAAGGACTCTTGTGCCACTGTGTGTCCGCTGGATAAGGCTTACTTTAATTGACTTGATTAGCATAGTCTTGACTCATGGGAAGTATTTTTATTTATTTATTTATTTATTTTTTATGTGTTGGTTGATTTCACCTTTCATGATCAAATTTCGTTTGGCATCTTCCGTTTATGGTTGTTCCTTGTTGGTGATTTATAGCATTCTTCCATTCATAATGATTAGAACTAATCATAACTTGAGATATCATGTATGCGCGTGAAAATAAAACTACTTTATTTGGCTTCAGTAGCATAGTCTTGATACGTGAAGTAGTTCTTATGTGTTCATTGATTTCACCTTTCATGATCCACATATGTTTTCATTTGTGATTGCTCATTCTGAGAGATTTAGAACTTATACTGTTATTCTTCTCATTAGTTACATGCGTACATCTTAATCTGCGCACCTTTTTGCATGTTATTTTATTTATTTTAACAATCACATGCTTATCCCCTGTAATTCTCATTTTCAAGTCACATTTATCTGAAACATCTGTGTGTTGTCCGTCAAAATCAAATGCCTCCTAATTAAACTCTACTTATGTGTTTGCCCTTCCAATCTGCAGATGACAAAGTAACTGTTCTGGAGGCAGAGAAGAGGGCTTGGGAAGCTTCTCCGGAAGCTCAAGCTATCAAAGAAGCTCTTAATCCTTGGAGAAAACTGGATGAAGAAGCCAAGAAAAGTTCCTAAGTTATTTGTTGCTGGAGTTCCATTTTAAGAGGTTGGTTTTAATCATTGACTTGGATAACCAAACTTTTTTTAGGTGAAATTTTTTTATTTCATTGAATGAAAAATCCTAGATACAAACTCAACTTAAGTAGGTAGTAAAATCTTCTAAATGTCTTTCTTGTCATCCAGTTTAGATAATTGGTCAAATAAATTTGGGATAATGTCCGTATACATGTATGGCCTGTAAGTCTTAAGAACCATTCTTGTTAACTTGACCAACTAAAAATTTTCATATATAAATGCACTCTTGGGTAATTCAAAAGCCCAAGAAATTTACATTTGATTGACTCTCCAGTTTTTTAAAGCTAAAATTAGATATCAAATTTATTGCTTAAGTATTCAATAACGCCTGTTATCAAATATAACAGAGTTCTTTCAGATGTTGAAACAAACTTGAATTGCTGGATGACTTTTTTGGTGTATACTTCAGGAAGGGAATAATTCACACTCAACAGAGAAGATAATTTGGATAGGTAGTGGTTCACATGAAATTTTAGGTGAAAAGAAAATTTTCTGCTAAGATTTTGACAGCCTTTGGTATATGCATATCAATCACTTCAGACACAAGACCAATTCAAAAGCTTTGTATTACTCAGAACTTTTTGATATTAACTGGCATACCTTACTCACTATTGATGCTCTTTCAATTGGTTCTCTTCTTAGCAGTTTTAGTATTTCAATCTATATACATACATGTAATGGATTTAAGTAAATCAAATGAAAGTTTCCGAGTTTCTTGTATTTCTGATGCAACATGAAGAGTGAAATGTTGAGTTTTAATTTCTTAGATGATACTGTTGGTTAAGAACTGTGATTAGTAGCTTTTGGAAAACATGACGACTCTTAAATAGAAAAATATATGAAAATTTAAATGTTATTGAGCCTTTTATAGCACCACCACGCATGTAGTTTGGTCTAACCTAGGATGCACTCAACTCTTTTGAGTAATTTATATTGGTTTGAATAGCCTAATGTATGTCCAGTTATAATGATGAATGTGCTTTTAAAACTGTCATTTGCCTCTATAATTGCTGTTAAGTTCTTTTATGGTGCTTTTTTAGGCTCTGCCCACCCAGATTATCTAGGCATTTCCTATGTGGTTGATATACTTGAACTGATAAGCAGAACTAAGACCAAAACACATAATATTAGTTTCTAAGATGACTATGATTACTGAACATGCTAGACCATTTACCAAACTAGTAGTGTTAACATTCAAAGAGCTAATAATGCATCAGCATTGCACACAACTGAGAGCTTATTCTGGAAGCTCTGCAGTTGTTTGTAAGTATCACGCTTCAGAAAATCAAATCAAAGCAAGTGGATACAGACACACACTGTAGTTTCCACTTGTCACCTCTACTTTGATTGTACATTTGTTGAATATTTGTAATTGGTGAAGTTGACACTTTTGACAAGTTATCATTCTATTCTTCTGTGAATGAATGTTTTGAATGCGACGTCGCATCATTTCGTCGGCAGAACCGGTGTCAATTGTTTTGACCGGTCTTTCCATACATACATTATAGCCAGATTATTTCCATTACTTAAGTGGTTGGTTGGTGAGATTACTGTTATGGCATTAAAAGCAAAATTTGGTAGGTGTGATTATTGCAATGGCATTAGTAGCAAATTTAAGTTAAACACCTGGAAACAATTGAACTGCACAGTGATTGCATTAACTGAGAGTGATCCTATATCTTGTTAGATTTGTCTGGTAGAGACTAATTGATAATTTATAGAATTATGAGTGGCATGAGAGGATGATGATATAATTTAAAAAAGTTTCAAGTCCTAGAAACCAAACTGTGTATGTTACATGAGTTATATGTATGGGATTAGTCGTCCAATATAGCTGTCTTTAATTATGGCATTTGTCTTGTCGATTCAGGGTGGGACTGAAGATGACGACCATTTTAGAACTAACTGCATGCCTCGATATGAACTGTATTACTGTGTAAGTTACTCTCCATTTACAAAGGTGAATGGTGTTTAGTGTTTACCATGTAATTTTTAGCTGCTGACACATGGATTAAAACAACTACAAGACAACAGATGTCATGATTAGGCAGAGAGTGGGGGAAAACAGAATAAATACAAGGAGTGGATTAGTGTAGAGTAGATTGTGAAAGTTGGTCCTATGGATGATATTTGGAAGGTGAAAGAAGATTTGTCTTCTTATCTTGTAGTGGAGGAGTGTGCAGATTCGGAGGTAGATTTGGGTGGTCTCTCACGTGAAGAAGATGAATATGAAGATGATGGTGATGATGCAGAGTCATGTAGCTGTGACACTGCTAGTGATCATCATGATGATCAGGTTGATGGTTGTGATGAGAATAATGATGATGATGATGAAACATTGAGTTGTGATGATGAGATATGCTGCTGGTGCTGCAAAGTGTGGTGGGAAGAAGAAGAAGAGGAGGAAGAGGAATCAAGCTGCAGAGTTGGTTTGAAAAGGAGGAAGGTGATGAAGGATGACGAAGGAATGGAAGATAGAGTTTTCTGGGAAACATGCATGGCCGTCGGCTACCCTTGACCACAACAATATTGAGTTTATCACTGCTCGACTGGCTCCATGATCATGGTTTCTTTGTATGTCTGTTGATGGTTGACTGTGGACTGGATTGGAACTGTGTTTTTACTTGCATGTATTTGTGAGTTTCTCATTTTGTATGTGTTATGTATGTAGATGTTTCAAATATATTGTATATGCTACATATTTTCTATCTTTATAAAATATATATATTATATGGGTCATGAGAATTGAGTTGAAAGAAATTAATATTATAATAATAATAATAATAATAATAATAATAATAATAATAATAATAATAATAATAATAATAAGGGAAAAAAAAGAGAGTAATTACGTTTTATTTCCACTATTTTTTGAAATAATTTCTGGAGAAATTAAAAATAAAACAATAGTTTAAACATAGTTAAAAAACCATTAAAATTTATTAAAAATGAAAAAGAAAATTCCACTTTGGAGATGCGAAAATCGCTGGGCAGAAGAAACTACAATAAAAGTCAGAAGAAAAAGAGCTTATGTACGTGGAAGGTGAGGTGATTCTTAAGGTACATGCGTTTCATGGAGCACAGCTTTTTTAAGCATTACCATTTAATTTTGTGTATTTTCGCAGAACAAATCATTTTCATCATCATCATTTATATTAGAAGTATTAGAATCATATTTGAAAGAAGTTGAATTTTTTTTTTATCATCATCAACCACATCTTAATATATATATATATATATATATATATATTAAAATAGATAATAATTTACTCATAATAAATTAAAATAAAGTTTAAAAATAACTACTTATCATCACTTGTTGAAGAAATGAAATATAACCAAGGTATATCTTTTGGGTCAGAGGTTGAATTGATCATCAGAAAAAGAATTAGGTATTAATGCTTGTATATATATTGGAAGCAAACAACTTCAATACTTGTTAAGGACCCTAACACAATCATGAAGACGGATTTCAAAGCTATTGTAATGATTGAGATGCTCAATATATCACAAGGCATACGCAATAAGTAAAAAAATTTACTACAAGATCCTTTTGAGAAAGCGGTGAAAAAAATTTACTATACCCCACTCACTAAACACATTCAAAACCTTTTGAGAAAGATTAGCTCCAGAATGCGGGAGGAAAGAAGAAAATTCTAATATCCTGCTATTTAATTTTCAATGGCTATCGATAAAATGCACTGTAACACATATGTAGCCCTCTATCGTACTAGCTGTCCAAACATCCGATGTAATACAAATTCTACTAAGATGGCATTCAAAACTTCCTTTAATTTCAATCTTTCTTGCTCATAATATTTTCAAACATCCATTGCAATAGTACTTCTAGTGACAAACTTCACATCAAGATTTAAATACTTTAAGGCATCCTTAATACCTTCATACTCCATAAAAGAAAACCGAAGTTCATATCTTATTAGCGCTTATTGTCATAGCCAATTTATCCCGAAAAATATTTTGGAAGATTTGTCTACTTCTAATCTTTCTTAATTGATCGATAATCATACCTCTAACATTATGGTACTTAACTTTAATTTGCTTGCGATGTTGAGCATGAAGTTTGAGAAAAGATGTTTCATACCTAGTACCTCCACTAATTCAATGCCACAAGTTTTACACTTTACTTTAGGTTTTTCATTCTTATCTAACCCTAAATTAGTGAAATAAACCCATACCTCTGAATTGCGGTCACGTTTTTTAATTGCTAGTGTTTGCTACCTCCTGATTCAACCATTTGACTTTGCCTCTCACTTGGACTTTGTTGAGCATTTTGGACATTCATCTCAGCTAGATTCACACCCTGAGAAGAAGCCACTATACTTCAAACTAAAAAAAAAATCTGAAATCACACATTTGTAATGAAATAAATTAATTAAGAATAATATACTACTTAATATAATAGAAAAACAAAATGTGTAGTAGTATATCGAATGAGTTATAACTGTGAATAAACATAGTTTTTTCATACGACATATTTGAACGAGCATACTCATTTGGACGGATCAAAATATAATTTTGTAAACTCTTGATATTTGCAGGATTAGCCAATAATTATATATATATATATATAATATTTACATACAAAATCTAATCACTTTGATTGTTATCGATTAATAAAACTTAAATTTATGAAAAAAATCAGATTTATCAGTAAGATAAAGTTCAAGTTTACTAACCATTCAAGAAATCTTATAAGAAATGAAATACTCCAAATGATTTGTTCTCTATTTTCTCAGTGACCATGTAGACCAATCTCGAAAATATCAGAACATGACTAAGAATGATAAAAAAAATACATTTATTCTATGATATATAAATATTCTCATCTAAGTCATACATACACATTAAAAATTAAAATAATTAAATCTCAATAATAGTAATAGTTCATAACATAACAAAAAAAAAAAAACCGGATTTAAATGTCTAAATTAGTGTTCAACCATATATGTATATGAGAGAACAAATATCATTAACTAGCACTCTACATAATTAGATATTCTATCATACTTCTTGAAATTGTGAAACTAATAGTATGTGTTGGCATGTTTAACACCATGAAAAATTAGTTGAAAAACATGAATAATATGAATCATACTAGTTAGTTGATAGCAAGACAATTTATAGTAATACGTCCAACAAAACCAAGTTAAAAATATGTAATCAAGACAAAATAGAGACCTTATAAAATCAAAATTGTTATGTATCACCCTCCAACATCACACTTTTAGTTTGTAAAAATATTCATATATATAAGTGCAGAAGAATTGAATAAAATGGAATTATTCTTGCTGACTAAAACAAACTCCATAACGTGGAGATGTAGAACAATAAAAAAATATCAAGAGAAAAATGACAGATAACCAAAGCTGTGCCAAACCGCCACTAGTTTGATTTTCCGCTTAGAGAATTAATAAAGGGTAATTACCGAAAATCCTCCAAATTTTGAAACGTTTGATTTTTTGCCACCGTTTTTCAAACGTTTGTGTCAAACCGCCCCCATTAACAGAAAACATCCCATCATAGTAGAAAACAACTTTAGTTTTATAAATGGGGTGGTTTGGTACAACGTTTGAAAACCGATGGCGGAAAATCAAACGTTTCAAAACTTGGGAGATTTTTGACAATTACCCATATATATATATATAAATAATATTTACATACAAAATCTAATCACTTTGATTGTTATCGATTAATAAAACTTAAATTTATGAACAAGATCAGATTTATCAGTAAGATAAAAGTTCAAGTTTACTAACCATTCAAGAAATCTTATAAGAAATGAATTACTCCAAATGATTTGTTCTCTATTTTCTCGTTGACCATGTAGACCAATCTCGAAAATATTAGAACATGACTAAGAATGATCTAAAAATACATTTATTCTATGATATATAAATATTCTCATCTAAGTCATACATACACATTAAAAATTAAAATAATTAAATCTCAATAATAGTAATAGTTCATAACATAACAAAAAAAAAAAACCAGATTTAAATGTCTAAATTAGTGTTCAACCATATATGTATATGAGAGAACAAATATCATTAACTAGCACTCTACATAATTAGATATTCTATCATACTTCTTGAAATTGTGAAACTAATAGTATGTGTTGGCATGTTTAACACCATGAAAAATTAGTTGAAAAACATGAATAATATGAATCATACTAGTTAGTTGATAGCAAGAGACGTTCAACAAAACCAAGTTAAAAATATGTAATCAAGACAAAATAGACCTTATAAAAGCAAAATTGTTATGTATTACCCTCCAACATCACACTTTTAGTTTGTAAAAATATTCATATATATAAGTGCAGAAGAATTGAATAAAACGGAATTATTCTGGTTGACTAAAACAAACTCCATAACGTGGAGATGTAGAACAATAAAAAAAAAATCAAGGGAAAAATGACAGATAACCGCTTGAAGGTGATGAAGATGAGAAAAAAAAAATCTAAATTGAGGGAGGATATGTAAGGATGTTGATGAAGAAACTTGTGTTATACCAGAACCGCTAGAAGGAATTCGGAAACGGGTTCACCTCTTAAAAGTTTCAATCTTCACTCTTCCTTACTTACAAGAGGTAAAGAATGAAGTGATTTGACTTTATAGTACCCAATAGAGTCTAAAACATGCAAAGGAGTAATTTAATCAATCACTTACATGTAATAGGAAAAGACACTGAATCAGAAACTTCATTTCTGTAGGAAAGACAGGAGACTAGAAAGAGAGGAAGCTTTCAACTGATTATCTTTGTACACATAACTCTTTTTAGTAAGTTGCACATGAGACTCAAGACGACAAACAAGTCGAGGCGATAAACGAATTAAGACTCAAGACAACGAACAACCGAGACAACAAATCAAAAGATAACTGCGAGAAGCGTCAAGTTTTATCATAAAGATGAGAAGTATGGTGTGGATTGAAGCGGATATCCCCGGGTAGTCCGCGCCAGTTTGAAAAAATATGCGATTTGTATGGACGGGGTAAAAAAGCCCGTAATAGAAAATGGGAAACAATATTCTTATCCATATCTGTAAGGATTACGGGCGAACCTGTATAGTTCAAGGACTTTGAGCCCATTTTGATAGTACTAGCTCCATCCATCCCACTCGAAACCCTCAACCCACCACCATCACCCCACCTTGAGGTTCGTTTAGCTCCTTATGGGCGTGGCGAACTTCATTGACTTCATATAATTGCCTTCATATAATTGCGTACAAAGAATGAAGAAACCGAATGTTTTTATTGAAAACTAAAACTCCTCAGTTCTGATCATTCAGAGTAAATATATACTCTTTTACAAAACTGAAGATCAGTAAAAAATCTCCTCAGAATCTTTATTTGAAATTTCTAAATTCAAAACATAAAAATTCTAAAAATCATATCAATTTATTTACTTTCTAAATAAGTCTTCAAATAAAATCTTGTTGACAACTCTACTTTGGCAATTGTTGTCATTAATCCTCAAAAACCTTCATATTTGTATAATTGCCTTCAACCTGTCCAAAATTACAAAAGCAGACAAATTAATAGCAAATCTTCAATAACATCCTCAAATAATAAAATAAAATAGTATAAAAATAATGCACATTTTGTGCTCAATCACACATCGTAGTATTCTCCTCACCACCAGAACCATTCTCATAATTAGTATTAGGGGTGTGCAAAAAATTCGATCCGAAAAGTCACCGATCCCATCCGAATTTTTGGATATCCGATTCGATTTTTACAATTTTGGATTTTTGGATCGGATATCCGGTTTTAAAATCGAATAATCGGATCGGATATGAATCGAGATTTTTTTAGTCTCGGATTAACCGAATATCCAAAAAAGAGAATAATACACAAAATTTTATTTTAATTTTTTTTCTATAAATAATATAGTTCACGATTTTGTATACATTTAATAATTTTAGCATATGGTACTACTCTTTTATATAGTTTGTAATGCTTATTCTAAAACTAAATTTATTTATTTATAGTAATTTTTTCTCTTAAATCGAACATTAAAAAAAAGAATTAGATAGAATAAAATCGGATACCGGATATCCATTTATCCAATCCAAAAAATTGGATATCCGATTAACCGGTTTTTCTTATTTTTGGATTGGATACAGATCATAGTTTTCCTTGATCCGAAATTTCGGATATCTAAAAATTCGGATCGGATCGGATCCGATATCCGAGAATGCACACCCCTAGTTAGTATCCAACCCATAATTCCTAAACCCCACCAACGACAAGGTCTGCCCTTTGCTCTTCTTTCTAGTCTCTGCGGCAGCGGTAAGAGAAGGGAAATCGAAATTTGTGTTTCGTAAAGTCAAAAAAAAATGAAAACAACTATTGCTCTTCCTTTTAGTCTTGGTGGTAACAGCAAGGGAAATCGAGATTTGTGTTTCATAAAATAAAAAAAAAATTGAAAACAGCTATGTGGACGAGCCCTATCCACTTAACCTTTTTATAATTTTTTTTAAAAAATTAAAATTATAAATTATGAAATTCCAAAAAATAACCCTGTTAAGTTTCACTCATTGGTGGGTGAACAGTAAACACAATATCATTTAACGGCAAAATGAAGAAAACGAAAGTGGTGTAGCTTTTTTAGAAAATTTGGCAAAACTGTAACGGTCATTTGAGATTAACCCTTATATTTCTATGGTTAAGTTGGATTTTCTTAAATGGTTTTTAAATGTGCATTGACGTTCTGATCATTATTTAATAAAGTATTTCAATAGCTATTAATATTTGAATGTTTGGTTATTTATACATATGTGTTTATGATCATTTACATGTATCAGGGTGATTGGTGTATGATGGACATATGAATAATAATTTTAGGGTATATGTATTACATATGTGTTTTTATATTGCATCACAATCAACTAAGACGAGGGTTTGACGCTATCACTATGAATATTTGAAGTAATGAGATTAAATCTTGAGTGAGTTTGATAGTTTGTGTATTAGACTGAAATAAAATGTAATTGAATTTTGTGGAGAAAGAGATGTATCTTACGTATAGCTGGTTATATAGTAAATTAATATTTCATCACTTTAAAAACCGCTTTAAGTTAGGGATTTGGAATATAGGCCTACTGACAGAGAAGTCCATTAAACTTGTTGATACCTTGAGAAGAAAAAATGTTGGTATAACATATTTGTAGAAAACCAAATGGAATGATAATAAAGCTAGAGAGATAGGCAATTCAATATATAAGTTGTCATATTGTGGTTAAGATAACAACATGAATAGTGTGAGCATTAATATTGAGCCTAGAACTTAAAGACAAGGTGGTGGACGTGAAGAGAATGAGGGATAGGATTATCTTCATTTAACTTGTGCTGGAGATGATACAATTATTGTTATAAGTACTTATACTCCTCAAGTAGGTCTAAATGGGGCAACCAAGGATAAGTTTTGGGAGGAGATGGATGAGCTAATGCAAGAAATACCAATTTATCAAAAAATCTTTATTAGAGGAGATCTTAATGGGCATGTCAGTTAATGTAGTGATGGTTATGATGCAGCTCATGGGGATTATGGACTTAGAACCGTGAATGAGGAGAGAAAAATATTCTGAATTTTGCGGTCGCTTATGACCTAGTGCTGACTCACACTTGTTTTGAAAGGGAATCTCACTTGATCACATTCAAGGGTGGATGTAACATAAGCTAGATAGATTTCATACTTACTCACATAAGAGATAAGAGTAAGTGTAAAGATTACAAAGTCATCCAGAATGAAGCATTGATAGCCCAACATCGGACTGTGGTGTTAGATATTAGGACTAAGAGTAAATGAAAAAGGAAAAAGAAAGTTGTTGAATTAAGGATCAGATGGTGGAAACTGAAATATCTTACTCAGAACACCTTTAATAATAAAGAGTTGCTAAAGGAGAATGTTTGGAGCTTAGAGTCTAATGTAAAGGACTTATGGCAAGAAATGGAAAGATGTATTAAGGAAGTGGCAAGTAAAGTGTTTGGAGTATTCAAAGAGTCAGGGTCTCGGCCATAAGATACATGATGGTGACAAAAGGAGATACAAAAGGCTATTAAAGCTAAAACTGAGTGGTATAAAAGACTACCAAGTGCACACTAACATAACGTGATTTTTAGGAATATAAGAGAGTTAAAAAAGAGGAAAAAAAAACTCATATGGTTTAAGCATGTGTTGAGGAGAACTTTAAATATTACTGTAGGTAGATATGAAATACTATTGGTCGAGGGATTCAAGAAAGGTCGAGGAAGACCTAAGTCTACCCGGAAGGAGATAGTTACTAAAAATGTATATGCCTTAGATATTGAGATCGGTTTGATATATAAAATGCTTGAGAGAAAATGTAAAACCTGTACTAATTACTTCATTCCATTTTGTTTTATTTAATTATTTTTTTAATTTTATTATTAGAAAATTTGTATAAAAGCAACCCAACTGATATGGAATTAAAACTTTACTAATGTCAAATATATATTTGCATCATGATTGTATTTTCTTGTTTCTACGATGGATTATATCCCGTCAAATTACCAAAGTATTGGAAAATAAAACCTATGAAAGTGTGTATATATAATATTTATTATACGAAACCTACAGCATATGTGAACAATTCTTCCATTGAAATCTCAACAAAACAAGAGTCCACGAACAAGAAATACAAATTAAACACATCATTGACCTTCACATTTGTCTTCCTTAACTACATTCGACAGCTTTATCAAATTTCGAATTCGGAAGAGACTCTCCATCAGAATCTTAAATGAACATCAACTCATCACCTAATCTTTATGTGTTCTTGCATACAATTGGATACCAGGACCAGCCACTGAAACAAACAAGTGCAATGACTTCTTTATAATAATCAACTTCCCAACCCATATAATATATTATTATTAATTCTTTTTTAGTTAATGGGATAGATGATTCCTACCAATACAAGATGGTGAAAGACGTACTTCCATTGCTCCAAACCTTTCGATTTTAATTTCCAAATGATAATATACTAATGGATACAAACTTTGTAATTAATAGTTAATAATTAATACTTTTTTATATCCAATTTAACTCTTTCCATAAGTGATGATAGTTGAAATAAAAAAAAAAGTTCCCAATTGTTATCTATCTTTAGATTATGTATTTAATGTCCATTCAAACATGATGAAATAAATATTCACACAAGGTAAAATTAAAAATGGATGCTAAATTTCTTTATATATATATATATATATATATATATATATATATATTTTTTTTTTTCTTATGAAATTATATGGTTTTAGTTACTAGCTTATTATATTTTTATTAATTGAATTAATTCAACGATTAAATTATTTTTCGGTAAAATTGTATAATTGAATTTTTTTTTTCAGTTCACAATTTTTTAACCATTTAAATATTTTTAAAAAAAAATATCTCAAATAGTATTAATAGATTGATGATTAATTTAAAATAATTTAATATAATGGCTAAGTTAAAAATGAAAAATAGTTCAACTGTAAAATAATTTATTATTTTTATATATTTTTAACATAAAAAATATTTTTTTAAAATAAAATTGAATAATTTATTGATCAAATTAATCCAAATATATAATAAAACGATATTTCTTTTCTTTTCTTTTATGAAAGAGAGAAATATTTACTGATTAATAATAAAATTTTTGAAAATCGAATTGCAATAATTTTTATATTTGTGGAACAAACATTAGTAACCATTACTAAATTCATATCATTATAATTCTAATATATAAAAATATTAATAAATAATAATTACATATTTAAAATTTATTATAATTTTTTAATTTCATATAAAAAGAAAAATTTACTAATCATTTTGATAAATAAATGAAAAACAAATACTCCTATAAAATTATATATATATATATTTATTGAAAGATTTCTAATAATAGCATTTTTATTTGGTAATTTTTAAAATTATTATCACAAAAATAATATTATAAAAAAATAAGTTTTACAAACTTATATTTTTAAAACATAATGTAAACTGCTATTATAGATAATAAAATAAAATTAATGCAATTCATAACCTCACTTACTATAGGTCAACCTAAGAATTTCATATTCTACTGTCATGAATTACAATTGTTGATCAATCCACATCTCAATCAATTTTAACTCAATTATTCATGAGATATGAAATGAAATGCAACTATCTATATATACCCACATACACAGGCAACTCAAGTAGAAAGATAGAGATAAAGAAGAAAAGGATGAAGGGAAAGCTTGCATTGCTGTTGACATTTGTAGTGTTTGGACTGTGCAATGGAGGAGAGTTGAGGAAGAGATTTTACAAGAAGACTTGTCCTGCAGCTGAGTCTATTATACAAGTCATTACATGGAAACATGTTGCCAAGAATTCAACCTTGCCTGCCAAACTCCTTAGAATGCATTTTCATGATTGCTTTGTCAGGGTAATTGTAATTGTTTGGAACCTGAATGAATACAAGTGTTTTGTTTCTTATCATTTTGTGTAAATGCAGGGCTGTGATGGGTCTATATTGATAGACTCAACAGCAAACAACACAGCAGAGAAAGATTCAGTTCCAAATCTGTCCTTGGCAGGATTTGATGTGATTGATGATATCAAGACTCAGCTGGAGAAGATATGCCCTGGAGTTGTGTCCTGTGCTGATATTCTGGCTTTAGCTGCTAGAGATTCTGTCTCCTTCCAAGTACTAATTAATTAATATATGATTGGCTTTTCATTCCAATCCAAATTCTATTGGTTGAGTAGTTAATGTGTTGAATGTTGCAGTTCAAGAAGCCAATGTGGAAAGTGCTTACAGGAAGAAGAGATGGAAGAATTTCACTTGCTACTGAGGCTCTTAGTGATCTCCCTTCACCTACCTCCAATTTCACCACTCTTAAACAATCATTTGCCAACAGATCCCTCACTGTTCATGATCTAGTTGTCCTCTCAGGTAATTCAACATGGATTCTTTCATAAACTTAGATTACACTAAAAGGGCTTATTCTAAAGTAGGAGATTGGATTGGAATGTAACAGGAGGTCACACACTTGGACTAAGCCACTGCAATTTCTTCAGCAGAAGACTATACAATTTCACAGGAAAAGGAGATGCAGATCCTGCATTGGATCCAACATATGCTGATTTCCTCAGAACCAAGTGCACTACTCTCACTGACAACACAACTACAGTTCCAATGGATCCTGAAACTCCAGTTGTATTTGACACCAGCTACTACAAAACCCTGAAACAGAACAAAGGCTTGTTCCAGTCTGATGCTGCCCTTTTGACTGAAAAAGGTTCTGCCAACATTGTTGATGAGCTTGTCCAGCCTGATAAGTTCTTGACTGAGTTTGCTCAATCTATGAAGAGGATGGGAGCCCTTGGTGTCCTAACAGGAACTGCTGGAGAAATTAGAAACAAATGCTCTGCTGTCAACTGACTTCATTTTGCACTTTTTACAAAAATGTTGCTTCTGTATGATTTGCATAGGTTAGAGGTTGACTGTTGGGTTTGACTCAAGTGTCTCTAAAGTGTTTATTGGTTTTGGACTGTAACATTATTTTATGTTTGATCTTTGTAATATGTTTTATGTGGAAATAAAAGTGACAATTTGGTCCATCCTGAAAGCATAAAAGGATGAGGACTGTCAATACTATTGAGTTGTATCAAATAAGGTAAGATCATAATACATAATTGTCTTGAGGCTTCAATATCTACAATCCATGTACTTTTTGACCAAACTAAAAGCATATAAGGCATAATGAAACATTGATTGAAGTAGCTTGGACCAGCAGCTGACATATATTTTGCAATCTCTTTCATAATCATGCTTGCCATCTGAGCAGTCATGCTTTCCTCGTATTAGCAATACTAGTAAAATAAGTCGCGCAACGCGAAAATATTATAGTAACGACGTTTATATAATTTTATGTTTGGTATAATAAATATTTTAGTATATTAATTATTAATTAATTTTAAAAAATTAAAAATTTTAATTAAATATTTATTTTATAATATATCGTCATTTAAAAATATTTATAAATCACATAAGATTTATTTATATATATAATTAAGTTATGAAATTTTATATTAAATTTTCTTATATATATATAAATTAATGACATTGAGAAAAATATATTGTAAATTAATTTAATTATATATCAATAATTAAAAAAATCGATAATTGATAAATAGAAAAAATATTTAATTGATGATGGTGATGATCACTTTTTTTTTTTAGTTAGTTTTTTATTTATCTTACACGTAAATTATTTTCGATCAATACCTTCTTAAATTTCAATAGGTATTTGGTGATAATATTGAGAATTCTGACCTTGGGAGTCAAGAGAGAGCTACTAAATATCAAAAGGTTAGTGATTTTAAACCTCATAATTTCTCATAAATAAATGAGAAACATGAGAGTTATTTTTGTTATTTGTTATCTGTATGCTTTATAATAAAATTTTAAAAATTCTCAAGAGTTAGAAATTTAATCAACATCATAAATGAGACATAACATAGATGTTTGATTCTTTTGTAAAATGTCAACAAAACTCAAAAACTCTAAATTGAAGAAGAAGAGTTTTGTTTTATATAATAAATACAAAGATAAATTGTTTTATATTAAAAAAAATTATAAATAATATATATATATATATATATATATATATATAGAAAGAGAGTTATTTGAAAGAAAAAAACTTCATTTAGATTGAATTAATATGTGGGTTAAATTCATTAAGTTTCATAATTATATATATATATATATATTTTGAAAATTTGTTTGTTTTAAATTATGATATGTTTAATAGTCTCGTTTTATATTTATATTTTTAGATTGTTTATTAATTTTATTTACTCAACCTTATTTAGGATATTATTTTAATTTTTTTAAAATAAATCGATTTTATTTTTGTTAGATTTTTGATAAATTATTGATGGACTATTATTATTTTTTTTTAAAATTTTTTTAAAACTATTATATGTGAATTTCACGTATTCAATTTTTTTATATAGATGGAATACTTTTATATAGATGCTAAGTTTAAAAATATTGAAATTTAAATTTAGGATAATTATTTTTAATTTACCACTTTCATTTTAGTTTTTAATTTTATAAAATAAAAAAACAATTGAGTATACTTTCAAATTTCATCTAGCGAGTATATACAAAATTTTGGAAAAAAAATTAAATATATTTACTCAACAACAATTAAAATAAAAGGAAGAGATGAATTGATATAAATAGGAAGAGAAAAGATAAATAATTCAATAGCATTTAATAGTGAAAGAAAAAAATAAAATAAGAAAATGAGAATAAGAAATGAATCATTGAAATCGGTGCAAAACGTACCAATTTTTTAAATACACTCTATTTATTAGAAACACTTGTCGTTGCCACATATCACTTTTTTATTTGCGATATATGAAATTAACACAACAATAACTAAATACACTCATTGTCACATGTTACTTTCTTTCTTATTTGTAACTAGTGAAATTAGTCACGCTTTGCGTGAGACGGTAAAGTGTGTATATAAATATTTATGAAAAAATAAGTAAAATAATTTGTATTTTGCATAATAATAATATATATTTTTTATTTTGTATAATTAAATATATTAGTAGTAAATTTTTATCAAAATCATAAATATATTATTATTTGATAATTTGAAAATTGTTTATATATATTAATTAAAGTATTTAATATAAACACTAAATTATATAAATAATTATTCTATTAAAATAATGAAATTAAATAATATTTATTTATTTTTAAAAATATGAAGATAATTGTAGATTTAGATGTTTTTTAAAAATATTAACTTGCACATTTTTTAATAAAAAATAATTAAAAAAAAGAAACTAATAAATATATTTTTTATGATTAATTTAATGAATATTAATATTATATATATATATGAAATAAAATATTATTTGTGAATTTTATTTATATATATAAATACTATTTGAATTACGAAAATAATTATCACATCCCTATAACATAAAATCTGTAAATATAAATTTTTTAAAAATAATATCAATCAATTAATTTAATAATATTCAATTGGAATAAAAATAAAAAAATTTAAATCACAATTGTATTAATTATAATTATAATAGATACTAAAAGAAATATATTTTACAATGATTTTTTAAAATAAAATAATTATTTATTTTCTTTACCTTTTGAAAGTGAAATGAAATATATATATATATATATATATATATTTATTTATTTATTAAGATGACATGTAAAATACGTATAATAAGGTATTTTTAAAAATATAATTCACATAAATATAAAAAATCATTTGACATTAAAAAAAAATATATGTACTATATAATTCATTTCATCACTATTATTTTGAATATATTAAAATCACACCTTCAAATTTTAAATTATTCAAATTACTTAATTTTTTTTCATGATTAGTCAAATAAAATTATATTGTTTTTTTATTTTGTTTTTAACAATTACATTAAGAAACATATAATATATATCATATAATAATTATAATTATTATAGTATATAATTAATATATATATCATATAATTATAATATATATCATATAATATATATATGTCATATAATTATTACAATTAATATATCATATTATATTATTTATTAAGAACTTCAATTTCTCTAAATGTAACGTATATATAAACAATAAAATCTAAATTTACAATACAATTAATAAATATAAATTAAATTAGAATAAATATTAATTTTAAAATGATCTCATACATTAAAATAATATTATGTTTCTTAAATAAAGTACATAATACTATAATTTAAAAAAAATAATGTAAAAATACTTTTACATTTTAATAGGATATGGACATCACACAATATGACATCATTATTATTATTTAAAATTATAATAGAAAAATAAATAAATTATGATAACTTATTACATATATCAAGAAAAAATAAATAAAAAAAAATCAAATACATCTTCACAATAATGTGGGTCTACATCAATTTTTTAATATTTTCTAAAAAAAACAATTCTATGATATGGGAAGTTATACTTTTTTTATATTTCTCAATACTTGTGGAACCACCATTAACCTCCCTAACCCTATCATCAGTCTCATCTCTATCCCGCAATCCATTAAACAAACAATTCCTCAAGATACCGCCAAAATTCACGTCATCTTTCGCATCATTTGTTAGGTTGTTCATCTCTTCTTTTCGTGTCATCGATGGTGAGGTTGAAATCGCAAACTCCCTCGCTCTAAAAATTGATCATCTCCATTTTTCTATCCAGAAGATGAAAAAAGAAAATTTGTGGGACTTGAAAGGTGAGAATGTGAAGAAAAATTGGTGGAAGTGGTCTCTATTTATATCATTTTTATTCCGTGCTTAATTGACGGAAGGGAGAGAAAGGTGAAGAGGAATAGACGTATGAATAATAAATATATGGACGGTTATTTAAAGACAAACGGTTTAACAATAATCAATTTCCATTATATAAACTCATTGATTTTTATTGTATGTTTTTAATAAAAATTAAATATATCATTTATTTTAGAAGTGGGCCATGAATTATTTTAGAATATACGTGTGGAGAGAGAGATGAAGAAAAGGACAAAATAAAATCTCTCCAATTTATTACATTCTCCTTAATATATCGTCAAAATATCACACGGATTCAAAAATAGCCAAAATGACTATTTTTCCACCTAAAGCAGAACTCTCAGCGCGCCATGTCAGTTTTGTGGGGCCCGCTGAGAGTTCCGCTTTATAATATATATAGATACTAGTAAAATTGCTCGCGCATTGCGCGAGAATATATACTTTTTATTAATTTTTAAATTTTTTAATAATATAAATATAAATTATATTCAATTTTTAAATAATTAAAAATATGTTATTTTTATAAAATAATAATTAAAATTTTAATATATTAATTTATATTAAATTGAGTACATATAAATTTTAATTGATAAAATATTATAATATTTTTTAATTTTACAATTATTTTATTTGTTAATTTATATATATATATATAGTATTAAATTTTACAATTTTAATTCAAAATATGTATAATATTTTATTTTTGTGTTAATTTTAATTTATTTAACTTACTATAAAGATAAAAAAAATGGATTAGATGATAAAATTATCCAACTAAAGAAAGTAATCTTTGTATAGATATCGATAATTGATAAGGGAGGTCTGCATTAATCTCAATGTATTTACCTGCAAAGAGGTAACGCTTGTTGCTGTAATAGTGACCATTGCTTTTGTGGTGCCAAATAAACCACAGCCAAATATTAGGCTAAGATTGCTTGAGAAAATAGCTAAAAAGCTTACAGAGATAATCTCACAGAGTTTAGTTCTAATGAATAAAAATTCGGATCCTTTTACAATCATCCCTATCCCCTATTTATAGGAGATATTTGGGTCCTATTTCTATTTGGATTGGGACTCCTTGTTTCCCTTGAATTCGGTCTCCTTTTTGGGCTTGGTCTTCTTTTATCAGATGGGCTTTAGGAATCCTAAGCCTAGCATGATAAGTCTTCCTTTTCCGATTGGGCTCTGGGAATCCTCGTTCAGTTAGGTAATCATTCGGTGGGCTGGTGTGCTCTGGTTTGAGCTCTGTTGGGCTCGGCCGAGTTGGATCTGCATTGGACCTTTGGCCATTTCGGTCGAGCCAGACTCTGATGTTTCATTAACTTTTGGCCCCTTTCGGTCGAGTTGATTCTGACGTTCCCAGGGCTTTTGGTTCCCTCTTGGTCGAGCGTAGTTTTAGGGCACCTCTTCATTCTTCGGCCGATCTTGGTTAAGGATCGTGATTGTCTTTGCATGTTCTGACCTTCGACTATGATGTCTTATGGTTATTTTCCCACCACAGCTTTTGGTGGAGAGATTATTTATATTCAAAATGTAATTTGAGAATGGTTGATCTTATCGGATTGTTTTTTTAAATAATAATATATTTAAATATATTAAATAATAATAAGATATTTGAAGAGATGTAATAAAAGAGGACATCTTTAATTAATACATTAATGAATGATAATATACTAATTAGTGATATATAAGTAAATAACTTGAAAAATGAACCTTATTTATAATATGTTATTAATAATGACATTTGAGTAAATAATTGAAAGAATGAACCTAATTTATAAAGTGGAATGGAACAATTTGAAGTATGTCACGAATGCGTGTTTTGTAACTCTTTTATATAAATATATAGATATGAACCAAACACAAAACTCGTATTTTGATTGTTTTTCCACATAATCGTAAACTCTCGATGTGTCCATTCAACTATGTGACTCGTTGAGGTGACTCGTTGAGGAGTTCTCTTCATAAAGCATGTAGAAACTATTAATTCATTTTTTCAAGGTAATAACCATTATTAAATTAAAAAATTAAAATAAATTTATTTTATTAAATGTAATACTAATATTTTTCTTTCTTTATTTCTTCTTCATTTTTTTTAAGACACTAATTTTGATTTTATTAAAAAAATAATAAATTATTCAACAAAACTTCTATTTTCTTAAAATTAAATATCAAAATTTAATATTTTATAATATTTTTATATATAAATAAGAGAAATGTTAAACACCATTAAATATTACTCATTATGAATTTTTGGAATTTTAAAAGTCAATTGTGATTATTATTCATCTTATATAAATATGAATAATTACCTAATTAAAAAATATAGATAGAAAGAATCAATTGAAACAAATTATTTTATATTTAAATTTGATATACAAATATAAAAATACAATAAATAATAAAAAAAAAATAAAATTGTTGTGATCAAGTTAACATAACCTAAGTATAAGAAAAGTAACAAAACTACATCAACACAAATTAAATCAAGAAGAGAAAGAAATATATATCACTAACACGAATATCAAGAATTAAATCCATAAAGAGTATAATAAAGATAAAAAGATAAATTAAAATTAAAAATTAATTTACTGGAAAATTTATAGAAAATTCACCAGATCATAAGTTAGAATAATAATAATAAAAAAAAAGTCATACATTAAAAAGTGGCTTGACACTAATATTATGCTCGGGGATAAAAAATCTATTAAAATAGATAACATCATACAAACAAAATAACAATACATATCACAATAATCAAATTGAAAACCTAAATCACTTACAATAATCGAACAAAATAATAAAATAACAATAATAAAAAAGAAACAAAAAATTAAACCTGAAAAGTGAGTTGACTCCACCTACAAAAACTCCTGAATGGAAACAATAGTAAAAACACAAATGGTTAGAATTGTAATTAGTAACACCAAACAAGTGAAGAAAGAGAGATGATTTTCTGAGGAATATCAAAAGTTAAATAGGATAATGAAAAAAATTGAGTGTTTAGAGGGTAAAGAATCAACCATATTGACTTGTTTTTGTTTCAGTTTGGTTATGAAATCCATGAGTTAAACATTATAGATATTATAGAGAGAAATGAAAACATATTCAAACATTTGAGTTTGGTTATGAAATCCATGAGTTAAATATAAAAATAAAAAAAAAGACAAAACATTTAATATCATTGAATAAAAATAATAAGAAGAGAATGAAGAATAAGAAGTTAAAACAACTTATTAACTTTTCATCTACAAATCAATTATTTAAGTTAAAAATATTCATTTCCACATGTCAACTCTCCATTAGTTAAAAACCAAACCAACACAAAAAAAAACTCTCATTTTGGGTGTTTTTCAACCTATAGCTGAACTCTCAGCGCGCCATGTGAACTCTGTGGGGTCGCTTGAGAGTTCTGCTTTATATATATATATAGATTTGTCAACTGCAACATTAACAAGTGATATATAATTAAGAAAATTTCACATTTTAACTTTGAATTAAATTAATAATTTCAATTATTTTATTTTACAAAAATATAATTTTCAAAATTTTAATTTTATATTTGAAACGGTTCAAGCTCGACATTCTAAATAGTTCGGTTTCTTCGCAGGCTGTTCTTAAAGATTAAATTACTATGAATTCAAATCAAAGTACTGATAGGAGATCCTATCCGAACTTGTTTATTAAGGGGTAATTCTTACAACTAATTTAGAATACGGGGGAAGGAAAGTACAATTACACTGTGATTCTCAAGTTTGTAAATATGTTGTTCATGAGAACTGAAATTTCTAGTCATAGAAATATTGTGGCATTATGTATCATTTTCATTGGAAGGGATTGGGACATTGTTAAAATTTATAAAGAGACCAATCTAATTGCTAATGGTTTGGTTATATTGTGTCAAGCCCAATACTATATCGGTAATATAAGGAGATGATGCCTTGTATATAAAGTTGATAGACAGTCCGATACCACTACAAAAATTGAGTAATGATGTGTAGCCTATTCTCATAACCCACTTTTCCTACCTAATTATACGTGTTGATTTATGGTTGGATGATTTTAATTCACATTTATTATATAATTATTTTTAATAATTTATCAACCAATCATAAATTGCCTCCTATGAGTAGGCAGTAAAAGTGGGTTATGAGAGTAAGCTATGTAGCATTACTCACAAAAATTACACCACAAATAATTTAAAATACCAAAACAGAAAAATAAAAATAAAAATAAAAATACTACTGATATAAAAACTGGTCTAAAAAAAAACAGAATTTTTGTTTCCGAAATTTTAAATTTAAATTTTAAAATAATTAAAAAATTATAATAAAATTCAAAAAATAAAACCTAATTGTATGAGCTAATTGTTATGTGTATGACCTCTTTTGATAGCCCATATGTGTATGATATCTTCAATATTCTCACAAAAACCCTTTACCCATGTTACTTGATCAAACCAATACACCAACCCATTATAAACCCTTTTATCTTCTTTTCTCTAAGCAACGTGGGATATTTTTACTCTATTCAAACCAGTGTTTGTGAAATCGGGCCTAGGCGGCCGCCTAGGTGTTTTGAGATCCAAACGATCCGATTTTCATATAATCGAAAGTGAAAATCAGTAATGGGCCTAAGCGCCCAACCAGGCGGGCTAGGCGGTCCAAATCAGTCTAGGCGGCCCAAATCGGTCCAGGCGGTACCTAGATGCCCAGATTGATTTTCTTAAAAATTTGTCCAATACTAAAACGATTTCGTTTTATATAAAGCAATATGGTATCGTGTTGATCATTTATTCTTCTTTATCCATTTTCTTGTCTTTTTAAATGATTTTATTGTTATTCTATTTGGTTTTTGAGTTTATATGATGCGGATCAGATTGCATTGGACTATATGGAAAGTCTGGATCGTTCGAAGGCTACTTGATAAGGGTCTAGAATACTCGTTTGTTATCTGTTTGGGGCCTGCAATAGCTTTCTGGAAAGGGAATTGCGAGACGGACGATTTTAAAATTGCAACAGGATGCCAAAGGCCGTGTTGCACAGTTATCGGGCCCAAATTCAATTAATTTAGGGGTCAATTTTGACTTTTTCTATTTTTGCCAGTTTTAGGGTTCCTGTTTCCGGCAGATTTCTATTTTTTTAAGGTTTCTTTTGCATGATAAAAACATCTTATGTTATTTCAAACCCTATCATGTAATAATATTATTTCTTTCTCTTAGTTTGAGATTTGGCTTTGCCGATCCCTTGGATTAGGGTTTATTGACGTCCCAGTCAAACGAAATTGACTACCAAAACTCGTGACCGAGTCTAAACAGTCTTAAACGTAACTTTGTTAGATTTGGAATTATTTCATATAATTGTTTGTTGAATGAGATATTATGAAATTTTAGATGGTAAATAATGTGATTGAGATCTCCTAATAATATAAATGAAATGAAAACAACAAAGTTATATTTTTTTTCTTTTCAAAATTAAATAAATATTGAAAATTTTATTAAATTTAATTCCAGTCAAAGTCAAATGTTGACCGATAGTCAACACCTCCTAGGCCCCGCCTAGTTCCCGCCTGGACCGCCTAGATGTGGTCACCGATCCGATTTTACGAATATTGATTCAAACACATATTTCACAACAAAAGTATCCAGAGAATTCCATTAATATGAAACATTTTGGGTGATGATACCCATGAACAAATCTATGTGGACTCGACCCCAACCCAAAGCAGACCATATCACTAATATGGAAGTTAAGGATTGGCTCCAGGTGGTATCAGAGCCCTGGTTCAGAAGATGGAACCCCTGATTAGATCTGTGTTTGGTGTGTCTTGTGTCAAAAGTCCTCCTGATAGTAATATAGTGGTCGGGGGGCGAGTGGTACAAGGGGAGCCCAGTGACCGATGGGCTGGTGGATTATTTCAAAGGGAGTATCCGCAGGCTCACCCATGACCCGGACAATATGTGAAAGGGGAGGCCAGTAGATTATTAGATTGCTTGAGGTAGGTACAAGTTGTTCAAAGTGGTGGTACTCCATTATCATATTGGTATCTGATTTTATATGATATTCGTCTTATTTTTCAACAAGTTACCTTAATCTTTGTCGCTTGGATTCCAAGACAAGTCGATTCGCGAGAGCACGTGTTAGCTAGTCAGACATTTTCTTAGACTAGTTTCTAACTCCCGATTTGAGGTAATAAAATTATGTTTCTTTTATATATACTAAAAAGATATATATATAACTACTACGGTCAAAAATGGAGTATTGCTCGTAGTCTATCCATTATCGTGCGGATTTGGTCATTCATATAACGACAATAAAATTGCAAATGTTTTATAGGTGTGAGCAGATACAGGTGGACATAGGTTAAATTGACTTAATTGTTCGCAATGTCCATCACCGTGCCGATACGAACACCATGTTCATAACCATGAAATCATGACTTTTTGCGGCATGAGACTTTGGTACTTGTTTCGCAATGCTATATAATTTAATCTAACTATTTGTGGTGCCAAATAAACCACAACCAAATATATGACTAAGATTGCTTGAGAGAAATAGCTTAGAAGCTTACAAATATATTTGAACAAAGTATCTTTAATGGTTAATCAAAATCGGATCTCTTTTACAATCATCCTTGTCTTCTATTTATAGGGGACGTTTGGGTCCTGTTTCAATGTGGATTAGGACTCTTATCATCCTTTTTGAACTCAATCTCCTTGTTGTATTTGGAGAGGGGTATTTCAGTGAGAGTTGATTCAGGAAACCTTACATTAGGCGGGTTGGGTTTGGACTCAATTTACCGTGTCCAGGAAGCTGCAGGGTTTCTTTGGCTTGATTCGGCCGAAGGCTTGTTGGGTCTGATTCGGTCGAAGGCCTGCTAACCTCCTTCGGTCAAAGGTCGAATTCTTGATATTGCTTGATTTGATGAGCTCTGGTTTTTTATGTGTTGGGGTGTCCTGATATGGTTCTGGACTGGGTCTCTTCGAGCTTGGTAAGTTGTATTTTTGGTCGAAATGGTCCGGTCGAATTGCCTTGGTCTTGGGCTTCGGTCCAATATGCTTGGGACCTTGGGATGGAAGACTATTTGAGTTGCTTTAGCTTTATTTTTAACCTTTAGGGGTTGTAGGTTGTTTTCCCACCAGACTATTGCTTTTACATTATTTGTTATTAACTAACTTGTATGGAGGGTCCCTTATCAATTTCTTAAACTGATAAAACATTATTAAACTATTTAAATTTTATTTTTTAATGAAAAAATGTAATGAGAATTAAAAAATAAAAAATAAAAATAAAATTTTAAAAAAAAAAAAAATTAACAAATTAAGAGTAGATTTGGTTTAAAAATTTGAATATAATATATAGCATATTTTTGTATACTACTTTTCTTATCTATTTATACTTAATAATTGAATATAAAATAAAAATTTATAATAATTAACATTTCAACCTAACGAAGAATAGAAAATTACTGTAGAAATTTTTATAAAAAATATCTCAACTAATAATTTATGGAAAAGCTATATCCGACTAGTGAAATTATGAAATACTTATATTAACGATAACAGACATACATCTAAACGAAGAAGTTTAGATCACAATCGATTCCCTAACCTGAAAAAGATCCTCGCCGGCGCCGGCGCCAGCGGTTGACCCATCTTCTACCTTGCTTATCTTATACTACTGTATATCTTTTCTCACCTAAAAGGTCGATGATAATCAATTTCAACGTCGGTGGTTATTTTGATTAATGGTAGGAAGTGAGAATGAAAAAAAGTATTATCAATTGTCCTGTTGCCATGGAACATTCTTTAACAAATGCAAATTTCAAACGTGAGAAATCTTTTTAAATTGAAGTTGAAGAAGATACCTACCAAAGTCAAAAAGCCCAAGAAGATAATTCCAAGTGAATAATTTGACTAATTAAGAAAATGCTTCAATAGCAAGTCAGTGTTATTCATTCAGAAATCAAAGGTTCAACTTAACTTAACTTAAAAACTCATCACGGCGGCGGCCTGTCCTGTTCAAACCAGTTACCTCTTGCTTACTTGCTTGCTTATTGACTTATGGGGTTATTTACTGACTCCCCTACCCAGAACCAATTGTCCATTTTTATGGAAGTCAACATTACCTACTTCATTTTACAACTCCCACCAAGGAATTACAATTTTTTTTATGAATATATATATATATATATATATATATATATATATATATATTAAAAATCCCTCTATATTATCCAACCGTCCTCCTTCCCTATAAAATTTTTGACTCATAGATTTAAATTAACTTTTTATTTAAAATATTTAAATTTTAATTAAATTTTACATTGAATTTTTTAATTATTAATTATCTTTAATTTTTAAAATAAAAGTATCTTAAAAAAACTCTGATAACAAATAAAAATAGTTTGTTATATTTTTCATACAATACTATTTCAAACCTTCTCGTTTTATTTTAAGTTTCGTTATGAACTAACATTTTAATATAGACCATCAACTAACATGTTTTTCTACCAAATCCCACCTCCTCTTCACAACATTTTGTTCTCTTCTGTATGACTTTTATTACCTAATAATTCTCTTTAAAAAAAAAAATAAGTGTTAAATTTCTTTTATATAATTTATTGTTAAGTTTAATAACTATTAATATATTTAATAAAAAATATCTAATAATATATACTGCCACTATATCTTATTAATAAACTACATCAAATTTTTTAAATGCTTTACAAGTACATTTTTGTCTAAATGTGGTTCAAGCCTTATTATTAAATTTGGATAGATAATTCATTTATTCTATTAAAATTATTTTTTATAATAGAAAATTACAAAATTCTTTATAAAATTTTAAAAATAAAAATATAAAGGGATGGAATTATTATTTTAAAATAAAATATTAGTGAAAGATTTAAAATAAATTATTCTTTATATTTAGGTCATTTTCAATACAAATAAAGTTGGTATCTCTTTACTATAATATTATAAAATTTAAATATTTAAATAGTGACTTAGATAGAGAAATTTAATTTAAACCAACGACATAAAATACAATCAAACCTCTCTATCGCCGTACTATTTATTTGGCAATTTAAACTATTATTCACATATAACGGAAGTCATAAATCTTACTTGACTGTTATAAATTCATAATAATTTTTTTTTTTTTGAAAAAGATAAACTCTGAGTAAAATATGCATAATTTAGAACATATTTAAAGTTAAATTTATTCAAATACGATGGAAAAAGTCTACCATGGTAACTTACTTGGAAGATCCAAACTTTCAATAAAAGGTAGTCAATTGTCTTTCTTTGAAGGCAATTCAATGCCGAGAGACTATGTAGAGTCTCTTTTGTCAGATGAGAGACTCCTCGGAGACCAGCGCTTTGGATTATCTAAATTTTAATGTTTCAAATTATTTTTATTAATTATTTATATTATGAAATCTTTCATATTCAATTATATTTTATGCAATCCTTTTATTCATCATTTTTAGTTATTAAACATTCAAAAAAAAATCTATTATTCCGTGAAATTAATTACCATAGTTATTTAAATTTTTAAATTTAATATGATTTTATTAAAAAAATAATGTATTATATTTAAGTAGATCATTATAGAGAATGAATTTTATATAAGACGTTTTATTCAAATTACGACCGTTACTGTTATAGGTAAATTGATATTATAAAGGATTAAAATAATATTGAAAAAAATATGTTATAGTGAATTAGTGTTATAAAGAGTGACAATAGAAGTGTTTGACTGTATTCCAAATTCAAAAAGCTTGAGATTATTATTTATATTAAGGGGAAATTACATAGAGGGTTAGTGAGCTTTGACATAATTACGTTTATGCCGAGTTTTACAGCTTTTTTACAATGAACATGCATGAGTTTTACACAATATTGCTGAGAGGTCTAACGGCGTGAGGTCAAACCTTTGACCTCATTAACTGCCAAGTCATCATGTGAAAGTACAATTTTGCCCTTCTTATATGTGTCATACTCTTTTAACCGTTGGTTTGTTATCCTGTTATAACCAATGGACAATAAATGTTAAAGATTACCCCATCATTATTTGTCCTTTTATAATATAATAATTATAATTTTATTAAAAAAATAAAAAATCTGATTGAACTCGACTTTTTTATTCATATAACCCCAAAATATTAAACAAATACCAATCTGCTCCAACAGGTCGATTATTTATCGATATGCTCCCAATTGTAAAACGTCCAGAATCGTTTTGTTGACTTTATTATTATTATTTTTTCAGCAAAACGCATCCTAGCGTTTTGCATTTTGCAGCAAAACGCACCCTGCGTTTTGCTTTTAAAAAACACTTGTTCCAATACAGCAAAACGCACCCCAAGTTTTGCTTTATAAATACATCTAAAACAGCAAAACGCATCCCCAAGTTTTGAGTAAAATGATTTCGATCCTCACATTCACTTTCATACTCTACCTAACAAAACGGTCCTAGACGTTTTGCAATTTGGAGCAGATCAATAAATAATCAACATGTTGGAGCATATTGGTAATTTTTTTTTTTTTTGGTTATATAGCTGAAAAAGTCGATTGAACTCACACAATTTGATTATTTTTTATTTTGTTATTTTATTTTATTTTATTATAATAATATAACTATATTTATTTATTTACTATTATTTTTAACCATATATATTTATTTTATATATCTCAAATTAATTTATAAAATTTTAATTTAATTTATTTATTTAGATATGAAGCAATTAAGTTATAACTTTTATATTTTAATGATTATTTAAAATTTATGAATAAAAAATTATAATTTAATTTTTAAAATATTTTAATTTATCAATAAAATTTTTATATTAATAAAAAATAAATATTTTTTTGAAATAAAATAGAAAATTTTTACTACATAATAAAATGGAGATTTATAATTATATGTTTATATAAATAAAATTAAAAATCCTAAAAAATACTTTAATTATTTGTAAAATTTTTTGATAATTTTAAAATGTTAAAATAATAATATTTCTATTTAAATTTTGAAATATAATTAATTTTATTTTTTTTAAAAAAAATACATATTTATCAATAGCTGTTAAAACTCATTTTAAAATTAACTTTTAAAATAAAATATATTTTAAAATTTTATGATATATTTAAATTTTTTTTTATAAAATAAAATTAATTTAGAATTTAAAATTAATACAATAATAAATAATTTAAATATTATGTTCATAAAAAATATATTCTTATTAAAAATTTAATAAATTATATTCTAATTAATATTAAATAAATTAATAAAATATATACTATAATTAAAAAGTAAAATATAAGAAGACTATCAAATATTATTGAATTATTTAATTAAAATTTGTAATATTTTAATATTTTATTAATTTTAAAAAATAATAATTAATTTAAGAAAAAGAAAAATAACATACAAGAAGATGCAAGATGGTGGGTGTGATAGAAGAGGGAGAAGATGGTCGGTGATGGTGGTGTGTAGGGGTGTTCATTCGGGTTGTCCCGAACCGAACCGTACCGAATTTTCGGTATTTCGGTATTCGGGACAACAAAAATTTGGCCTGAATACCGTACCGAATTAAAAATTTCGATACGGTACGGTATGAGTTTGTTCGGGACGGTTCGGTAAATTTACCGAATTTCAATTTAGTATTTTTAGTGGTGGAAGTTACACCACGGTAAAAGAGTCTTCGCACTTGGTGGTTAAAAACAGATTTGGAACTACAAAAACTGAAGTAGGTCATTAAATTTCGGTAATTCTGGACGGTCATGAAAATTCGAGTTTTGTCTCGTACCGTCCCATATACCGAATAACCAAAATCTGCATAATCGAATACCAACCCTAATAACAAATATTCGATTCAGCCCGTCCCAAAATTTCGGTTCGGTTTTCGGGACGGCCGAACCGTGCACACCCCTAGTGGTGAGAGTGTAAGAGGAGAGAGAGGCTGGTGGTGTCTGGATAAGTGAGGGGAGAGAGGGTAATGATTTTTTTATTTTTTTTAATATATAAAATAAAAAATTACCAATATACCCTGACACCTCAGAATTTTATTACGACACATGAGCAACATATAAGCATGGCACTTAACTGGGTTAAAGATTTGACCTAACGTCGTTAGACCTCCCAGCAACATTATACAAAATTCATGCATGTTCATTATAAAAGAAATGCAAAACTCGACATAGGTATAATTATGCCAAAGATCGCCGACCATGTGTGTAATTTCCCCTTATATTGACCATGTGCATATTACTCTAAACCTTCCTCCGAGATTTGCTTAAAGAGCATAAGAGTGAGGACTAATATACCTAATCAACTAATCCTGTGATATCTTGGTGTTAAATAGGATTACTAACCCGCTTAAAAATGCCAAAAGATAGTGAATTTTAGAAGAATCTTAACGACCGTCTTCATAAGGAACCTGAACGACCTTCTTCACAAAGGGATGAACGGCGTTACATAGCGTAACCAGGATTAAGCCATACATCAATATTTAATTCAAAGTAGTGAAATAATGAATTGTCACCTTGATCTACTAGTTCCATAATCTCGTGAAGAAGGTTCAAAGAAATTGTAACCTAAAACGAAAAATAATCAAAGTAACACACAAGTTTCATATATTTATTATTTTCTGTCCTCTATCTCTCACTTCACTTGCCTATAAAACCAAAACCTTTCGCTGTGCTCTCACACATTCTTCTTCTCCTTTTCTCCCCACAAAACAAAAAACATGAGTACCCAAAAAACCCTTCTCCTTTTCCTCCTCAGTTTAGTCGTTTTCAATGTTTTCACCATCTCCGACGCAGGACGTGGACGGGGACGTGTACGCGTTAAAGAACTGAAGATGAAATTCTACCAAAGGAGCTGCCCACAAGCCGAAGACATCGTCAGAACCATGACATGGGACTCTGTCCGAACCGACCCTGGCATGGGCGCTAAACTTCTCCGAATGCACTACCACGATTGCTTCGTCAGGGTATTTATTTTTATTTTTTTAATTTAAAAGTCATGAGTAAATAGGATATGATTTTTAATGTAGGGCTGCGATGGGTCAATATTGCTGGATACAGTAAACAAAACAGAGCCTTCTGAAAAAGAAGCGGTACCTAACCGATCACTACTCGGTTTCGACGTAATCGAATCCATCAAATCTGCAATCGAAAAAGTCTGTCCTGGAATCGTCTCATGTTCCGACATTCTCGCCTTGTCCGCTCGGGACGCTGTCTCCTTTAACGTAAGTTGAGAAAAGTGTACACAAATATATATATATATATATATATATATATTAATTATATCATCATATAATAACCAACCAAACATTTATAATGGCAGTCGACGAAGCCGAAATGGTTAGTACCAACCGGAAGAAGAGACGGCAGAATCTCATTACAATCCGAAGTGAGCGGAAACCTGCCATCACCATTCTCCAATTTCACAACACTGATGAAAATCTTCACAGACAAAGGACTCGACGTACACGATCTAGTAACACTATCAGCCGCACATACAATTGGAATTGCACATTGCGGAGCTGTTTCAAGGAGGCTTTACAATTTCACTGGCAAAGGAGACGCCGATCCTTCTTTAGATAAAACTTACGCTGATTTCTTGAGAACAAAGTGTCCTAATCCAGCTAATCCTGCAACGACATTGGAGATGGATCCTGAGAGTTCGTTGTCTTTTGATAAATCTTATTTCAGCGTTGTGTTACAGAACAAGGGACTTTTCCAATCTGATGCTGCGTTGTTGACCGATCCTGAGGCTTTGGAGACGGTGAAGAGGTTTGAGAAGAGTAACGCTTTCTTTTGGGAATTCTCTGATGTTATGCAGAGGATGGGTGCTATGGATGTTCTTCTTGGTGCTCGTCAGGGGGAGATTAGGAAGAAATGTAATGTTGTTAACAAAATTAATTAAACTTGATCGTGGATTAAGGCTTTAAGCATGTGTCAGGTGTCGTCTTCTGAGAATAATCCTTATGTATTTGTATTTTAATGCGTTGAAAATAATAATATTAATATCAGTAATATCTATGTTGGATTTGTACTACTTCGTTATTTGCTAGTTATAAATGATACTTCATTTTATTTTAGTACTTCATGGTAGGTAAAATTTTTTAACTTCAAAATCAAAAGGGTGGATGTCCAGCTCTCACTTTTGAAAATATATACTATAATATATTCACATAATTATATATATATATATATATAGGTTATTTCCAAAAATACCCCATTTTTTCAAACGTTTCACTTTGAGCACCCGGTTTTGAAAGTTTTGGAAAACTATCCCAAAATCAAAACACTAGTGGTTTTTGGTAATTTTGTGAGTGGTTTTGGTGTTGTATAAGTGGTTTTGAAATTCTATATATTTAATTTAGAGATTCGGAAATTTTCTAAGATCAAATTTACTCAAATAACACTAAAATCACTCACAAAATTAACAAAAACTACTAGTGGTTTTGATTTTGGGGTGGTTTTCCAAAACTTTCAAAATCGGGTGCTAAAAGTGAAACGTTTGAAAAAATAGGGTGTTTTTGGAAATAACCCTATATATATATGTATATATATATATAATTCTTATTATATTTTCGTTAAAATTTTAAATTATATATCATAAATATATATTAATTTATTATTTTCATTTTTGTTATTTTATAACTTTTATTTACATCATATAGTGCAAGTTTAAAATTTTAAAAAAAAAAAAAAATCTTTCAAACTTTCACTTTTCAAAAATGAACTAAATTGACCATTTTATCCTCGTGTGGAGATCTTTTACACTGATTTGTGAAGGTGTAAAGGTGGTCTGTGAAGAGGACCTTCACATATGTGATGGTCTATTTTTGAAAATCAAAGTTTGAGTGGCTCAAAAATAGAAATAAACTTCTATTGGTTTAGTTTTGAATTTTTAAATTTTATTTGGTTTATTTTATATAATTTTCCCAAATTAATTTATTATTTTTAAAAATAAATTTAAAATTAACTTTTATATAATAATTTAGAATATTATATATAGGTGAATTAGATGGAAAAAAAATTTTAAAAATATTGCCCAGACCTAACCTAAACACTCTTAAAAAATATATAAGAAACCAACCTAAATAATCTTAATATAATTTAATTTTTAATTTTATTGGAGAATTAAGAAAAAATAAATTATTTTTTATTGTGAAGTAATTTTATACCATACTTCAAACTAAAATTGTAAAATAATTACCTTCCAATATTATTATATTTATATTTTTTAATTACAATTTATATTCTGAATTTAATTTTAGTATCTTTATATATATATATGTATGTTACTTTTATCAATATCTTACATAATATTAAATTCAGAATATTGTAATTTTTATTTTTAAAAAAATTTAAATAAATAATAAATACAAAATTTATGTTTAAAAAAATACTTTACTGTTTATTTCAATTTTTAATTATGAAAAATATAATTATAAATAACCAGTTTAAAAGAGATTAGGATAAACAATTTATCCATCCGTAGGTAGATGCTCTCAACAGTTTTCATAATGATATCCGTATGCCATTACATAGACCTTAAATTTTGATACGATTTCATTTGCAGTGGCAGTTATTAATAGTTGGAGAAACTATTCATGTTCAATTCAGACACAAAATCTAAAATTTCTCTTCCAAATCAATCAACGACAATAACAATGGCCAACCCCGACGAAGAACAAGAAATCGAAGTAACTCAACGAATCATAAATCTTTTATTTTTATTTTGAATGAGTAATATTTTTGTTGTACTGATATCACACACGTACACAGGCTATGGTGGTGGAATTCAAGATATCAATGCACTGTAATGCATGTGAGAGATCAGTGGCCAAAGTCATCTCCAAATTCAAAGGAGTGGAGACATTTACTACTAATATGATTGAACACAAAGCAACAGTTAAAGGCCAAATCGATCCTAAAAAATTGTTGAAGAAGTTGAAGAAGAAGACTGGAAAGAGAGTAGAAATTGTGGTTAATGAAGAGGATGATGATGATAAAGAAGAGTCGTCTTCTTCTTCGGGAGAAATGGTAGCATTGGGTAATTATGGAGATTGTAAAGGCTTGTGGATGTTTAGTGATGAAAATCCAAATGCATGTTTTGTTATGTAGAGCAGAAGGTTTTTTTTCCTCCATTATTTTGTTTTATTTTCATGAGTATGGAAACAATATTCCATTGGGATGAATTATAAAGATTTTCTTTTACTATGCTAGTGTAGTGTAATGTGAATGGAAAATATGAAATGGTATTTAGATTTTAAAGGGGGAAAAATAAAAATAAATTTGCCGGTTATAGTGAAAGTAATCATTTGCGTATGGGACAAATTAGATTGATATTGGAGAACCGATCCCATACAAAATATCTTACAAATTGTCCTGAACTTAAATAAATAGGAAAGAAATGACTTTCCTTAAGTAGAATGATTCCTAACTTTCCTAAGTAGAATGATTCATTTAGGAAGGAGGCAGCGGGTGAACAGTGACATCGAGGAGCACGGAGGACCAAGTTGATGATTGAGATTGGACAAAAACAAAAACACTAGAGTATGATGATGACAGTCAAGTAGCAATTTCAGCAGAGTTTTTCAAGTAGAAAAATGATGACAGTCAAGGGGTTCAAGTTCCTATTTGTAGAAATCTAAGCTAGCTATTTGGCTGGACCTACCGAAATCCTTTCGGAAGGATTTCTCTAAAATTTCAAATACTCTCTGTGTAGTTGACAATTGAGAGATTTTTAATATGATTTGGGGTCGTAAGCGGAACGGATAATGTGGATCTGAGTCTGAATTTACTTTGGGCTTGAGTCTTCACTGTTGAACCGGAGCCGGTAAATTTCATTAAAAATATTGTGATACCAAATTTCATTTGGCTAAAATGATCAAAACTCTAATTCAAAATAAAAGTTGTCAAAGTAAAATCAATTATTTTTATAGTGTTCCAACTAAATTATAAAAATTAAAAATACCAATTTAAATTCCAATTTTTAAATTGTTTTATTTATGAAAAACTTTTCAAAGTTGTCCTAGCGATTTTTTTTCAAATGAATTCTTGTAAACTCTAAATAAACAATAAATATGTAAATTAGTTTTTTTAGTTTAATTTGATTTAAATTTCAGTGTAATTTATTTCAGTCTAAACTCAAGTTATTTAAATTTTGATGAGGGGTTTGGAAGTACTTTTGTGTTATTTAAATTTGATGAGGGGTTTGAAAGTACTTTTTAAATGAAAAAGACAGTTTTATAAATCAAAATAATCTTAACAAATATTAAATGTAATTTGTGATCTACCCTCCCTTATCTACTCCTGGTTTATTAATAAAAGTCCACTGATAGATTCCTTTCTATTTATTTATAATTAAACTTGACTAATTGCATTATTAAGCAGAAGCATACCCTTTCCTTGATTAGTAAGAGACTCCTGACGATGAATGAGCCTTAATAAATGGGATTCTTATCCCCCAATACAAGGCCTCTATCACCATTATTGTTATCTCTATTCATTTTTAATTAAACGTTTTGTGCACAATACATCTCACTTTGAACTGCAGCCGCATATGAAAATATACAAAATACTTGTATATAATTTTCCAGAACTTCAATGGTCAAATTTATAGCTGTCGCGTGTACTCGTTTATTGAAACAAGCTAAAATGCTTGAAGCTCCATGCAATAATAGGACATTGTAGACATTTATAACAATTAACAAATGAGTTTATTCAACTAATAAACAGATATGATGAGATAGAGGAGAATTTGAGACCATTTGTTTAATCTCTTTGGTCTCCTAAATGTTTCCTTATAAAGACCAGAACCCTTTTAATAATCTCACATCACAAACTTTTGTTCTCATCTTCTTGTAATAATGAGGGCTGGAAAAATCAATTTTGTGGTGTTGGTTAGTCTCTTTGTTCTTGGAGTGTTTAAGGTCAATGCAGATGGATTTTTCGGCCGAGGACATGATCATGGTAATGGACATGAACATAGACATGGACATGGACATGATCAAGGTCATGGACATGGACCTCCAAGACATGGAAATGTAAATGGATTGGAATACAACTTCTATGAAGAAAGCTGCCCGGATGCAGAGGGAATTGTGAAAAGAATAATAAGAAGCAAAATTCCTGCTAATCCTGGATTGCCTGCCAAACTCATCAGGATGCATTTCCATGATTGTTTTGTCCGGGTATATATTACTAAATTGAAACCATTTCACTATAATTATAAATGTGTATAGGTAGATTTTGATATGTTTGATTTATGTTATGTGCAGGGGTGTGATGGTTCAGTACTGCTGGACAAAGTGAACAACACAAAGGCAGAGAAGGATGCAGTACCTAATCAATCATTATCAGGTTTCCATGTAATTGATGAGATCAAAGCTGAAGTAGAAAAACAATGTCCCAAAACTGTTTCCTGTGCTGATATTCTAGCTTTGGCTGCTCGTGATGCTGTTTCTTATCCTGTAAGTAAACCATATAAAAAAAGACTAAGCTTTTTCAAAACCATAATTTTACTTATATAATATAAACCAAAATGACAGTTTAGATATAACATGTGGGAAGTCCCAACCGGAAGAAGAGACGGAAAAATCTCTCGTGCTACTGATGTCACCGGAAATCTACCTGGACCTTCCTCAAACTTCACTACTCTCTTCAACATTTTCACTAACAAAACTCTCAATCTAGCCGACCTTGTCATATTATCAGGTACATAATATAATCCTGAAAAGCTCTGTACATAGAAAGTGTTTTCTGATGTGATATAATTTCACAGGTGCACATACTATCGGGGTAGCTCGGTGTCCCACATTTGCGAACAGGTTGTACAATTTCACTGGCAAAGGAGATGCAGATCCTGATCTAGATGAATCATATGCTGCATTCCTGAGAACACAGTGTCTGAGACCTGTTAATGCAAATAAAACTGTGGAGATGGATCCTGGAAGTGCAACTTCATTTGACAATGATTATTTCAGGTTGGTTTTGGAGGAGAAGGGTCTATTTCAATCGGATGCTGCTCTGCTTAAGAATGAAGATTCGTTACGACTTGTGAAGAGGTTTTCTTTTGGTGATGAGTTTATAAGTGCATTTGCTAAGTCGATAGTGAAGATGGGTGCAATTCAAGTTCTCACTGGAGAAGCTGGAGAAATCAGAAACAAGTGTAACATTGTCAATCCTTGATTTCAATCTTTCAATAATATGAAATTTGTTGTAAAATAAAATAGAATGGGGTAGAAGAAAACAGTTCAATATTTACCGGAAATGAACTCGGATAAGGAAATACCTGGAATTCTTGAAATCTTGAGACTCTTGAAACAAATAACTAAAAACTACCAAATTAGAATATAGTAGAATAAAGATAAGAAGCTATTGCAGAGAAGAAACAGGAGAAGTGAAAATATGTTATATTTCAGAAATGGTAACATATATATAGCATGTATATGTGTACACGCGTCATTGTGCATGTACTATAACCTTGCATGTGTGACATGTAATTGAAATGGTGGAATCCACCAATAATATTCATAACACTCCCCCTTGGATTCCATCTATTGCCTGCCTCGTTAAAACCTTGCCAGAAAAACCCAGTGGGACAAAAACTGGACGAAGGAAAAAGAGTACAGTGTGGAATCCAATTACAAAAACTCCCCCTGTTAATTACACCCATAATCTAATCTACTAATCTGGAGAGCTTTCGCATTCCGATCTCGTAAACGAGCTTTTCGAATGTTGATGTTGGTAACGATTTCATTAGTAGATCGGCGAGATTATGGCTGGATCTGATTTGCTTCACATCTATTTGACCCGTATTCTGAAGCTCGTGGGTGTAGAAGAATTTTGGGGAAATGTGCTTGGTTCGATCTCCTTTGATGTAACCTCCCCGAACTTGGGCGATGCATGCAGCATTGTCTTCAAAAATTACAGTTGGCCCATTCGTAGTTTCGGAGATACCACATGAATTCTGGATATGTTGGATCATTGATCTCAACCAAATACACTCTCGACTGGTTTCATGTAATGCCAAGATTTCAGCATGATTCGAGGACGTGGCTACTAAAGTTTGTTTCGTAGATCTCCAGGAGATCAGTACCATTATATGTGAAAATATAGCCAGTTTGAGAACGTCCTTTATGCGGATCCGACAGGTATCCAGCATCGGCATAACCAGTCAAACCCAGAAATTTATCAGAATTCGTATAAAATAATCCCAAATCTTTCGTACCCTTCAGGTAACGCAAAATATATTTGATTCCATTCCAATGACGACGAGTTGGTGCAGAACTATATCTCGCTAATAAATTTACAGCAAACGAGATATCTGGTCTCGTACATTGAGCCAAATATAACAACGCACCAATCGCACTCAGATATGGTACTTCAGGACCAAGTAATTGTTCGTCATCATCCTTCGGTCGGAATGGATCCTTTTTGGGATCAAGTGTTCTTACAACCATGGGTGTACTCAACGGATGGGCATTATCCATATTGAATCTTTTCAGAAGCTTTTCAATGTATGCTGATTGGTAAACCAATATCCCATTTGGTTTATGTTCAATTTCCAGACCAAGACAATATTTCGTTTTTCCCAAATCTTTCATTTCAAACTCCTTTTTCAAATATACAGCAGTTTGTTGGATCTCTTCTGGAGTCCCAATGATATTCATATCATCCACATAAACTGCTATAATTGCAAAACCAGACCCTGATCTCTTAATGAAGATACACGGATATATTGTATTATTCTGGTATCCTTCCTTAACCAAATACTCACTCAGGCGGTTATACCACATTCTCCCAGATTGTTTCAATCCATACAGGGATTTTTGTAATTTTATGGAATACAAGTTTCGAGATTTTGATCGATGAGATTCAGGTAATTTCAGTCCTTCTGGGAGCTTCATATAAATATCAGAATCAAGTGATCCATACAGATATGCAGTGACTACATCCATTAAACACATTTCCAGTTTTTCAGCAACTGTAAGACTTAACAGAAATCGAAATGTGATTGTATCCATGACTGGGGAATACGTTTCATCGTAATCAATTCCAGGTCTTTGTGAGAATCCTTGTGCAACCAGGCGTGCTTTGTATCTCACAATTTCATTTCTTTCGTTTCGTTTCCGAACGAATACCCATTTGTAACCAACTGGTTGAACATCTTCAGGTGTTTGAACTATGGGTCCAAAAACTTTCCGTTTATTCAACGAATTTAATTCTGCCTGGATTGCTTCTTCCCATTTTTTCCAGTCATGCCTATTTTTACATTCTTGGATATCATGTGGCTCATAATCATCATATGAAATACTAACTGCCACTGAATATGAAAACAAATCATCAACAATTGTTTCATTTCGATTCCAAGTCTCTTGGATGAAGTCTATGGAAATTTCTTCATTTTTTGATTCTGGTATTTCCGTATTATTTTCTCCTTCTAGGAGGCTATTTTCAGGAATCTCATCAACTTTTGGGATTTCATCAGATGTGGTTTTAGGATCCAGATCATTTTTATTTCTTTTCCTTGGAACTGTATCTTTTGAACCAAGGGGTCTACCACGCTTCTGGCGAGGGATAGGAGTTTCATTTGCTATTGTCTTTTGAGTTTGTCTTTCTGGGACAATTACCCTTGCTGGTACATTAGCAGCTTCAATATAAGACTTAGTTATTTTCGAAGTATCATTGAATGCATCAGGCATTCGATTAGCTATCATTTGTAAATGTAGGATCCTTTGAACTTCGAGTTCACATTGTGGGGTACGTGGATCCATATGCGCCAAAGTTGGAACCTTCCAAGTTAATTCAGATTTCTCTTCTGGAGGATTATTTCCTTTTCCAAGCAATGGAAAATTACTTTCATCAAAATGACAGTCAGCGAATCTAGCTGTAAATAAATCTCTTGTCATTGGTTCCAAATATCTGATAATTGATGGGGAATCAAAACCCATATATATTCCTAAACGTCTTTGGGGCCCCATTTTTGTTCTTTTAGTTGGGGTAATGGGTACATATACAACACACCCAAATATTCTCAAATGTGAGACGTTAGGAGGATTCCCAGATACCAATTGTAATGGGGAATATTGATTATAAGCAGTTGGACGGATACGAATCAAAACTGCAGCATGCAATATAGCATGTCCCCAAACAGAAACGGGTAATCTTGAGCGCATTAACAATGTTCGCGCAATTAATTGAAGGCGCTTAATTAATGATTCAGCTAATCCATTTTGGGTATGAACATGCGGAACTGGATGTTCAATATCAATCCCAGATACTTGACAGTATTCATCAAATGCTTTCGATGTAAATTCCCCAGCATTATCAAGTCTTATACTCTTAATAGGGTAATCTGGAAAATGAGCTCGTAATCGAGTAATCTGTGCTAGCAATTTTGCAAAAGCAACATTACGAGTGGATAACAAGCATACATGGGACCATCTTGCAGATGCGTCTATCAATACCATAAAGTAGCGAAATGGTCCACTAGGTGGATGAATGGGTCCACATATATCTCCTTGGATTCTCTGTAAAAATGATGGACATTCAAAACCTACTTTCGTAAACGATGGTTTCGTTATCAATTTCCCTTGGGAACATGGGATACACAGGTCCCTATCATTTAGTAGGATTTTATGATTTCTTAGTGGATGCCCTTCTGAATTCGCTATTATTCTTCGCATCATTGTGGATCCCGGATGCCCAAATCTATCATGCCAAAGCTGGAATATTCTGGGATCAGAGAACTTCTGGTTCTCAATAGCATGGGTTTCAGTATGCTTGATGGTTGTATAATATAATCCAGATGATGAAATGGGTAATTTTTCAATTACAAGCTTCTGGCCTGATTTGTTCGAAATAAGACACAAATATTCAAACACCCTTTTCATCAACTGTTTCGATATGATATCCATTCATTCTTATATCTTTGAAACTGAGCAAATTTCTTCTAGATTTGTGAGAGTATAACGCATTTTTGATTTCCAATTCAGTGCTATTTGGTAATACAATTGAAGCTCTTCCGGAGCCTTCGATTAGATCTACTGGACCTGATATGGTATTCACTTTAACTTGAATTGGAATCAATTCCAGAAAATATTTTGTATCTCTCAAAATCGTATGGGTTGTAGCGCTATCGGCTAAACATATATCTCCAGGTATAACTAAATCTTGATTCGAACCCATAACCTTTAATAAAATGAAACATAACATTAATTGAATGGAAATGTAATATTCATAACTATTTACAAATATTTACAATCAAAACTAAAATTACATTCCATTCTATTTACATTTCAAAAACAAGGAAATACATTCACTTGTAATTAACAGTTCCATCACCAATCAGGTGATCTATCTTCCCATCAGGATCTTCAAAGAAATCAGCGGTTTCCAGATTGATATGTCGACAGGACCAGTATCACCATCGCCAAAAACATCAGCCATATTTGTTTCGTTATTCCTTTCTTTTTCTTGTTCACGCCTCAGCTTCTGATAAGCTTCAACTACATGTTTGGGAGCGCGACAAGTTCTCGAATAACAAGTGGGGGAACCACATCTATAACATGGACCACGATTAAACTTCGGTGGTTCCATAACTTCTTTTCCTTTGCTGGAACTAGCATTATTATTATTCCACTTCTGGGGAGCATTTGGATTATGATATGGATATCCATAATCCCTATTACGACCACGTCCCTGACCATTTCCAGAACTTCGACCACCTCGGCTATTACCACGTCCATTTCCAAAATCATTCCAACGTTCAGAATTACGGCCACGACCACGACCACGGTAACCACGACCACACGCCTGGATTTTCATTATAATGTGCATTCACTTCTGGAATGCTTGGGTGCCAACAGGGCGCCTTTCACTGTTTTTCAACAACAACTTTGTTGTTTTTCAGCAATATCTAAATGTCTAATCAAATCATCATATTTTTGGAATTTCATTTCCCGATACTGCTGTTGTAAAATTGTTTGGGAAGGATAGAATGTGGTAAATGTCTTATTTAACATTTCATGGTCAGATTTTGTTTCCCCACATATTTTCAGCTTATTCACATCAAATACATGGCTGAGTTGTATTCGCTCACGCTTTTAAAATCTTGGAACCTTAAATTGGCCCACTCATCACGTGCTTCAGGCAACATGATTTCATTTTGGCGATTGTATCTAGAAATCAATGCTTGCCACAGATCTGCAGGATCAGTGACAGTCATATACTGATTTTGTAAATCATCATTCAGATGGGTTCGGATTACAATCAAAGCTTTATTCTTTTGCTGCTCGGTTGTTTCATTATTTTTATCCAGAGTCCCGTACAGGTTTTTGGATTTCAACCTTATCCCACAATCACTCAACCATCTATAATTTGCTCCAGAAACCAACAATGGCTCGAATTTGTATTGGTTCATTTTCTGCAAAACAAGAACACTTTCTTTAAATTTCCAGATATCCAGAATTCAATTTCCAAAAATTCAATTATTCAGCTCGGGTGAATAATATTATCATTTCAAACTTTCCAGATCCACCATTTATTCAACTCAGGTGAATAATGGTATTTTTCCAAAATTTCCGAAATTTCCCAGAACACACAGAGGAAAGAAAACATCATCACCAGACACTTTCTGATCTGGAAGATCCGGCAAAGCGGCAACCAGAGAGCATACTCGTGCTGATAACGTGTTGTAAAATAAAATAGAATGGGGTAGAAGAAAACAGTTCAATATTTACCGGAAATGAACTCGGATAAGGAAATACCTGGAATTCTTGAAATCTTGAGACTCTTGAAACAAATAACTAAAAACTACCAAATTAGAATATAGTAGAATAAAGATAAGAAGCTATTGCAGAGAAGAAACATGAGAAGTGAAAATATGTTATATTTCAGAAATGGTAACATATATATAGCATGTATATGTGTACACGCGTCATTGTGCATGTACTATAACCTTGCATGTGTGACATGTAATTGAAATGGTGGAATCCACCAATAATATTCATAACAAAATTCTAATTTTTTAAAAATTAATAATAAGATAACTATTTTGTGTTGGGCTTTACCTTGTTCTTGGTCCTTATAAAACATGGGCCGATCAATCTTTAAAAAAAAAAAAAAAAACTTAAAATTAAAATAAATTAAAAAAAAATCATTATGAGCTATACCACCCAACCAGTTCCACTAAAGCAAAGCCAATCTGTGATTGACTTGAAATTAAAAATACAATAAACTTTGCAGTGTTGGAATCACAGGAGTAGGCACATGTAAAGCGAAATGTGAAAATGTAAATATAGTAGCACCGGCTGGATTTGCTTTTCTCTAATGTAGTGATGATGATGATGAGTCAAACGAGAACACTTAAGCCAATTAGATAGTATTAATTTCGTATATCTTTGTCAACCTAACAAGACCACTATCTATTTGTTTTGTGGAGAGTCACTAGCCAATTATTCAATGTCGACGAACTAGCTTCTTTTGTCTGTTTTAAAATGTCCACACCATACAAATTCTAGACATTTTGTTGATGTATTTATAGTGCTTTCGGGACAAAAAAGAGACATTATTATGAGTGTGCTTACCAATCAATCATGAATTGATTAAATTGAAGGGCAATGCATGTATAATGGCAGGTCAACTTTAAGATAAGATAAAAAGTGGTATAATATTTCTATTTTAACTAAATCAATTGAAATTGCTAATTAAGTGTGTGGGTATCATTGGTCAATTTCATGAGTGGCTTTGTGTTGGCCAAGTCTTTCATTTCAAATTTGGTGATAGCACTTGCAATTGGAACCAATCAGCATTACTACTTTATTTCAACATAAAGTTCATGTAATTCTTATTTTTGTACATTGATTCCAAACATTCACTAGAAATGTTTTGTCTACTTCCTAAAAGACATGACCTCCAGAGCCTCCCTTGTCTGCCCAAGTATGTTGAACACAGTTGCAGCAATGTGAGATGGGGTGAGTCCAGCTTCAGCTATCTGGTCTGCTGGCGATCCATGGTCGATGTATCGATCAGGAAGGACAAGCGGTCTCCACTGCAATATGATTAACCAAATTTGTTAGTATTTAACAGACTAAACAACCAATTTATAATCTAGATCCTAAACTTATGCAACAACAATGATGTTAAGGGTAATGTTCTTAAAGAATTTCATAACATATAGATAACTTGCGATTACCTTCACTGTGCCATCAAGAAGGCCATTGAGAGCCAGAAATTGAGCAACATGAGAGCCGAAACCCCCAATAGATCCTTCCTCTACAGTTATCAAAACGTCATGTGATTTTGCAAGCCTTCTTATAAGCTCATGATCCAATGGCTTGCAGAATCTAGCATCTGCGACAGTAAGCCTTATACCATGACTTTCTAGTAAACCAGCAGCTGCTACACAGCTTTGAACCGCTGTACCATAACCCAAGAGGGCTACTCTCTCCCCTTCTTGCAATACCCTACCTTTTCCCACCTGCACAAAAATTTTAACATCATCCGTTGAATGAGTCATAAAGATTTTAACTTGACTATAAAATCAGAAAATAGTCTTTTAGTTCAATATTACCTCAAGAGGTATGCCCTTGTTTCCTGCAGGAAGCTCCACACCAATCCCATTTCCTCTTGGATACCGGAAACAACTAGGACGATCATTGATAGCAGCAGCAGTAGCAACCATGTGAAAGAGCTCTGCCTCATCAGAAGGAGCCATTACCACCATATTCGGTAGGCACGCCATAAATGTGACATCAAAAGCACCACAATGTGTAGGACCATCTGCTCCAACTAGTCCGGCTCTATCCATTGCAAATCTTACAGGTAGCTTCTGCAAATCAACATCATGTACAACCTGTGGTGGACACACAAAACATATCCAGATAGAATTCTAAGTATAAACTCAAGCCATGAAATATCATTGCAAATCACAAAAGAAACTATAAACTAACCTGGTCATAAGCCCTTTGCATGAAAGACGAGTAAATTGCACAAAAAGGTTTAACTCCTTCACAAGCCAGGCCTGCAGCAAATGTTACAGCATGTTGTTCGGCTATTCCAACATCAAAGCACCTTTCTGGGAAGCGGCGGAGAAAGAGATTCAGCCCTGTTCCCCCTCCCATTGCAGCATGAATTGCAACAATATCTTTATCAGCTTCAGCTTCTGCAACCAATGCCTCAGCAAAATATGTAGTGTAAGACTGTGTTGGGGCACTTGATTTGAATTGTTTTCCAGTCGCTGGATCAAACTTAACAACACCTGCAATATCATTCGCCAAGCATAAATGATCCTTTTACTTAATATATGATTGAAAAAGTCCATAGCACGTAATTAGAGAATGAATACCATGGTACTTGTCATTTGCCCTCTCTGCATATGGATATCCACGGCCTTTCTCAGTGACAACATGGATAAGAACTGGGCCCGTTGTCTTGGTACTCTTAACCTCTTTGAGAATGGAAACAAGGTCATCTATGTTGTGCCCATCTACAGGACCAATATAATATAGACCTAACTCTTCAAATAATGTTGATCCGGAACCACTGATCATCCCACGGGCATATTCATCGACTTTTGCAGCTATTTCATGCATTGGACCACCAATTTGCTTGGTAACGCCCTGCAATGATATACTATTAGTTTCAATTCCATTTCATACATAACACATGTTTTTTCTCTTGTTATTCTAACACTCATTTTCTCTAGCTTACCTTTGCAACCTCTCTCAGTTCTCTAAGCGGTCTGTTGGACTGCAATCGGCTGAGGGCACTGCTTAAAGCTCCTACTGGTGGTAAAGGTCCATCCAGACTAGCAGTGGGTAAGGAGACCTGTTTGTTGTCATTTAGAATGACAATCATATCAGAATCCAAGTATCCTGCATTGTTCATAGCTTCATAAGCCTGGCCTGCAGTCATTGCACCATCGCCTATTACAGCAACCACATTATTCTTTCTTCCTTTAAGATCCCTGCCCACTGCCATACCTGCACACACCCGCACAATCCCGCACAATTGCATGAGTAGGGGCCATTGTGTTGCTTATCAACTACCACTCATCAATTCACTACCAATTGTAAATATATATCGAAAAAAAAAAAAATCATTTCCTTTCAAATTTTGAAGATCTATAAGGCACTATCAACAAAACTACAAATCCAAACTTAACCAAAAAAACAAAACAATTGACAGAGATATTTCAGAAAAAGATTTAACTGTTAATACCTACTTTTCCATAAAACCAACCAATATTATAAAAATAAGATAGTTTTGACCTTGAATCCAATATAGTATCGCATTTTAAATGAGGAGCCTTTATTTGCTAATTACTAGAATGAAAATGAAAAAGACTTATACCTAATCCAGCAGAGATAGTGGTAGAGCTATGGCCAGTGCCAAAGCAATCAAATTCACTCTCCGATCGTTTTGTGAATCCTGAAAGTCCATTTGTCTGTCTCATGGTATGCATCTTGTCTCTTCTCCCAGTCAAAATCTTATGAGGGTAAGACTGCAAACGAACCACACAATACTCTTTCACACCAAAAGTAACATGAATCGCAACAAGTTCTGTTAAATGAGATTTGTGAACACAAAACTTCATAATTATAAAATGTCAAGAAATGAAAATCCAACCTGGTGACCAACATCCCACAAAATCCTATCTTGTGGAGTATTGAAAACATAGTGAAGAGCCACAGTGAGCTCCACAACACCAAGACTAGACCCCAAATGCCCACCAGTTTTCGAAACATTGAATATAACATCAGACCTCAACTCATCCGCTAGTTCTTTCAGCTCCTGATCAACATAACAAAAGCCCACAAATCAAGATCAAACACTAACAAACAATACACTAAACTTTTCCTTCGCTCACTTGATTAAAAACATAGTGTCACAAGATAAAGCAATAATACCTTGGCAGACAGATTTTTCATATGAATCGGATAGTTGATGGTGTCCAGCAGAGGCGTTGGTGGCTTCTGTGAGTAATATTCTCCATTCTCAGCAAGTGAAGCACGAACCCCATTTGCCCTCTTCTTGATCTAAACCACATCAGAAACAACATTTTCATCACTCAAATCTCCAGACTTCAAATTAACAATACCAAAAAGACAAAACCAGGGACAAAAAAGCACATGCAATGGGGTCTCATCAACAAAAATCTACAAAACAAAAACAATATTCAAATCCCCAAGTGACCACACCTGATTGAATCGGTGCGAAGACGGAGCAACTAGATCTGTCCCCAAGAACACATTAGCTGTGAGAGAACTTGATGATACTGAACTGACATGCCCGGAAAATGAAAATGCACAGAGAGCCATGACCAGACAAATAAACAAACACACAGAGCACACAACCAAAAACACCAGGGGAGCGTTGTTTTGAGAGTTAAATTAAATGGTGGTGATTACAGAGAGTGTTGAGTAGAGTGGAGAGAGCAGTAAATACAATTAATATAATAAAGTGCACAAAATGCTGAGTTTGTGGTGAAAATTGCAAGGGAGAGCAAAGTTTAGTGGAGGAGTTCAAGAGAGGAAAAACTGCATTTTTATTTTTTTTTCTCTCTCTTGGATTGAAGAATGAATACACAGGAAAACAGAACCTGTAGGAGCTTTGAATGTGGTCTGGTTTCGAAATGGGTATATATAGTGGTTACATTCCATCAAAGAGAGATGTTAGAGAATCAAACTGTCAAATAGTTCCTTTTATTGGTCCACGTCATCAGGAATCACAAAACGGATAGATTTTCGCTCTATAGATAGATGTTAATGTAGATATGTGTGATGTATTGGAAATGCAAATATGGGCTTTATTATTGTGGGTCCGAGGTGGGATCACGTAATAGCCGCTGCCGGAAATACTCCAGCTCCGATGGAGTTTAATTTAGAAGGTAAATAAAGTATTTTTATTTTATCATTTATAATTATATTATTTTAGTTTAATATATTTAAATAGATGATTTGAATTGAATTTTTAAATTTAAATTAATATTTTAATTTTTAAATTTTAAATATAAATTTAAAGGTTAGAAATTGAATATTTTTTATTAAATTTAAATTTTGCTTAATTCAGTTAATTAAAAATTATATAAATTTAAACTAAACTTAGTTTAATTAGAGTTGTTTATAATTTTTAGATATCATTATAATTATTTATATTTTTAAATGGCGTACACTATCATTATGTTTGGTTTCGGTGATCCTCCTAGAGACAGGAGGCAATAAAGAAATTTGAAAACGATATGATAAGATAAATTAGGACATCAAAGTGTTTGGTTGCAGAAGATAAAATTGACGGCGAACCAAATTGAAAATTATGGCAATTTAAATCAATCAAAAATCTTCAAATCCAAAATTATGGGCGCAAGGTAGAAAATTTCATTTCGTTAGTGGATTACTATACTATCCAAATTTAAATTTGGACACAACATTATTAGAAGATGGATAAGAATTTATATGTTTTATATTTTATTTTTATCTTTATATAAGATTGAGCATTTTTACATCTTCTATCCTTATTCCTATGTAATATGGTAAGTTATGATTTTTAATTTTGAATATATAGTAAACTATCATAAAAGTACATTATTAATGGGTAGATAAGAATTTATGATGTTCTATTTCATATTTATCTTCGCATCCATATGTCAAAGTAGTTATGTTCGGATTAAGGTTTTAGTAGTATTTTGTAAAAATAAATGCTCCATAATATTGATTTTGAAATAGCATTAGCGATTTTAATAGTTTAATAAACGTTACTCAAAGTAGAATTAAACGTTGTTCAAAGTAATTTTGTTTTTTTTAATTGTTTAAAATTTTATAATGTAATATCTATTCTCATACTCACTCGAACCCTGAATGTACTGGAGACAGAAATGAACCCCGAGAAATCCACTTGCTATTAGGTTTGTGTCAAAGTAGTTTTCTTTATAACACTATTCAAAACTCTATTTTAGAACTACCAAAATATTCTTGTATGCATCATTAATAAATACAAGTACATAATTACAATAATTTTCATACTTTTATATCTAATAGTTATTTGAATCGGTAGAGTTACCATTGAACTAATAGTTATTCGATTGTGAGACAAGGGTTATATGCGATTAAGTAAACTATAGATAATATTCGAGATAGTGTTATTTATTGAAAAGGATCCCTTAAAAGAGAAATATTTGTTTACACCATTCAGCAACTGAGTATAGATTGTTTAAAGAATATGGCACTTGATTGCAAAACAAGATGGGACTCTACCTACTTAATTCTTTGTACCACTTTTGCTTATGAAATTTTTTCCTTACTTAAGACAAAAAGATCAAAATTATAAGAATGTATGAAATGAACATGATTGGATATTAGCCAATGAGATTTGTGATCATCTTGAACTATTTTATATTTCTACTTTTAAGTTTTTAAGTATAGAGTATGTTACTACTAATGAATTTTTATCAAAAGTATGTGATATAAGGACATTAATAATGTAGTGTACTGAATCTCTAATTCATCAAATTGATGGTTTATTTTATGAAAGTTAAGTTTGATGAATATTGATATGGGTTGTATGGGCTTATGATTATGGCCAATGTTTTGGATGCTTGAATAAAGTGTGAAGAGGTGGATTTTATTTTCCTACTATATATGATGAAAGGTGTTTAAATGCATTGGAAAAGAGTCAAAAAGTGCTTTTAGATATTGTTGTGAGTCTAAGAAAATACTGCAAACAAGTCGTGTTAGTTCTACTACTTTTAACTCTCTTACTTTCTTTAACTCACACAATAGTGACATCTAAAAAATAGGCAAAAAAATTCCAACTTCACAAAATGAGTCAAGAAGCTCATGCTAGTAGTTCTAACATCCCAGTAAAGACAAAATTGAATTTTTATCTTGAAAAGACATGTGAAATTGCGATACCATATTTTTATATGCTTAAATAATGGGCTGCAAATTCTAATAACTTCCCGACTCTTCATTGCATAATTAGAGATGTTTTGGCTATTCATATCTATACAGTTACCTCTTAGTCGACTTTAGGATACTTGCTGATAGTACAAAGACTTATAATCTTAAGATTGAGTATGGATAGAGACAATGATATGATAATTTTTTTTTAATATTATATATTAAGTTATTTTTTAATTGATATAATAAAATAATTTATATAATTATGTTAGAGTATTTGAAGCTGAAATCATGTGAAGTAACCTTGCAATACAGTGTCTGTTTTCATGGTAACTCAAACTTTGCACTTTTGAAATTAAGTTGACGATATATGTTGTTGATTATGTTAGTATTTTTAATATAGGTTCAGTACATGATAATATAAATAACTGAAAAATGATAAACAATTTTCTATAAGGATAGTATTATCAAAATGATAAACAATTCAACTCATAATCTTTTATCTGATATCAAATAACAGCCGTGGAGTACTCTTGCAACTATGAGGTGGTAGATTGAACTCAAAGTCCGGCAAATTATAAAGATCCACAACAGATTCCTATGGTTTAAAAATCCTCCGCTTTGGTATCAAATCGCTAGGTTCTCATCATGGGACTTCATTTAACCAAGGTTGGATTAAAGACGAAAGAGTTCGGCAATATAAGATCGATAGGGAGAAACCAAAACCGTAAAAGTATACATATTACGTGAGAAATAACAATAGCTATTTTAACATACTCCTCGTGTATGATAGAGGAAGACAAAGTATAGTTTTGTGGTATACTTGGTGGATCCTTCCATATATTCCTCTCGGAAACACTTTATAAACTCGAGGACAAGTTTTTCCCAAGCAACAGAGATTGAGGTTGGACAAATCCTACAAGGATTCATCAAGTATAAATATAGTCAATCCAATAGAGTTGTAGATGTATTAAGTAGGCGTGTTTCGTTATTAGCCACTATTAGTATCGAAGTGGTGGGTTTTAATGTCCTTAAAGATGCCTACATTGTTGAGGATGAAGATTTTAGCGAGATATGGATTAAGTTCCAAAAGCAAGAATTTAGCAATGACTATTTTATTTGTGATAGGTATTCATTCAAATGAACATTTTACAAGTTTCGTGACAAGAAAATTGGTTCTTTCTACCTATAGAAAATTGAAGACAAAAGTTACAAGATTGATTTACAAAGCAACACGAACATCTATTACTTATAGTTTTACTCCTGTTTTTAAATACTTATCTTTCGATCAACCTTCACGACAACTAAAATTCGAAGATGAATTTTATTTTTATTTTTTCCAACAAACAAGACTGATATAGAATAATTCCTACTAAAAATAGATTTTCGATTTCTAAATCAATAGAATTCTTACTTTATGTAAATGCTTCGAATAATTTTTTAATTTCAGAATTTCACTATAAAACATCTTTCAAAACATTTATAATAACCCCGAACACTAATAATTAATATTATCATACCTTTTGATAAATATGATCTGTATGAGTCGAGTGGAGAATTCATTTTAAAAATCGATTGAGATGAGATGCATGATTTAAACATATATAACTTGAATCTCGTTCTATTTGTCATGCATATTCTAATATTGTATCACTTAATTCACGTGGTTTAACTAGTTAAACAATTATAATGGTCATCTCAATAATTGTCATTTGTAAATGAATTATGGAGGTGGTGGAACAGCTATAAATACTTATCGTTTTATAACTACTTGTTCAATTTTTATTTTTATTTTTAATTGCATGTTGTAGCAACTTACATCATTGTGTGATTATTTTTTTTTATTCAATTAATCAATTAAAAAAAATCATATGAAACATAATTTTAAAATAAATAGAGTGAATATAATAAATATATTTATAATAATTTAAGAGATTAAAAAATAAATAGAATAATATTTTAAATTTTAAAATAAATATATTTAGTTTTATATTAATTATTTAGTATTAATTAGTGAATGAAAGAGCCGTTTAAGTAATGTAAATATTTTCAGCTCAATAATTGAGGATTAATCTATTCTAATCAAATCAAGCATTAGGATCACATACGACTATTTTAAGGATATCTACACACTAAGGGTGCATGTGATAAGGTATTTTTAATTTATTAAATTTTAAATTACAAAAATAACAAATTTAGAAAGGTTTGACAAAACATTAAATAAATTAATCAATTAAATAAATATTTATTTAAAAATATTTGAAAAGAAAATTAATTAGTATTTAAAAAAAAAAGACTTTATAAAATTCTAAATATAATTATAGGACTATTTTTAAAAACATATAAAAATAAATTTTTAAAAGTTTAGTTTTCACTCAATTAGTGTCACGGCATGTAAATTGTCTATGGAATAAAAACTAAATTTTAATTTTACAAAATTTTCAAATTTATAATAATATATTAAAGTTTTTACGACTAAAAAAGATATTTATATATGTACCTCAATATTTGTTTCCATTTTCTCATTGGATCTATAATTGTGCAAGTTTTTTCATAATTCAAGTTGGAGCATTTCTTTAAATCATAAAATTGATATAATATGTGTTTGGGCTGTTTGTAATTATGAAATAATCACTTTTGGGATATTGAAATCCCAAACGTATCCCTCCACCATTCTAAATTTACGTTTAGGAGAATAATCCAAAAATATAAATATAGAAGGAAAAAGGGATATCATTACCAATTTATTTTTATCACTACATTACCTTTAGATTATAAACATTATTTGAATTACTTTTTTTTTATAGATTTTTTTTCTTCTTATTCTAAATTTCCACATATTAAATATCTTGAGTATTTGTTTTTTTTTTCTTTTACATCAATATTTTTAAATTTTAAAAAATACTTTATAAATATTTCATTTCATTATTCTCTATATAATGTGAAATGTGTGTGTATTTTTTTTTTATTTATAAATTTAATATCATTTATTTATGAAACCATTTGTAATAAAATCATCCATCTAATCAAAATTGTATTGTATTATGAACTGAACTTTAATCAACCCCTCTAAGCCTAATTGGTGCTTGAAAGGGCTCTCCTAAACAGACTTGATCTTCCACGAGAAAATTGGGCCTCTACCCATGAAGAGGCCCACAGAAATACTGTATATGCTTAGAGACAACTTGCATTAACAAATAAAATCACGCCGTATGTGGTTTGGCCATTAAAACACAAGCATTTCACACAATTTCCAATCATTTTCTTCAATTAAAGATCAAAATATGTTTTATAACATTGAAGAAACTAAATGGTAGTTTTACAATATAAATCTTAACACCAACCTAATCTATCACATCCACTTTTCTGACTTATATGAATCTTCATTAACACACAGAGACATGGGTTTTGACACCCAAATGACAAGGGAATTACTACAAACAAACAAATCAACCATTGTCAACATCAACATAGTATCCATCAAGAACATAACTCATTTTTAACTACCAATTAACTAGTAACTGAACCTCACTAATGTCATCTCTAGACTCCCTACAAAATCAACAAGTGAACTAACCAGGAACCAAGTGAACAAAGAAAGAGATTGCAGAACATGTTATTTAGCTCAAAGTATATGGAAAATTTGTCTACATAAACAGCAATTGTAAAGATATCCAACAGCAGGCAAAACTCACTTCATTTTGGCTTCTGTGAACAAAACATGACGATTCACACGAGGGTCATACTTTCGAAATTCAAGCTTCTCCAATACTTTCTTGGAGCTCTTCTTCTTCACGTAGAAAAACCCAGTTCCAGCAGCAGAAACTAGACGAACGAACATAAACGTCTTCTTCTTGTCACCCATTTCTCTACACTCAATATCAAACATATCAAAATACTAAAAAACATTACTCATTCAACAAATACAACTCATATCCAACAAAGCAAATAGATGTTGCAGATACATAAACCCATCAATCAAAAAGAGCATTGCATTGCATATATTCAATATTAGCATCATTTTGTTCTGATGAATATAGATTGTGTATTATACTTCCCTAAATATGACAGAATCAAACCCTAAACTTTCTCTTTCCCTAACAAAGGAATAAATCTAATACCATCTAATTAAATAGAACAAATCACAGCAACAAAGGATAAATCTTATGAACTGTTCAACACATAGCCAAATTGAATCCAAACTACAGGCAAATACAAAATCAGAAGCAATATATGAAAACTAAATGACAAAAAGAAAATAATAGAACATAACAGAATTGAGATAACGGCATAAAACCTCTTGATTGAAGAAGAATAAAAGCCCTAAATTTGATTTCACTTACAATTGAATCTCCTACGCAGCAATCGATGTAAGAAACAGTGTTTCAAGTTGAAGAAGAAGTGAAGTGACGAGATGACAACTGCTGACGAGATGACAACTGCTGAAACGATTAAAGCATCTAAAACGACTACGTATTTCAATTTAATAAAAGCCCTAAAAGCCCAAGGATTTATTAAAAGACGAAAATACCCCGGTCTAATCTAAATTCGGACCCGAACCCGGACCAAGAGAGTGACGACTGTACTAAACAGTAACCTAGAATTTAATTCAATTCTGTAGAAATTGTTTATATGTTGATATAGCTGATTCCTGTAATCTGAGAGAAATCGGAAGAAGGTGAAAGTAGAGGTTTTGGTAAGGTGAGAACTTGAATTTTGAATTGATTTTTCCGATAGGGAGTCCAGAGGATGTAGAAATGGTGGTTTTGATTTAGGTCAAGGAGACGATTTTTCATCTTTATATTTGTTCATTAAATGCAGATGGCGAGTGCAGTGGATGCTGGAGGAGATCCGATCCCGACATCGGCGGTGCTGACGTCGGCGTCGAAACACATCGGGCTAAGGTGCCAGCCGGAGAACATTGCGTTCTTGAAATGCAAGAAGAAGGATCCTAATCCTGAGAAGTGTCTCGATAAAGGTCGCCAAGTCACTCGCTGTGTTTTTGGCCTGTAAGTATCTCTCTTTCTCCTTTTCATTTTCGCTTTGTTATTTGAGATTCTCTTTTAAAATCTTATGAATTGTAGAAGATTATTTGGCAATTGTTGACTGGGGATTGTCTGGAATTCAGATACAAACTTATCCGTGTCTAAATTTTGTCATTTATGATACACACTAGCAAATGTTGGTTGAACTCTCATCAATTCTAACTCAAATTAACTTGATTTCTATATTTCTGTTAACAAACCCTAGATATGGGTGACAATTTAGATTCTTGCAATTCTAATTTTATGTGCTTACTTACATTGTACTTCTGCTAGTATCTTGGTCATCACCTAACCACATTGATCAAATAATTTCTTAAGATATCAAGATATCAATTGTGTTTGTTTCTTCATTTTCTGCAATACCTCTGCTGTTTGAATCATTGAGTTGGCAGGGACAATATCACTTAGCTGATGCTTAAGGATACATGTCCCTTCCCTGGTTCTTGTAGCTCAAGTTGTCAAAGTTTTTCATCACCTTGTTATAGTTACTGAGGGCAACTCGCAGGCCTTAGTACACTCTTATTTTTTACTACTGGAGAAATAAGGGATCTAGATTGAACAGGTCTGGCATTTGTGCTTGGGAAAGAGCTTAACGGTGATTTTAATATATAACGTACCAGCATAGAGTCGCCTTTTTTTAAATTAGTTCATTAAGCTCATATTGTTGAATCTCTAAGCCAAAGGAATAGTTTACTGACATAAATAGTTGTTTTTCCCATGTGTAAAACTGCAGATATAGGATTCCTTAACTGCAAAACCGAGTCTCTCTGACTTGAGTTCGGGGCTTATTGCATTACTCAAACTGTTCCTTTATTTCCTTCTAGCACATACTCCTCTAAATGTCAAATTGTAACTCTATGCTGTAGTTTTAATAGCTTATATTTATCAAACTGTGATAAAACGGTGCTTCATTTCATATGAAAAAATAAAATAACTTGCTTTCTTGAACATAATCTGAGCTTATTATATATCCCAACATATTTAATTTACTAAGCATGGTATTTCTTCTGGTCATTCATATTTGATCTTAACTTGGTTTTCTCTTTTTGACTGGGTGCAAATTCCTTGGTAGCTTATAAACTTTATTTTTGATCATTGGGTCAGAATTTAGGAGTAGTAACATTATTCACTGTGGTGCACAAGGATCTTAACTGTGAAGGATTGTGGTTCTGCAGGCTAAAAGATCTTCATCAGAGGTGTACAAAGGAGATGGATGATTATGTTAATTGCATGTATTACCACACAAATGAGTTCGACTTATGCCGCAAAGAGCAGCAAGCATTTGAGAAAGCTTGTCCTTTGGATTGATAGGCGAGATACTTGTAACTTCATTCTCAGAATAAGTTGAGCTGTTTGGCCATGGGCGGATACTGTTTTTGCATACATTTATTTCCTAAGTACCTTGATTATCAATGTGGATTAACTCCTTTTTCTTTGGTTAAGATCATCCATTGTGAATGTTTCTGGAAAAGATTTATATTTTATCAATTACCATCTTTATCAACACCAACACAGCAACGTACCTGAAATGAAAGAATTCCTCCAGATCAACTTGCATAATTAGTGGTATTCTTACAAGTTTCTTTCAATAACCAGAGATTTCAACGGGCTAAAAGATTTTGTATCCTCGTTTATATATGTAAAACTTATCAAGTCGAGTCTCTTTCTCCAAATATTGAGTTCTCCAAATATTGAGTCCGAACTTAAAATTGATAGCATCTAGGGGTGGTAATATGGGCAGTGACACGACGGATTGACACAAAATCGATTATTAAATCGACGTCACGAAACGAAATCGATCGATTATTAAGGGTTAGGATTGAGTATAAACGTGTCCGTAAACGTGTCAAACCATTTAACCTGTTTAATAATCGTGTCGTGTTGGTGTGTCCGTAAACGTGTCAAACCATTAAACCATTTAATCTGTTTAATAATCGTGTCGTGTTGGCATAATCGTATCACGGATTGACCCGGATATATATATAATTTTAAAATTTTGATATTTTATTTATGATTTTTTATTAAATAAAATTAATTTTTATTAAATAATTTCATGTCAACCTATTTAGTAATCGATTAACGTGTCAATTTCGTGTCGACATGTCGGATTGAATAATAACCCATTTGTTAATAGTGTTAAATAATAACCCATTTGTTAATCGTATTATCGAGTCGTGTCCGTGTCAACTTATTGTTAATCGTATTATCGAATCATGTCCGTGTCAACAATTCCTAATTGTGTCGTATTCGTGTTGAATTCCTAATCGTGTCGTATTCGTGTTGAATGTTCACAACCCATTTAATAATCGTGTCGTATCAAGTATCAAATTAATCGGAACCGTTTAATAATCATGTCGTATTCGTGTCAGAGTCAACACGACCCGCGAACCCGTTTTGCCAGCTCTAATACTATCTAGAGCAATTTCATGAAATGCCCGTAACAACTTTGAATCTATTAACAAAATAGTTGTTCAATGTTGTCATGTCAGCACCACTACCATGTATCACCGAATATGTGATGACATTACAGTCAAATTCATAAGATAACAGAAAGATAACTATTGATATTAAGATGAGTCAAGGAAACATATTAACTAGCTCAAGGTTGCAATATAACTGCCATAAGTGCGCACCCATAACATCCCTATAAACCACAAAAGGTAACCAGCTAACATATCAAAACCACTGCTCTTTCCAGCATCCACACCACATCAACAGCAACTTCTTCCACACCCAGACAAACACGTCCATTAGCGGGGACTGCACAAACAGAAACGAAAAAGATCAATCTGCTGCACAAAACCAAGTACAGATGAAAAAGAAAGATGCACATACACTGGAATTTCACATGAATGGTGTAAGATTAAGCATAATCAAATTTCAACACCAGTTGTAGATCCCACATCTCCATTCAACTTACTGAAAATAAGGGTGACAATACCTGTATGATCGCGATCGGGACCTTGAAGGACTCCGGCTATTACCCCTAGGAGGACTCCTTGACTTGCTCCTGCTGGGTCTGTAATCTCTCTCATCATAAGGGCTCCGGCCATTCTCTCTAGGACTTGGAGACCTCTGGGCTGACCTGTCTTCCCTCTCATCATGTGGAGGAGACCGTGAGATGGATCTTGATCGCATAGGGGAGCGATCCTCATCTCTTGATCTATGATCCCTGCCTCAATGAAAAGATCAAGATTTTCCTATCTGTAAGAACTTGTAGTTGGCCAAAAAACATAGATATCCAAACAAAAGATAGATTAAAAAAGGAATCAACTGTAGTTATAACATATCATTCCAAAATAAAGCACGCCCTGATCTCTAAGCTCCAATAAACCTCCAAAGAAATGCAAACTGAGCACGCTCAAAATTTAGGAAAATTTTGCTTCTACATAACATTTTACTGACATCCTGATTCAAATCTAATTCATCAAAAGATGACATTTACCTGAACTTTCATGTTTCTGAACAACAATAGACACTTGAATCCAGACACTGAGTACTAGTCTTTACAATGTGGTACAGGTTGATCAGCCTCAGAAAACTTCATTGCTCTCTTTGCCCCACTTTCTAAAACCTCAAATTATCTTTTTCTTGGACAAAATCATCAAATCTCTAACAGTAAAAACTTTGGATAGCTTCCACACTTTGAAGTTGATTTCTTTCATTGGCCAACTATAAGCTTTATATTCTTTCTTAACTGAATGGTATATGCAAAACAAGAATCAAACTTGACTTCTTATTTGGAATTACTTAGCTTATAAAAAGAAAGAAAATATGAGAGATAATGAAACCTTTCAGTCTAATGACCCCCACAAGTTTAGCTAGCCAGTTCATTAATAGCAACCCTCACCAACCAAAATTCAAGGAATAACAATGTCCTCGCAACAATTGGGAAATAGCTGGTGAAAGTGAGATAACTGGAAACACTTATGGAGAAGCTTTCATAGAATTATATGCCAGTTGTCCAAGACTTTAAGATCTCTATCTCTTTAATCTTTAATTATCCAGATGTCTTTTAATCTCTGGCTTTTTAGAATACTATCTGCATAAACAAGGACACTGGCAGATATTATCCATAATCGTAAACACTAGATCTATATGGTTACACTTCCACATATCAAACAGTCAGAACAAAGACCAATCAGCAAATAAATTACACATAGCCTATAGCCGAGGAGAAAGGCTGGGTATTGTTTGAAATCATTGGATGGGTCAAACCAGTTACCATAAACTAGTTGATTTACCATCAGTAGAAACTACCATCAGCTTAAACAAGTGATCTGTCTCCAGCAATGAGCTGATTGATACTTACAGATTTCCATAAAGCAAAATCTCAGATATTATATTGAATTACACATACACAAAAATGACACACATTCGATGAATATTGTTTATTATACCAAAACTAGAGCAAATGAATTGTATCCCAACACTAAACACTGTATATCTAGAAGGATAATTAAAATCTCTACTATTAACGAAGAAGCAAACTAAGTCCTTAAGAAGTTATGATCATGAGAATCCATACCTCGAGCGCCTTGGTGAAGGTGAACGCGAGTCAGCTGCAAATCACAAGATCATAAGAGATGAACTTACTGAATCCAAATATAGTTTCATAATAATCACATGAAGCCTAAACTTTATAACCACAAAAGCGCAACCATAATCACGGAAGAAAGCTCAAATAAGAAGAAAAGAAATATAAACTAACAATGGTATCGACGTCTTGGAGATCTTGGCGGCGTCCTTCGATTGCTTCCTCCATATCGACCACTTGTACATAGAATAGTCAAAGATCAAAATCAGTATTAAACATCAAACTAAATCAGATAGGAAACAATAGATCAACAGAAAGAAACTAATGTTATCACTTCCATTTCTCACACCTTACACGGGAAGTCATGCGCATTTCTTGAGGTGTCTTTCTATTCTCCTCAGCAAAGACAATCTTTATCTCACGTCCACCAATAAGTGAATGGTTCAACCTTTGTTTTGCTTCAGCAGCATCTTCACCATACCGAAACTTCACAAATCCAAAGCCCCTCGGCTCCCTAAAAATCCAACATAACACAAAACTCTATTCATCATGAAACCCCTCAAATAAAAAACACAACCTAACAGACAATGCAAAGTTAATCTAATTTAAGATCACTGAGAGATACCCAGTGTAGTAATTTTTGGGGAGATACACATCCTTCACCGGACCATACCGCTCAAATGGGATCCTAAGATCATCTGGCCTGCAAAAAACTGTCAAAATTTAAAACTTGAACCCTTTCGTCAATCAAAATACAATTGTTGTGTGTAGCTCAACAAAGACCGTAAGATCCCCAGCCAGCCTGTAGCTCAACATATATCATTACATTCAGCACCCAATTCTCAAATAACAATAAAAAGTGACATAATAAGTACACGAAAGCAATAATTCATCAAACAACTTTCAATTATCAACATGAATTCATCAATATCACTCAGTTGCAACCCTCGAGCCTAGGTAAAACCATCAATTTAAAAACAGGAAAAATAAGAACGACCGATTTTCTATCAACCAAAACAAGATTCTAAAATTCTTTTTATAATCTTTATACCAGGCTATATTAAGCAATCAAACCTTGGCACAATTACCGATACAAAGCAAAATTAAACATTATAAACACACTTCGAAAACACAAATAAAAGTGCGGAAATAGTGTGTGAATAAGACAACAAGAGTGAGAGACAGACCTGGCGTCGAGAGGAAGATTACGGACGAGCAAGCCGGAGGGAGCAGGAGAGCGACGGTCTCCGTAAGAGCGACGAGGCTCGTCGTCGTATCGTTTCCTGCCACGGGGACGAGGAGACCTGGAGCTGCGGCGGCGAGGACTGTAACTACGACTCCGACTGCGATAGCGCGCCATACCGGTGCGATTTTGTTGGCAGACCGAGAACCAGAAAAAGCCAACCCTAACCCTAATACAGGGAGATTTCGAAAGTTTTGGAGGGAGAGAGGGGATAAAATTGCAACTATGCTCAATCAAAGGTGAAATGAGGTAGATTGGTAATTTTCATCATTTACCCGGCTATTTTTCATTAGACCCTCTTCAAAGAGCATTATTCACACACTGGGATCTTACTCTCCTTGGGTGGGTATGATCCGGATCCAACAAAGAGAAAAATCTTTTATAAATACCCACCGGTTCAATTTCAAAACGAAAGTAAATAAAATGAGGAAATTAACCAAGTCAATTAACCACGTGTTGGGAAGTGACTTCGTAAGAATACACCACATTATATTTTTTATAAAATTATTATTTTAGTCTTTAATTTTAATTAATTAAATTGGTTATTCCGACAGTTTAATACATCCCACCTTTTGTACAAATTCTGTAATAAATTTTAATATTCAAATTTATATTTATATTAATTGTTATACTACATCGGAAATATAACTCACCGATTATTTTTTCCACCACTATATAAATAGATTTTTGTTCAGTTAGTTTTTACATTGATTTTAAAGGCATCGGTGCTCTTTATAAATTAAATAGAACTATTTACCACTAGAGGTTTAAATATAAGTTTATATTATTTTATTTTTTAGATTCAATTTTGAAATTTTAAAATTAACATGAATCCGAAATCTATTTATCATTATATTATTATATATAATAATAATAATATATTTTTTTTCAATATATATATATAATAATAGTATATGTTTGGTTAAAGTTAAAATTTACTTACCATCTTTCTAAAAGAAGAAGTTCAACCAAACTTATTTTTATAATTTTTTTTATTAAATTAAAAATATGAATAAATAAATTATTTTATACTCGCAATCATAGCATCTCAAAAATCAAATCAATTCATTTTTAAAAATCAAATCAATTCAATACAAACAAAATAAATGAGAAGTTTTTTTTTATCTCATCTTTATTCTTTACATTTATCTTTATAAATGAAAAAATCTAACTAAACAAATTAACCACATAATGACAAATGACGTTATAAAAACACAGTACGTAAGCAATTTTATATTAAATTACATATTAACATATAAGTATTAATTAATTCATTAGATTATTTGTCATCTAAAATATTTTATTTTTTTTTACTATATATTATATTTCAACTAATTTTTATCCCACATCGGAAGTGTAACTCACTAATTATTTTCTTCACTACTCTATATATATATATATATATATATATATATATATATGAGATTTTTACTGAATTAGTTTTCATATCGATCTTTAATGCATTATTGTCCTTTGTACCATTAAAAGGTGCTTGCCACAATAGATATTAATAAAAGTTTAATATATTTCAGATTTTGGATTTGATTTTAAATTTTTAAAAATTGATACAAACCCAAAATCTATATTATAGTAACTTTACCACTATCATCATCTCTATCTCTATTATAATATAAGAAAAAACTAACCAAGCGAATTAACTACGTGCTGACAAGTGAAACTCTAAAAAAATAATATGTAGGCATTTTTATATTAAGTTACATATAAATACATAAGTATTAATTAATTCATTAGGTTATTTTGTCATTTAAAATATCTATTTTTTCTTATTATATTTTATATTTCAACTAATTGTTATCCCACGTCGGAAGCATACCTCACTAATTACTTTCGTCACTCCTATATAAATGAGATTTTTATTGAATTAGTTTTCATATCGACCTTTAAGGCATTGATATCCTTTGTACAATTAAAAGGTACATGCCGCTATAGGTTTTAATAAAAGTTTAAAATATTTTAGAGTTTTGGGTTCAATTTAAGTTTTTAAATATGATACAAACTCAAAATCAATATAATAATATCTCTCCCCTATTGTAATAAAATAATAATATCTCTTCTCTGTTATAATAAAATGAGAAATTTAACCGAGTGAATTATGTTGGTGACAAGTGGCACTATAAAAAAACAACACGTAGAAATTTTTATATTAAATTACATATTAATACATAAGTATTAATTAATTAATTAGGTTATTTTGTCATTCAAAAAAAATTATTTTTTAATGTTATACGTTATATTTCAACTAATTATTATCCCACATTGGAACCATACCTCACTAATTATTTTCGCCACTATAATGGAAATGAGTTTTTTATTGAATTAGTTTTTGTACCGATCTTTAAGACATTGGTGTCATTTTTACTATTTAAATTTACTTGCTGCTATAGGTTTTAATAAAAATTTAAAATATTTTAAAAAATTTTATTCAATATTAATTTTTTAATATTGATACAAACACAAAATCAATATTAATAAAAGGTGAAACTTAATCAAGTAAATTAACCACGTGATGATAACTGGCGCTTTAAAAATTCAACACGTTATATTTTTTTTTATCAAAGTAATTTTTTAGTCTTTAATTTACATTAATTAAATTGGTTATTTTGACATTTTAATAGGCAAACTTAATTCACCCAATATATATAACAATATATGCATTGTTAAACTTAAAATTTACTTATCATCTTCTTAAAAGAAGAAGTTCAACCAAACATGTTTTATAATTTTTTTATTAAATTAAAAATGTGAATAAATAAATTATTTTATAATGGCAATCACATCATCTAAAAAATCAAATCAATTAATTCTTAAAAATCGAATAAATTCAATTTATTTAAAATATTTGTAAGCTTTAATAAAAGTTTGAATATTTTACATTTTTGTATTCAATTTTAAGTTTTTAAAATGGATACAAATCTTAAATCAATATTATAATATCTATTTTAATAAAAGAATAAATCTAACCAAGCGAATTAACCACGTGCTAACAAGTAGAGTTCTAAAAAACAACACATGAGCATTTTATATTAAATTACACAGTAACACTTAAGTATTATTTAATTCATTAGTTATTTTTGTCATTTAAAGTATATAATTTTTTTGTTCTACTATATGTCATATTTCAACTTTTTGTTATCCCACCTCGAAAGCGTAACTCACTAATTATTTTTATCACTACTATATAAATGAGATTTTATTAAATTATTTTTTATATCAACCTTTAAGACATTGGTGCCCTTTGTACAACTAAAAGGTACTTGATGCTGTAAATTTTAATAAATGTTTAAAATATTTTTGATTTTGTATTCAATTTTAACAAAAAATCAACATTATAATATCTTTTTATATATATATATATATATAAATAAGGGATAAATCTTATAAACAAATTAACTACATGTTGACAAATGGCACTCTAAAAAAATAATAAATAAGCATTTCTATATTAAATTATATATTAACAGATAAGTATTAATTAATTCACTAGGTTATTTTGTAATTCACTATGTTATTTTGTCATTTAAAATATATATATTTTTTTTTACTATATGTTATATTTTGACTAATTGTTATCTCACATATGAAATGTAACTCACTAATTTTTTTCGTCATTATTATATAAATGATATTTTTATTAAATTAGTTTTCATATCGATCTTTAACGCATTAGTATCCTTTGTACAATTAAAAAGTACTTGCCGCTATATGTTTTAATAAAATTTTAAAATAGTTAAGATTTTGGATTGAATTTTAAATTTTTAAAATTGATACAAACTCAATATTTATATTATAATATCTTCATTATAATAAAGAGAGAAACCTAACAAAGTGATTTAACCACATGATAACAGGTAACGCTCTAAAAAATAACACGTAAGCATTTTTATATTAAATTACATATTAACACCTAAGTATTAATTAATTCATTATGTTATTTTTTATTTAAAATATATTATTTTAATTTTTTCTACTGTATGTTATATTTCAACTAATTGTTATCCCACATCGGAAATGTAATTCACTAATTATTTTTGCACTACTACATAAATGAGATTTTTATTTAATTAGTTTTCATATCAACTTTTAAGGCATTGGTGCCTTTTCTATAATTAAAAGGTAGTTGTCGCTATAAATTTTAATAAAAAAATTAAAATATTTTAGATTTTGGATTCAATTTTAAATTTTTAAAATTGATATAAACTCAAATTCAATATTATAACATCTTTATTATAATAAAGGAGAAACTTTAACAAGTGAATTAACCACATGATGACAAGTTGCGCTCTAAAAAAACATCACTCAAACATCTTTATATTAATACACATATTTACACACGAGTATTAATTAATTCATTAGGTTATTTAGTCATTAGAATTATATTATTTTTATTTTTTTACTATATATTATATTTCATCTAATTATTATCCCACATCGAAAGCGTTACTGACTAATTATTTTCGTCACTATTATATAAATGAGATTTTTATTGAATTAGTTTTCATATAAACCTTTAAGGCATTGGTGCCCTTTATACAGTTAAAAGGTACTTGCCGCTACAGATTTTAATAAAAGTTTAAAATATTTAGATTTTGGATTCAATTTAAAATTTTAAAAGTGATCATGATAATTTTGTGAATAATATGTCAAATGAAATGAAATAAAACTTGTGTATCACATAATCATGGATGACGTGAGCAATGAAAAATGAGACTTGTTTTTCCTATACAATTACAAAGGTACGTGAGAGACTTTTGTGTGGATAGATTTAGGTTCGGTTCTAAAATTACAAAATCAAATTATACTGATGGCAGCCCCAAGTGGAACTACTTCATTTCTTATTCCTAGAGGAAAGATTGCACATTTGACATTCTTCATCTTATCGACTCTTATTGAATATTCGATGTGCAATGTCCCTCTTAGAAGCCTCTTAGAAGCCACAAGGTTGAGTTGCATATAAAGGCAAAATTGATCGTATAGTAGGAGGCATCGATGGTACACAAGCATTGCTTCGAGGCAGTAGATAATAAATTTAAGAATATTGAAAAAGACTGCACATTAGACATTATCCATCCCATTAGCTCCTACTATAGATTCAATATATAATATCCATCTTGGAAGCCACAAGACCGAGTTGCTTATAATGACAAAACTGATCATATGGATTGAGACGCCAATGGTGCACAAGCATTGCTTCGGGGCAGTAGATAGGACATTGAAGGACTTGATGAGATGCCAATGGTGCACAAGCATTGCTTCAGGGTAGTAGACAGGCATTGAAGGACTTGATGAGAATAGTTAACTCCAAAAATGAGAACCTACTGTTTGTGGCAAGACTGTTGTTCTAGAAAGAGATTTTAGGCAGATTCTGCCTGCCATATGAAATGTAATAGAAGACAAGTGGTCAATGCAACGATAAATTCTTCATTTCTCCAGGAGTACTACATGATTTTGATACTGCTAAGAATATGAGACTCTAATCAATATCATCGTCCATAGAGTCCTCTGCTCTTAAAAACTTTACACGCTAGATTTTAAGCATCGCGATGGTATTAAAGCAGAAAAAAATCTCCGAAATTGATTTACTTATAGATTTGTTGATAGAAGAATCTTCTAATCTACTCGGTTCTGTAGTAGAAACAATGTATCATTCATTTTATCAGTACATTAATGATCCTACATACTTGCAGGAGTGCGCTATACTAACTCTGATGCTGGATTTGGTGAAAGAAGTAAATAATTACATGATATCGATGGATGTTAGTGATGAAAGGATTTACCACAATTTGGATTCAGTGCGCCAATCGGATACGGTGATCAATATATTTACTGACCTTTACACTCTAAAAATTTTAAATAGAATTAAGTGCTCAAGTTTACCGCTCATGAACTTAAACACATAGTTGGTATACTGGTGATGTTATTACGAAATATTGACCATTCGGTAGGATTATGCCATGGTATAAGGTTGATCATTGCAAGGCTAGGAATAAGAGTCTTATAAGTTAAGGTGATTCAAGGTCTAACTGCTGGCCAGAAGATGCTGATACTGTAACTTACATTGTCACCGTGGGATTCGATATTACCGCTCAAATTTAAGATGAAAGAGTTCCCTATCTTAGTATTATTTGCAATAACCATAACACTGTTAGAGACAATTTCAAAAATAATGTAAGTCTCTATCTCAAAAGATCTGTTCTCAGGCACAGTCAATTAAAAGTTGTTGTATCCCAAGCAAATAATCTTAAAGATCTAAAAAAATACTTATTTTAGACGAGCATTGTGTAGTACTAAAAACCATAACCAAATTTGTATCCAAAGAAGTATTCCCAAGCACTTGAAAATTGTACAAATTGAATATTGTTCGACACAAAATTCATATAATTTATTTGATAAATTTAATAATTACATTTTATTTTCTTAGAGTAATAAAATTGCAAATACTAATATATGTATTGATTTTGATGAAGGGTATTTCATTGTGAGTAGCACCCAAGAAATTAAGAATAAGTGAGATTCATAATAATTTCACAAAATTTTGCATGATTTGATCTCAACAACACAAATGATTAAGAGTGAAAAGAGATTTATGTCTAATTAGATCTGTTTAGTTTTTTTTTCATCTCTTGGTTTCGTTTGCTTTTATTGTTTTGTATTTTTATTGTCGATTGATCGAGATATCTTATGATATATTATTCGTTTTGCGATAAACTTTACATTTCATTATTTATTGTTTGCGAGAATTTTAAAAATTACATTTTAGTGCATATTTTAACACCCGTGCGTATCGCACGGGTCAACAATTCTAGTTTTAATATATATATATATATATATAAATTATGTGATGTTGTATATAAAATATCATTAAAAAATTAAAAATTTCAGTAAATATATAAGAAAAATTAAAATAAAAATAAAAATAATTCAACCTCATATTATCATTTAAAAAATATATGTAAATTATATATTAATATTATTATTTGAATAAACTCTAAAAAATATATATGTAAATTATATATTAATATTATTATTTGAATAAACTTTTAAGTCAAAACTCGGCTACATCAATATAATTTATAAATAAATATATAGAGAGAAAATATAATTAATTTGTCAATATTATTATTAAGTATAATTATTTATTTTTATTATAATCCAATTAGAGAAAAAAAAAATTTGATTCGGTAATCCGTAATAGACCCACACTTTTATTCCATATCCGTCCAAAAAAAATCTTTGAACATGGTATATATATTCTGAATCAAATTGAGGTACAAGTGGGTGCATGTTATTGAGATATTAAATCTGTCATATTCTGAATCAAATTGAGGTGCAAGTCGGTGCATGTCATTGAGATATTAAATCTTTCATGTCTATCTGACCTGCCTCGTCCCACCCTGTGATACGAGACAAAAGATTTTGACTTGGGACCTGCTCTTACATTCCTTTATTTTACTAAAAAATTATATTTAAATTATATTTTTATATTACTTTCTGTTTTGTCAAAAATTATATTTTAAAATTTGCAATAATATTTGAGTTTGAAAATAAATAATTTAATGAAAATTATTAATTTTATTATATTATTTAATGTTCAATTAATTTTTTTATTTAATAAAATTACATAAATACTATTGACGTTAATGGAAATAATTAATTTTTAATACTATTTAAATGCTATAAAAATAAATTTATTTAGATATTAATATTATGTCTAATACTAATAGTAAATTAAAATTATTTAAACAAATTATTGATTAAAATAAGTGTTTAGATAAAAAAAAATTAAAAATTAATTAATACGGCGAGGAAAGGAGGGCATCAATTAGATTTGTACTTGCTCTCCATGCTAGACAATAAAATGCGACTTACATCTTATCCATTTCACATACGGAACTGACGTGTGTCGAATCCGTCAAAGATAAAATAGAATAATCCTGCTAAATACTAAAGATAGTAGTAAACATGGTCGAACCACAGAGAACGATATAATCAATTTAAATTATGTGAATAACCGGTGAAGAAATTAAGATTTTGGAATTGATAGGCAAAATAAACTAAATTAAATTATAGTCAATTATCGTGTTGATCATCGAATCTAAGTATAATTATTTCAATTCAGTAACCATAGTTATAGCAGTTGACGTCGCGCCTAACTGCCTAATCTTCCCTTAGCTATTAGACTAACCGGACAAGCGCCTTCTAATTAGTCCCTAACCTAATCAGTAACCCTGACAAGCGCCTGACAAGTTCAACTGTAGATTGCTTTAAGAAATAGAAAGACCTATGGTCATAGCTAACAAATCAATTCATTATCCTATGATCACAGCCTCACACAGCACGACGTATCACACTGTTTGCTATCTGTGTTAACTTAATTAAACGATTACGTATTTAATCTTGTTAACTAACAATGTATTAACCTAATTGATCAATTAACCGGCCGAATTAACTAATTAAATAAATAAACACATTCAACCAAAACCATGAACAACAGTGAAGTGATGAATACTGCAGAAATAAATATTAAAGCACAAATCTCACAACACGAATAATTAAACTAATAAACTTTACTGGATCAAAATAACTTAGCTAGCTGTGATCATAGCTAGCATCATAGTTATAAAGTATACGTTCAAAGAGAAAACAAAATAGAATCAAAACTCAGAGAAAAACTGAGCTCCCTTACATCATATTGGAAACTCTTATTTAAACCTAAAACTAGAAAAATCAAGAAAGATCAAATTCTTCCATGTAAAATCTAACTTGAAGTTTAAAACTCAAAACTTAAACTGAACAAATCATTTGATAAGAAAAACTGATTCATCAACTGACTTTGACTTGTGGACTTTGACTTGGTAAATATCTCTGTAGTACCCATAAATCTTCCAAATCGTAATTTAACCCCCAAACTGCATAAAAATACCAAATAGAGCAAATCAATACAAAAATCATTAATTTAGTCCAACAATCATGGGAGAAATTAATTATAAATATTGCATATTTTGTGCCTTGTCAGGAACAGGTCGGATCAAAGTATCTTATGGCAAGACAAGTCCATCAGTCTGGACAAATTTCGTCATCCTAAATCAAATTAAGTTTGAATCAGATTAGATTTTTGTTGCCAAATCAATGGAGACTATACGAAGCCTAAACAGTTCAAGGTGTCAATAAAAAATAGATACACTAACTAAAGTGAAAATTCGCAAAATTAGATATTATCAACTTTTTTATTTTAGTTTTAGACCAACCCTAAATTTTTTTCACTTTTAAACTTTTTTTTAAAAAAATTATAAAAATACTTTTTTAGAAAATGCAAAAAATGAGCTTCCTGATATGTACTGTCGAGAAGCAAGCAAAATTTTGTCCGCTTCCCGGTGTATAATACCAGGAAGCAAAAAATCATTTCCTGGTATTACACACTAGGAAACTGACTTGATTTTTGCCTGTTTCCTGGTGTGTAATATCAGGAAATGATTTTTTGCTCAATACCAAGAAACATGCAAAATTTATGTCTGTTTCCTGGTGTGTACTACTGGGAAATGATTTTTCACTTCCCGGTATTACACATCGGGAAACTAAACTTCAATTTTGCTTATTTCCCGGTATGTAATACCGGGAAACTGCTGTGTATTTTTTTTAATATCAAAGGGTAAGATGGTCATTTTGGTAAAAAAAATCTAATTTTGCTTATTATCACTATTTTAAATATCTTTTAAATTAATTAATTATTTAATCACTAAATTATATATTATTTTAAATAATTTAATTAATTTTAATATAATAACTAATATATTTGGTAAAATCGATTTATTCTCAATATGTTTGATAATTTATATTGATCTCATGATTTCTAACTTTTTATTTAACATTGATTTTATTTTTTATTTCCGAATATAAGATAATTTTTTTATTTATTTTTAAATAAAACCTTATATCAAAAAATCAGAAAAAAAAAACAAGTTACAAGAATAGGAACATTATCCTATGTAATTATAATGTATTAGAAATGATAACCGATATAATTTTGTATTTTATCATTCATAAATCTTTATCTATTTTCATAATTTTTTAAATCTTAAACCATTAAATTATTATGATGAAATTAAAATTTAATTAAAAAATTAAAATTATATTTATATATAATTTATATATTGGACTTAAAAATGATGATTTAAATAATAAAATTTTATATATTTTTAAATTATAATAAAAAGGTAAAATTGAACAAAATAAATAAAATTTATTATTTAATGATGTGAAATAATAATCCTCGTAAAATATACTCCTATTCAATTAAATAAATCATACGCAACCAACCACAAATTTAGTTTAAAAAAAATTAGATAAAAGTCTGCTTAAATAGAAAAGCCATAAACAAGCATACAGAAAATTTAAATTGAGAAATTTTAGGACGCTCACAAATTAGGTTTCACAGTTTGAATGGAAGTCGAATTGGCCCAATAAAGGGCCAAAGGCCACCAAATCTTTATAAATTTATAGTTTATATTTCATAGTTTGGCTTGTACGACTTACCGATGCCTCCATTTATTTTGGAGACGTTTAATTAACATAGTATAGAATATAATATAAGATGAGCATGACATTATATTACCTTTGAAAGTGATCGGCTACCCAACCATGCCCCCTCGCTCAACCACCTTCACTACCCTACCAACTCCCACGTGTCTCTCACTCGCGCCTCAACTTCTCACTATTCTCTGTAAATAATTTTGGAACCCGACAGATTCTCTCATGCTATCTTGATACGTACTTTCACATCTACACTTATTTATTTTCCGAGTTTCACCCTTTTTATTTTTAAACTTTAAATTAAATTCAATAAAAAAATTTAATTATAAAATAGGCTATCATTATATATATTATTTATTTTTATTTTTATTGTAATAATAATAAATCTTTTTAATAATTTGAAAAAAAAGTATATTATTATTTTTTTAAATTTTATTTTTAAAATAAAAAATTTATTAACCCCATAAATTTAAAATAAAATTTAGTCGACTTATATCTTTCAAATTTTTTTCTATCTATTTTTGTTTTAAAATATTTTAAAATGGGTCAAAGAATTTTGGTCTCGGTCACAAGAAGAAAATATGTGAAACTTTACGATTTTAGGAGTCGGCATAGTTAGTGTTTTACCAAATAAAGAAAAGCGATTATCCCTCGTGAAGAGATGAGATTCGAGCAGTCAAAAAAATCAAGTAACTAACCCAACCTTAAAAAGAACCATTCGCGAATACTTTTCATTTTCTCTTTAAATACCGAAGGCAGGCGCATAATAAAAAAATATAATCCGGCATAAGCCATCCCCTGAATGAACTTATAAACCGATCCTTAAGCTTCGGGAGAATCTTCTCCTGTGGGATCATAGCTAGTTTTTTTCACTGCGAGGGAACCTTCTTAAAACCCATTGAGGGGGGCCTCGGCCCGGGAAGGGGAGAGTGGCCGAGTGGTCAAAAGCGACAGACTGTAAATTTGTTGAAGTTTTTCTACTTAGGTCGTGGTTGCTAGCATCGAAGAGAGCCGTCATCGACGATAAAGTGGGAAGAGCTCAATTAGAGTCAGTAAGACCCGACATAATGGGAGCTTCAGTCTTCATGCCCAAGTGTGTCATCTTAAGGGGATTTGGTTGCTCATGCCTCTGTGGATCTGTAGTTCAAGGGCACTCTTCCTAATCCGAGTTTGAGATGAAATAAGACCCAGACGTAGAGTCCCGTCGGCCGAGAAGTTTTTCTATTTCTTTTTTACTTTCTTCTTAAAGGTTCTTCTCTTTCCCCACGAGGTGGCTTATCTTCTTTTCTTCTAGCATCTCCCGTAGTAGAGAAGCATTTCCTTTGCTTTGAATCAATCCTACATCAGTAGGGGCATATAGAAGAATTAGCTCTATCGGGATATAAAGATAGGTTGCTCACTAGATCGACAGAAGAATTAACGCTATTGGATATAAGGATAGGTTGCTCATTGGATCGACAGTGAAATTGATCATAAAAGAGATACCAGTGAGGGTTATATTACCTCACATATCGGGGTTAATCTTGACGATTAAACTATTGGTTAGTTTAAATAAGCGAGCAGTTAAGAACATGCATTAAGTCGTGATTGTTAACTTACTCGGTCATTCGATTAGTTATAAGTCTCTTTACAATCCATCTATAATCTTAGTGGGACTAAGGTTTTAAACATGCTTAATAGTTATTTTTTGAGTGCAATTTGCGGATGAGAATGATTATACAAAGAATGTGCTTGAGGGTCATAGACGTTAATGGAAGCTTAAGGGGTCATAGACGTTAATGGAAATTTATTTATAAGTGTAATCATGGTTAATTGTTATGTTGATGGTGGCTTCTTGATGTCGTCCTGACACCATTAGAATTGTCAAATGGTCATTGACCATGACCGCCCATTTATGGCTGTATAGACACAGACTTTCATGATCTCAATTTTAGTGGCTACAATTTTTTTACCATGCTCACCTGTGGGTAGTCACGGACGATTACAAGTTTGATTATTATTTTTTTCCACATCACTCAATTATTTATTTTTTTCATACCAAAAATGAAAAATAGTTCAGCTCATTAGGTACCACTTTTTATCTTTCCAAGTACATTGACAACTTTATATATAATGAAATTACAACAATACAATACTATATGAATATATTTCACTTTGTAACATCTAGCCCTCGCCCCGGATGACCCGAGGCGCGGTGACAGGGCGTCACCTTATCACATAATCGGTTTTAAGGCTAGTAACTAATCCTATAAACCACCGTTATACTTTCCAGCATGTTTTATCCATTCTCGCATGCTTTCCGGAAAACTTTCTGAAAAGTCACCCATCCCAAGATTGCTCCAAGTCGAGCACACTTAACTTTGGAATTCTTAAGTTCTGGGCTCCAAAAAATTAATGTGCACAATGGTAATATGGGTAGCAATTTAATTCCTTAAAAACCTTTCACAATATGGGATATTATACACATATTCACTATCAATTCTAAAAATATAATAAGTTTGTAGACTTAAAATATTAATCAAAATAAGAGAAATCAACCGTTAAGAAGTTAAGATCATGTATATTTAGTCATAACCTAATAGAAAATAACAGAATAACTTCAATTACAAGAATGTTTTTCCCTTAACTCTCCTCATAATCTTATCTTTTTCCTTCATTTTGTTACATAGAAACAAAACCCAATTATAACATTATTAATGCCAAAAATTAATTATTACAAGCATTACTAAGTTTAGAATAAATATACTCAAAGCCCCCCAAAAAAGAAATGAAAAAAAAACTACCCATTTATCAATCATAGTGCAAGATTTAGATTATGTAAACCGACAATGATGCAATTGTCGATGCTAAGGTTGTCTCCGTGGAGGGTATAAGAAATTTGTCTGTGCATAGTCAGAAATTTCTATAATAGACAAGGATATTATAAGAAAGTAGAAATTGGTCAACAACTAATAAAGAAAAAATAAATTTTAAGGTTGTCTCCGTGGAGGGTATAAGAAATTTGTCTGTGCATAGTCAGAAATTTCTATAATAGACAAGGATATTATAAGAAAATAGAAATTGGTCAACAACTAATAAAGAAAAAATAAATTTCACCCTTAAATAGTCATCACTAGTGACTGGAAAAATCAAACATTTATTGAAAAATTAACGAGATATGGAGAGAGATAGAGAGGTTTTATACGTTGGTGGAAATCAAACATTTATTGCTACCGAACATCTTCCAACTGATGGTATTGTAAGTCTTACTCGGAAGATTGACCAGGGACATATTTTCGTAGTACTTAGTTATATTCTTTGGCGGATCAGTATTCCATTAGAACTTGTAGAAAGCGGGAGTAAATTCATTTTAGGCATCTTAATTGATACGATTCATTCCATGAAAGGTGAAAGACGTATGTATCTAAAGTAGAGCGTTTAGAAGGTGTCGATATACAACATATGGTCTGAATGACGGTCTTGAAATTCTCGACCTCCTTAGTCATTTCTCCTTTAATTTCTCATGTATTTCTGCAATGAGAAGATAATTAGTCTCATTTTGAAAATGTCAACACAATAACTTGAGGTACTTGAGGTGTCGCCATTTGTACTCATTTTGTTCACGCGTTGGGTCAGTTTAAGGTTGGACCATTTGACTCGGGCATTTTTCTCTTTTAACCGTCACATGCATTCCACCATTGCTTGAAATTGTTGTTTTATAGATTGGTTAGAGACCATTTGGAAAGAAAAGATAAATCAACAATTTTTAGTAGCGAAACCAAAATAAAATTTATAGAAAACTTATTGCCGACCCCAAGGTGAGGCACTAAACTGTAACTTTTTAAAAACCATAACCATGTCCAAGTTAGAATTATATCAAACAGAGAAGGTTGGGATCGGAGTCAATAAAGAAAATTATAAAATAATATATGCGTTCGAGAAGACTTTGGGCACCACTGTATTGTTTTTCGTAGGCATTTCGATGCTTAAGTCAGTTTTGAACTTAACAAATATGTGGAATGATCTAAATAGGACCGGGAGTTAGGGACTCAGAGGATTATGATTGGATTCATGATTGAGTTTTTATAAGTCGTTGGAGTTTAATGTGGACTTGAGAGCAATTGAGTAATCAAATTGGATTTGTTCTAGTAATGTAAGCTTTAACTGTTAGGAGCAAATGTGATGTTCCTATTCACAAGAACATGCGTCGATTATTGAGTGAAACACCCAAGGATGGTTAGCATATTTTTTTAACTTAATACTTATTGTCATTTGATTTAAGACATTTTATATATAAATATGATGAAATGGAGTGGTATTAAGTATTAAGTGGGAAAACCAAACAATCAATAAGCCTATTAAATCGTATACAATCTGAGTTTAGATCCGATTAGGTTTGTAGATCCTATTAGGTTTGTGTCCCATTCTGCAAGATTGGGCCAGTTTGCTCATAAGCACATATATATTTATTTATTTTATTTCTTAAAATTTTTTACCTCTAATTTTATTATTTTACAATTTAATTTAAAATACATATAATTAAAAGTTTAATAAATTGGTATTTAATAATTTTCTATAAAATTATTTGTTTTGATCATTCTAAAAACATATGTGGTCACTTACCAGTTACCATAGAGTAGACCTATTATATTAAGAAGAAAAATAAAATAAATATACCTTGGGCATCTGGAGTCGAGTTATGATCACCTAACTGACGATGTTTGTTTGTTAGTCCCCCACCCTTTTTACGCCACCTCTGTATATTTTCATTTCATAAATTCAATTATTAATTTTGTTTTTATTTTATTTTTTAAAAATCACATACAGAGATTTTCCACACCGAACAATGGAGCCACACGACGTTGAACGGCCGCCCCATCTTCCGGAGATGGACGTCCACGCGCCACCGACTGAAGACGACTTATGGGACTGGATCGATGCTCTCCACTTCGCCTCAGATGATCACTTGAATCTCCCTCTTGACTCCACCGAAGATCATCTCCAATTGCCTTCAGAGGCTCAACCGGAGCTTCCGATTCAGAATCCGGATAAAATTCGGAAACGTGACCCAAGGTTGACTTGCTCCAATTTTCTTGCGGGTCGGATCCCTTGTGCCTGTCCTGAGCTGGATGAGAAGTTGGAGGAGGAAGAAAATGGACTTCCTGGAAAGAAGCGGGCCCGAACGATTCGGGCTGGGCAGAATCAGGCTCGGTGTCAGGTTCCTGGTTGCGAGGTGGATATCAGCGAGCTTAAAGGTTATCACCGGAGGCATAGGGTTTGTCTTCGGTGCGCCAACGCTAGTGCTGTTTTGCTTGAAGGAGAGAGTAAGAGATACTGTCAGCAGTGTGGCAAGTAAAGTTCGATTCTTTTCCGCTGTTTACTTGCAAATTTGTTTAGATTTTGTACTGGTAATATGGGTAGATTTTCTGGTTAGGGCAATTGAATAGGCCTACTTGGAGGGAGGAAGCATGAATTAGAATTTTATGTTTGTTTACAGGTTTCATGTGTTATCTGATTTCGATGAAGGAAAGAGAAGTTGTAGAAGAAAGTTGGAACGTCACAATAATAGACGGAGAAGGAAATCTGTAGATTCTAAAGTTAGTCCGGATAAGGAGCTAGCAGGACCTTCACGGAGTGAGGATGTCATCAATGATGGTGAAGCAGGAAAAGGTGTTGCTAGTTTGAGATATTGCTGTTGCGTCTTTAATTAATGGGAAATGTGGTTGATGTTAATCTCTTTGTTTGGAATAGCAGACAATTTAAGCAATCAGTTTGCTGAGCATGTGACGTTGTTTGAGTCTGAAGATGGCAACATTTGTACTCTCAACTCGGAGCCGAATTCGCAGAATGTTAATAGTGACAGTGGAGTTTCATTTGCTGCTTCTGGAGAAACTCAAACAGATGGTGGAAAAGATGATGGCAAAGTTTCACATTCCCCTTCATATTGTGATAATAAGAGTTCTTACTCATCATTGGTGCGTTTTTCAGATAGTTGATTGCTTTCTTCTTTTTGGTTAGCCTGAGGATACATGTTTGTGATGTAAGTTTCATATTGTTGTAGTGTCCAACAGGCCGAATCTCATTTAAGCTATATGATTGGAACCCAGCTGAATTTCCCAGAAGACTTCGGCACCAAGTATTTTATGGATTATTGCTACAGTTTAGTATTGAGAATAGAATGGAGATTGCTGCATCACCTGTAGGATTTTTAACATGTGGTTAAATTTATCTGCAGATATTTGAATGGTTGTCTAGTATGCCAGTTGAGTTGGAGGGTTATATCCGGCCTGGATGTACAATCTTCACTGTGTTTATTGCAATGCCAAAGCTTATGTGGGTGAAGGTAATATTTTAAATAGATTAATCTGTTTTCCAGTTAGGGTCAGAACCAAATGATTGTTTGATGCTTGTAGAAATTCTGTTGGAAAGTTACATCGGTTTCAATAAACTTTAATATGATAATAAATGCAGGCAGTGAAGCTTTATGTTAATTAACATTAACATGAAACAGGTTTAAGGAAGTTTCACCTTTTTCTCTTGGACGTTATATGTAATGTAATCAACAGAACTCTAATTAAATCAATCTATAGACATACTTATGTTGAAACCTTCAAGTTGGACCTCAGTTCATGACCACTACTAGCTTTAGTGAGCTTATGGAATGGAAGTTTCAATTTATTTTTATTCTTTTTATCATTCTCAAACTCTCGCTCATCAGCTGATATTTAATATTCTCGCAATCTTGTTCTTTGTTCTTTCTTGTTACTCAACTTAATTCAATGTTTTATTGTAATGATCAGTTGTCTGAAGATCCTGTAACATATTTGCATGACTTTGTCGTTGCACCCGGAAGGATGCTGTCAGGAAAAGGTTTTGTGATTGTTAATCTCAACAACATGATCTTCCATGTTAAAGGTAAATAATAATGCACCAGCTTCACCAGCTGATACTGTTTTTAGTTTTCCTTTTTCTTAATTTATTTCCATTGCTTAGTTTGTGTTTCCCTTTTTCCAATTTCATAACTAGGTAGGATATAGTATTATGCAGACAAGACCCTCTTTGATTATTCAATACTCTTTAGAAATCTATTTGTTGTTCAAGGTTGAATTTGGCTTGGAACATTTTATTTATTTATTTATTTTTTTTTCAGTTTTTATTATGTCCAAATTTCATGGTATGACTTTGGTTGGGTGCAGATGGTCAATCTGTGATTAAAGTCAATTCAGATGTAGGAGCTCCAAAGCTTCACTTTGTGCATCCTACATGTTTTGAGGCTGGCAAGCCCATGGAGTTTGTTGCTTGTGGAAGTAATTTGACAGGGGCCAAATTTCGGTATGCAATAAATTTTATTCTTGTCCTTTTGAAAAAAAAAATGGAAATTTGTTATTTTGTTTCAGTTATGTTATATCTTTAATTGATATCAATATTTGAAGAGATGCTTACTGTAAAATTCTTGATTTGTGCCACTAATATCTTAACAAATCATGTCATGAATTATTTTTGGTGAACTATTTGACATTGCTCTCTTATGTTCCTTGGTATAGTTTGCTTCCTGCTTGCTGTAAGCATCACTTTTCACTGTTTTGTACATACCTATATGAAAAAAGAATTTAGATCCCTTCACATTCCACAGATGTCAAATGCATCATCTGAAAGTTTAATCTTGTGATGCAGCATTTTAAAAGTTAATTATGATTGCAGGTTTCTAATATCTTTTGCTGGAAAGTATCTAGCAAATGATTTTTGCAACACATCTCTGCATGGTCTATGCAAAGGAAGTTCTGTTATGTTTGGCCATCAGTTATACAGAATATCTGTCCCTCCTACAGAACCAAATCTCTTTGGTCCTGCATTTGTTGAAGTAAGCAAATAATAAATGCAGCACCTTTATTTAAAGCTTTCTTCATGGTTTGTTCTCTAATCCATTCTTACGCCAACTATGTAATGCAAAATCTTTTCTGCATGATCAAGATCACAGAAGTATTGGCTATCAGAGTTCATCTAGTTTTATTGCTTTTTAACCTTTCTACTAACTAACTGGTGCTATGAACCATTCGAAACATGATTGTAAATCATATAATCTCAGATGACACATAAACGTGTTTATATTGAATAATTACTGAACAAACATCCGATTATTTTTGCATCATCAGCATGATAACAACAGGTTTAGTATCCGAATGTGAATAATGACTGTCACACAAATTCTTATTTTAGGTTTAGTATCCGAATGTGAATAATGACTGTCACACAAATTCTTATTGTAGGTAGAGAGTGAGTCTGGCTTATCAAACTTTATACCGATACTCATTGGGGATAAAGAAACTTGTAATGAAATGAAGTTGATACAGCATAGACTCGAAGCATCTGTCTTTCCCGAAAGGTCTCGTTTGGAGGTTGATGGTTCTATATTTAACATGTGTGGGGTTTCTACTTTGAAGCAAAGAGCATTAAATGAATTTCTCATGGACATAGCCTGGTTGCTAAAGGGGCCAGATTCAGATAGTTGTCAACCAAAATTGTCTGGTTCACAAATTCGGATGTTCAATTCCCTATTAAGTTTTTTGCTACGTAATGAGTCAACTGTCATTTTGGAGAAAATGATGAAACATCTGCAGATCTTAATAAATAAAATGTGGTTAGACGGTGCAGCTTTGGTCTCTGGAGATACAGAGATCCACCTGTTACTAAAGAATATGGTTTCTGCAAGAGATTTTCTTCATCAGAGACTTCAGACGAATGGAGGGTTAGTGCAACAGTCAGTAAATGTAGTGCAAAATCCTTATTCAGTTTTCCAAAGCTGCGCAACAAGCAACTTGCTTGTTTCAGTTACGGACCAGGTTTGTCCTTCATTTTCCGTGACCTCATATCTTCTTGACAGTGCCATCTATGGTTTTGATTCAGTATTGAATTACTTATTAAGTGATTTAAACTTCTTTTTTATTTTTATTTTCTATCACTTATCAACACTTCATTTAATCAAGTGAATTTTTCTTGTGCTTTTGCATAATCGTCTGATGTATTGTTTTAAATGATCTGGAAGTTCTTATTTCTTTTTCATGATCTGGAAGTGCTTTTACCATAGACATTGTTTTTACCTGATATAAACTATATATTGTTTCTATTGTTCTTAAGAGATTCTCGGCTATGTTAGCATCATCATGTCTTATTCTGACTTTTAATCAGCGTTTGTATTCAGACACAAATAATTCATTACGACATAAATGCATGTAAATTTCAGGAGTTAGAGGCAGGACGAAAGGATAAGTTAGCAGAGAAGGTGGATATGGATTCAACCACTGGTCATACAGGTGAAAACGATCCACTTCTGATCAGAGAAGTTATTATGAATGTGAGCATCAACAAAGAATTTCCAAGGAAATCATGCAGTCAGATATTTTCCGGACGAATCCTGATCACTCGGCCAACTATACTGGTAGCATCTGTGGTAGTTGTATGTTTTGGGTTGTGTGTAGTCCTCTTCCACCCTCACAAGGTTGGTGATTTGGCTGTAACTATTCGCCGGTCCTTGTTCGGCTAAGAAACCAGCTGTTGTCTCCTTTTTCTCCTGTAAGTATTGTACACTACGAGGTGAAGTTGATTGAAGTGCGAATCTAAAGTCGTATCTGTATGTTTTACTATTGAGTGGCTTAGCTTTCCCAATGTCAGTTCATCAAAGCAGTTCCTATTGGATGTAACTGACTCTACTTTAGATCGGGAAGAAGAAGATCATTATTGATTCAAGTGAGATATGTTCATTCCGATCTAACTCAGCTTGATATAGGTATTTAACCTGTTGTAGTTTTGTGATTTTCAGTTTTGCTGTATCCAATTCCAAATGATTGGCAATAATTTCAGTTTAGTGAGTAAAATGGGGGCATAGGTTTTGGCTGGAGTATAACTGTGTTCTAATTTGTGCCCTCAATGAAGGGTGAGGTGAGGATAGGGGTGGTCATTCGGATTGGCTTGTGATGTTGAACCCGACCTATTAATTAGCTCAACTTGTACTCAATCATGGTTGATTCGTGTCAACATGTTTAAAAGGATTGAAAAAGTTTAACCTTAAGGTGGGTTCTCAATTAAAATATTTATTAATTTTTTTTAGAAGGGTCTGTTGTATTTTTAATTTTTTTATTAAAAAAATTATATTTTTAAATTAAAATTAAACATTTTTTAAAAATAAACTAAAATGATTGTATTACCTTATTCTTTGTGTTCTTTGTGTACTTTTTGGGTCAATGTGGAAATTTATTTTTGCATTTCTTTTATTAAAAAGTCTAATTTTTCATATTATCTTTTTTCAAAATATAATAAAATTTTATATTTTATATTAAATATTATTAAATTTTTTTACAATATTTAATTTATTATACTATTAAATTTAATTATACATTCAAATCTTATTATAACTATTATTATATAAAATAAAATAAAATATCTAATCTTAATACATACCATATCAAATTATATTAAATTAAAAATATAAAATATTGAAATTATTATAAAATAAAAAATTAATCTAAATAGATCATCAATGGATTAGTTTATAATTTAATCTATTTATACTTGATTTAAATTCATGATATTCAATTTAAATTTACGATAAACATATTCATGTAGAAATCGAAATTACCACCCACCTCCAATAGCATTTTTGGACTTCTGATTAAGGTATGGACTCCTCCTATACAAAACCAAGATCATAACAGCAGGAGCAGGAGCAGATAGCGATTTGATTTTGCTCACAGCATATGCAGATAGATTATCAAATTGCCGTTTGAGTTGGCAATAAATTAGAAACTCACCGGTTTGAAACACGTTCTTTCAGCAAAGAATAAAATAAAAATAAAATCATACACGCAATATCTTTTTATCACGTTTATAGTATTAAGAAAAGGCAAAAAGAACAGCTTTGGACTTTATAAATCCAATGTTCATAAGACACATGTCTCTTTGCAATCCTTCCGAATCAGTCATAATTAATCACGATTACATTAATTAACTAATTCTCACAAAACATAACCCGGACGGACAGTTTAAATATGTATGTGATATATATATATATATATATATATATTATGTATTGATACTTGGTTATTTAGTACTATAGTCAAAATTAAGATTAGAATGGTATTATATAAATCATGAATGATCAATTCTGAAATTACATTGCCACTTGCGTTGCACTTTCACAAGTTGGGAGCTTATCTTCCAATTTTATTAAATCACACCTACCGTTGGCCATTTTGACATTAAGGAAGAAGTATATTTAATAGAATATTCTTTTCTTTTCTTTTTAAATTTTTCATAATAAAAAATAATAGATTTAATTTAGTGAAAATTATTTAAAATTTGAATTTTATTTACAGATGGATGCCAACAGACACAGGTGAGGTGAGGTTCAACTTCTTGTTAATTTGTCGATTGTTGCTGTGTAGGTTCTGATTCACACTCATATAACACCACACATTTTCAATCTTAACTTGTATCATCCTCTTCCAAATCTCTTTTCAATTGCCTTTTTTTTTTCATGATATATCTCTAAATCTCCGAATAATTCATCTACGTTTTTTCCAATTTCATTTTTATAGTGACCTGAGAGCTACAACATTAACCTGCAACTTCACATTCACATTCACATTCACATTCTCAATCTCATTAAATAAATACAAATTCATATTTATAGTACATATACGGATTCCGTGTGATGGAGTAGAATAATTGATGAGTGAGGGAGACACGTACATGGTAGATGGTACTGCAATTATCAATGATTGGTGATGAATTGGAATTATGTTATGTTGTGTAGATTCTGACTCAGACTTTGTATTTTATTATTCTTTTCTTCCTCATTCCCTGGTCAATATCCTCCCAACATTATCATCCATGTTCATTGTGATCTTTATTATCAAGTCGAACAAAACCACAGCTCAACCACACTGTCTACACTCGCATTTGACCCATTCCTGAACTAATATCAAATTGTTTTATATTTCAGATCAATTAAAATGGTTTCACATACTTGTACACCCACCTATACTAGTCTTTCTCCGACCATGCAATACAAAAATAATTAATTAAAATAACAAAATTAATTGAATTCTAGGACACATTTACTAGAAATAAGATAAGGACACATTTATCCTAGAAATAAGGGAAGGTTTGATTAGCGTTTTAAATTAACTGTTAACAATTAATAGTTTAAATTAACTATTAAATATAAAATTATTAAAATTTATTATAGATATAAATATAATATAAAAAATAATGATAAAATTAATTTTAAAAGAAAGGTTAATAAAATAAATTATTATTAGCATTTGGATTATAAGATGTTTCGGATAATTTTAAAAACGCAGTCTTAAGTGGTAATTAAAATGTTAAACACTATTTTAAATACTTTTATTAAACATACAATTAAAGGAAAAAAAAAAAGCTAATTGAAAATCTAAATGCTATTTGAATTTTTTTTTTTTCTAAATACACTAAATTCAACACCAAATCACCCTCTTTTTAAAAGCTTGTATATAAATTTGTGGGGGTGTCATATCCAATATCGCATCAGTAAAAAAAAGATAATAACTTTTATATAAAGCATCAATAAAACTTTATTAGTATAAGGTCTTTTGAGTGGTGGTACTTAATAATAAATCCATACGGACTCGACCTTGGTCCAAAGTGGATAGATATCATACTAACGTCGGAGTTAAGGAGCGGCTCCAGAAAGGTCCAACAAGTTGTATCTGAGTCTAGTTCAGAGATGGATCCCATAATTAGATCCGTGGTGTATTTTGTGTTGAAAGTCTTCCTGATAATGACGGTGTTAGTTAGATGGCGAGTCCCGTTGGTTAGTAATGACGGTACAAGATGATTTGACATATCGGTTGAATATTTCAAGAGGAGACCAATGACCGATGGGCCGGTGGATTATTTCGAGGAAGACTACGCGAATGTGTGATCTTTAGTTTAAAGGATCAATGGACTAATATGAGAGTAAGCGACGAAGATGAGAATTGTTGAATACTTACATCCGAAAATAATAACTGCCATATAAAACATTCGAAAAACTTTATAAATATGAGATTTTTTTGGGTCTTAATATCCAAAAATAAATGTGTACAAATTTAACTCTGACTCGAAACAAGACAATATTATACCAACATCGAAGTTAAGGAGCAGCTGCAGGGATGTCCAATGAAATCCCGATCAGAATTTGCTTCAAAAATCATAATACTTATAGATGATAATCTATTGAATCAGAATAAAAACAAATGATGAAAAATATAGCTAATGTTGTGAAATTATGCTGAGCAGGTGGATTCCACCGTTTGTACACGTGCTTGTATGCATGTACCTTTCATGTATCAGTTAGACACCTGTCACTTGAATGATATATATATATATTCCATTATGATATCAATAACACACACAATTGTTTGCTTCTCTGCTTCATTTCCTATTTTTGTTTTCTGTTGAATTAATTGTTCAAGATCCAAAATTCCCAAGACTACCAAGTTACTTTCTGATCCCAATTTAATTTCCAGTATTATTGAACTGTTTTCTTCTCTTCTACCTCTATTCTATTTTTAATTTTATAACACGTTATCAGCACGAGTATGCTCTCCAGTTGCCGCTTTGACGAATTTTCTGGATTAGAAAGTGTTTGGTATCGTTGTTTCTGGGTTATTGCTGATTGAGAAAAATTGTTGTGATATGATTTCCAGAAAAAAATGTCGGATCTGAAAAAATTGGATTTCCATGCACTGGAACTATTTGGAAGTAATTATTTAGCATGGGTGATGGATTTGAAAATCCACTTACGAGCCAGAGATCTGTTGGATACTGTTGAGGAACAAAATCAAACTTCCATGAAACAAAAATCTCAAGCTATGGAGATTATAAGACACCATATAAATGAAAGCTTGAAATCTGAATATTTAAATATGGAAGATCCACTTGAGTTGTGGAACGCGTTGAAAAACAGATATGAACACAGAAGAGAGGTTGACCTTCCAAAGGCCCAATATGAATGGAATCAGTTGAGATTCCAAGATTTTAAATCTGTCAGTGAGTATAATTCTGAACTCCACCGAATAACAGCAATAAAGGAATCTTGTGGAGAAAAAGTAACAGACAAAGAGAAAATTGAGAAAAATCTTTCCACTTTCCATGCCGATAAAGTGTTGATATCGTCGGGTTTTCGACAACATGATTACAAAAGTTTTGGTGATTTAATTTCTAAGTTGACATTATTGGAACAATATGATCAACTTTTGATGAGAAATCATGAATTACGACCACCTGGTACTGTGGCACCACCAGAAGTAAACAATAATACATTTCGTGGTCGTGGGAACCCAAATCGTGGTCGAGGTCGTCGTTTTAGTCGTGGTTTTGAACGTGGTCGTGGTCGTGGCCGCGATAATAATAATAGAGGCCGTGGACGAGGCCGAAATAATAGAAAAGGTGGAAATAGGTTTCATCCGTATAATCGTGGAAACCTAGTTTGGACCAGAGATGAAACCCAGAACAGGAATGAAAATTCTGGGAATAGAAATAATAATAATTCCCAAAATGTCTGTTACAAATGTGGAAGCAGTGATCATTTCTACCGTCAATGTCGAACCTCCCAACACTTGGTAGATTTGTATCAAGCTTCCTTGAAAGGGAAGAATCTTGTAGAGGCAAATGTTGCCAATCTGGAAAGTGTAGAGGGAACCTCTCAGAAGAATGTTTCAAGCTTTCACACCTCTGATTTCTTCGATGATCTGGATATTGAAAATTTCATAAACTACACTGAAGATCAAAATGAAAATCAGAAGGCAACCTGAATTACATATCTGTAAATATGAATAGTAGTGATGGAAATATTTCTGACTGGATTTTGTAATTTTGTAATTAGAGTCAGAAATATTTATGGATATGTTTTGTAATGTAAATATTAATGTAAATATTTTATTTATGCGAATAGAACATGGAAGTTCAAGGTGTTTGTTTAATTGATAGCGCAACCACTCATTCTATCCTCCGAGATAAGAAATATTTTCTAAATTTATTCAATTATAAGGCTCAAGTGAATACTATAAGGCTCAAGAGAATTTTGTAATATTGAATTCACCAATTGTACTCTTTTTCCTTCGTTCAGTTTTTGTCCCACTCGATTTTTCTGGCAAGATTTTAACGAGACTGTCAAATATTTGAAATGGTGAAATCCAAGAGGGAATTGTGAAATTATGCTGGATTCCACCCTTTATACACGTGCTTGTATGCATGTACCTTTCATGTATCAGTTAAACACCTGACACTTGAATGTTATATATATATATATATATATATATATTCCATACTGATATCAATAACACTCACCATTAATTACTTCTCTGCTTCATTTCCTATTTCTGTTTAATTAATTGTTTGAGATTCAAAATTCTCGAGACTATCAGGTTACTTCTTTTCTACTCCTATTCTATTTTTATTTTTATAACAGCTAAAATTGAAAGTGTTGCCGTTTTATCACTTTTGATGCCGTGTATATGTAGATATCTATACGACAAGTAGTTAAATTAATTAAATTTAAATGAAACAGAGATTGAAGAAGGTGATTGGTGTATGTAACGTATAGTTGACGTGCAATGGACCCTCAATTATTTTGGTTTGGATATTTGATGAGTCAGCTACAGCTAATAAAAATCTATATGTTTTCATGTCTAAAATCTCCCATCGTCAACGAAGTGGGCTTGCCTGCCATCATATCATATTTTTTATTTTATTTTTTCAAACAAAACACATATTTAATTTTTAACCATGCAATGATGGATCGATTTGATATAGAAAATAATAATGTGCAACTTGTGTGTAGCAGCTATGGTCTTACTAAGCAATTTCACTATCACCACTTGCATATTTGCAATAATTCAAGATTAAATTAATTTATCTATAGGAGATTAATTTAAGATAAAAAATTTGTCTATAAAAAGAAGAGAATTATGGAAAAAATGTATGGTGGTGAGGTGGTTGGGGTCATCATTGATGTGAATATATGGTGATTTCTTTTCAAAAACTTTATTCAGATAAAAACAACATTGCATTACTGTGTATCTTATATAAGTGAAGTAAATTTTCAAAAAAGTGCAATTCACTTTTCAATCTATAATTGTTTATTAAAGAGTATAGATAAATAGGACGAAAATTCCTTTTAAGGAGAATAGTTGTATAATTTGAATAGTTAATTAGAAGAATAAATGTACGAAGAGAACAAAGCATGAGTATTATTATGATTAACACAGAATCAAGTTGTTCAAATGAGGTAATATTATTAATAATAATGACAAAACTATATGATTTATTGGTGGCGGAATTGGAAACATCTAATTGTAAGTAATCAAGTTACAATATTATATAATAAATCAAATTAAAATTAATAAATTTTAATTCTTGACATATATATATATTTTTTTTATCTTAACCATTACCTTTAAGGTCTTGAGGTGGTAGTCATTGTAAAAATTATAAAAAATTATTTTATTTAATAATTTAACTAGTTATATCTGTTTATATTATTAATAAATTAGAGTGATGTTTTTTTAAAATAATTAATTTATTAATAATTTACAGGAACCTAAATTAAAAAAAAAGTAAATAGAATATTTTAAATATATACTATTAAAATTTAATAAATTTGACTTAGAAATAAAAAAGTAAATATTTTTATATAATATTAAATTTATACTTAATGCAAAAATAATAATTATTTAAAAAGATTATAAAAAAATTATTATGCAAAAATATAAAATTAGTTATTTATCTATGGATGAATTTTAGTATATGCAATTAATATAAAAAGTTATATTTAATTTAATATTTTAATTTAATATATATATATATATATATATATATAACACTTTTGTTGACGATTTGTCATTCAATATAAAAATAAATTACTTTTATTTATTAATTCTTCGAAATTTTCATATGTATTTTTTTAATGATGATTTGTCTGTTCAATATAAAAGGAAAAAAAGTCCAAATTGAACAAACACTAACCAAAATTGATAATAAACCTATTAAAACCATTAAATGGTCACACCAAGTGAAGAATTCTAAGATACATAAACATGTGCATTGTATCCATTATTATTGAGATCATTTCACAAACACTTGGTGGAGAAAAATATCAAAGTTTAGGTCTTTTCACAAAGATATTTGCAAGCAAACACCACAAACAAAAGCATATAATATAGAAAGTACTTGGTCCGTAATTAACGAAAGGACAGGACCAAATCGTAATTTGGTAAAAGTTGAGATCCATAGCCGCCAAAATCCTTGTAATGTCCACGTAAGAAAGCCAAAAAATATCATTAATTTAACACAACCACATGCTGATTGGATTGGATTGGAACAACTTACTACTGTTTCCAGGGGTTCTCTTCTGTTCTGTTCTTCTACATGTACTAATCTCCACGTCACTGACAGCTTTTCTCCACATGATATATCATATCATAATGGTTGTTTTTTCCCATTATTTACCTTCCAACTCTTCATTGACATATTTAGTCATGTAAATATCTGTTTACCAGCAAGTGGGTTGGTTAATAGTAGAAAAAATTCTTATTATAAATACCCTTTGTAACACCTTTTCTCATGCAGAGAGAGATATATAGTTTGTTTGACTATTGTTTTTTCTTTCAAGCATTGTCTTTGAGATAATATAAGAGAAAAATGGCAATTGGGCAATGCAAAGATGTGGAGAAGAATGCTGAGATTGTAAATGGTCTTGAGGATTTGGAGACACCTTTTCTTCAGGACAAGACTAAAGATGTTGAATCTGGTGAAGATGTTGATGAGAATGAAAATGGGTCGCTTTGGATGGTCATGTTGTGCACTTTTGTTGCTGTTTGTGGCTCCTTTGCTTTTGGTACCTGTGTAAGTCTCTAACTTATCTATATAGAAATAGACAATGGCTTTTTTTTTGATTCTATATGTACACATTTCTGGGCTGTGTATTAGGAATGGCTCATGGTTTAAGCAAAAGTGTTTTTGTGCTTGGTTTACTAAATTTTTTTTTTTTTTTTTTTTTTTTTTGTTTTTTTGTTTTTGTTTTTGTTTTGTTTGGATTAGGCACCAAAAAAAATAACCCAGAAAAGGGAAAAAGGTTTGTTTAGCTTAAGTTATTGTTTTGACAGGTTGGATATTCAGCTCCTACACAGTCTGCTATTACTCAAGATCTTAATCTGTCAATTGCTCAGGTTGGTTAAGTTTCAATATGTTTTTTTTTTATATCATTGATTGTTATATGCATCTTACCAATTTACTACAATTGGTTACCAGTTCTCCACATTTGGTTCCATTTTGACAATTGGAGCGATGTTGGGTGCTATAACTAGTGGCAAAATTGCAGATTTCCTTGGCCGAAAAGGGGTATGTATATGTATTGAATTGTTTTATTTAAGTGGTTCTTGCTTATTATGTGTGTATTGTGTTTTGTTAAACGTGTTAGTTTTTGTTGTGGTCATTGCAGGCTATGAGAATGTCAGCTTGCATTTGCATTGCTGGGTGGCTAACTGTCTACTTCTGCAAGGTAATGTGTGTTTTGTAGTCACAAGAAGTTTGAACTTGTGTTAATGATTGGTTTGATTTCATTCAGGGAGCTTTCTCTATTGACATTGGAAGGTTTTTCACTGGATATGGCATTGGGGTTTTCTCTTATGTGGTGAGTATCCAGCTTTGCAGTCTATTGGTTGTGTAGGTTGTAATGGTGTAATATCAATGTTGTAACGAGATTTGGATGAACAGGTACCTATCTTTATTGCTGAAATTGCACCAAAGAATCTCCGCGGAGGCCTCACAACATTGAATCAGCTCATGATTGTCATTGGATCATCCTCTGCAATGATGATAGGAACCATTATTTCATGGCGAATTCTAGCTCTTATGGGTAAATTCTATAGTTTTTTTGATGAATAGTTGTTGCTGGGCACATAACAATGGAAGGACTAATTGTTGGTTCTGCTTTGCAGGAATTGCTCCTTGCATCATTCTGCTTGTGGGTCTATTTTTTGTTCCTGAGTCTCCCAGATGGCTGGTGAGTATGCAAATAATGTTTATGCTGTACAATTATGTATTTAAAACAAATCAATCTAATGGAAATTTTTGTTTTCCAGGCAAAGGTTGGCCAACAGAAGGAGTTCCAAGTAGCTCTAAGGAGACTGCGTGGTAAAGATGCTGATATTACTCGCGAAGCAGCCGAAATTCAAGTATGAAAGCCACAGATCTCTTCTATATAATCTGCTGTGTCCTTGTGGTTGATAACTAATTAGCATTTCTTGTTGGTTAACAGGTTTATATTGAAACTCTACAAAGCCTCCCAAAAGCTAGACTTCTTGACTTGTTTGAAAGCAAATATATCCGCTCTGTGACTGTAAGTAGTTTCTTTTCTTAACATAGTTTAAGAACTTTTTATGTTCTCTTGTAACCTCTGCTAATGTTATTATGATTGTTCAGATTGGAGTGATGTTGATGTTCTTCCAACAATTTGTTGGAATCAATGGAATCAATTTCTATGCAAGTGACACTTTCATTCAAGCAGGTAATTTAACTACATCCCTATATACAGGCTAGCATTAACTGGACAGAATTTGATATCATGGTTTGATGTAATGTACAGGACTTTCTTCTCCGGAAGCCGGTACTATCGCCTATGCTGGCATTCAGATTCCAATCACATTAGCAGGGGCTATGTGTATAGACAAGTCTGGTAGAAAACCACTGATCATGGTAATTTACTAGTTCTCTTTACTGCACTCTTTGTAAACAATTGAAATCATTAATGAAAAGGGAAGTTACTAAATCAATTTCATTCTATATACAGACTTCAGCTGCTGGAACATTTCTTGGTTCCTTCCTGACAGGAGTTTCCTTCTTTCTCAAGGCAAGTACTGTTTTTTCTTGGTTCCATCTCATGCCTAGTGTGATTTGGTGTTCTAAACTTGTGTCATGATTTTTTCCAATGCAGGCTCACAATATGTATCTTGACTGGGTACCAGTCCTAGCTGTTGGTGGTGTTCTGGTGAGTTATAGCATACCACTATAATGTCCTTAATACAACAATCAGACATCTTTTAACATCTGTATGTTTGACAATGAAATCAGATCTATATATCCGGATTTTCAATCGGAATGGGAGCTGTTCCTTGGCTGATCATGTCTGAGGTAAGATTTAATTTACTTAACAAAACTATTCGAAAATGTGTACCTATGCACATATATTAGTACCTAATTAAAATTCTATATGGACGGTGCAGATCTTTCCATTGAACATCAAGGGAGTTGCAGGAAGCTTGGTGGTTTTGGTGAACTGGCTAGGTGCTTGGGCAGTGTCTTACACATTCAATTTCCTCATGAGTTGGAGTTCTCCAGGTGAATAACAAAACAGTGTTTCTAAGTAAAACCTGAAGATGAATATTAATGATGTATAACTGACTTATGTTCAATTTTGTTTACAGGAACATTCTTCATCTACTCAGGAGTATCAATAACGACCATCATATTTGTAGCTAAGTTTGTCCCAGAAACCAAAGGAAAAACACTTGAAGAGATTCAAGCCTGCATAAATTCCTAACTATACATACAAAACTATCATTTTTCAATCTGTCAATTCAATCTGGGCATGCATTTCTACATCAATTCAAGATCTGATATAAGTTACAAGAGATTCAGATGTAGAATTAATGGAGAACTTTCACGGAGACGAATTCGAGGCCAGAGGATGCAATGCAACAGCCCAGTTGATTCATGAGTTTATTATAGATAATATTATACTATTTCCTGTATATTAGTCAGTTATTCAGCTTTATTATGCTGTAGGATAGTTAGCCAGTTGATTACGAAATTTAGAGTTATTTTATTTGTTTACTTCAAATAAGTGAAATTAGTTGATAGTAGTAACATAGCAGGCACCAAAGAGTTTGATTAGAAATCTGTATAAATGATTCCAATAAAATTCAGTTGAAAGATTTTATTTTACAAGCCGCAAGACTTATGATCACCCCCTCAAATTCACTCATTCATGCACTTGGTTATCCCTGAAATGAAAGTAATATTTGCTCAAATGTCATGTTCTCAAAATAACTGTTCGGATATATTATAGTAAAAATAAATAAATAAAAAGATATAATAAAAAAAAATAAATTATTATTTTACTTTTAAAAAATTTTATTTTATAAATTGAATTTTCATAATTTTTTTTCTAATGAGAGGTAAAAAATGTAATGAAATTTTATTTAATAAAATTAAAATTTTAAAAAGTTAATTTTTAAATAATAAAATTTAGCGACTATAAATATAAATTAAAGTTTAATTTATTTATATGGTGAAATTTTTTCCATAAAAAATATCCATAATTATATTATTTAATTTTTTAAAATATTTTTTTTATTTTTAAAATTATAAAAATTAAATATAAAGTTAAAAAGAATGTTTTAATAATACAATTAATCTTAAATATAATTATTTTTTATAAATAATAATTATAAAATTTAGAACATTTTTATAAAATTTAGGATAATTTTATTTATATTATTTATAGTTGCACTAACCCATTAATTTATAATAATTTTATTATTTTTTTAAAAAAGTGTATTATAAACTATTGTATTGTTTAGTTCATAATACCCAAAAACAAAATAATAATAAATCAAAATAATTAATTAAAAAATTTATTTTTAAATTAAATTTTGATCGATAATTTTCAATATTTCATTATGAAATTATATATCTAATTATTTTTAAAAAAAAATTATTTAATCATGTCATTCCAATCTAGTAAGTAATATTTTGATTACATAAAATTGATGAGGATTATAATTTGAGTAAAAAAAATAAAATTGTTGACACAAAAAGTCAAATTAAAAATTCCAGTAAGATTTAATTAAATTAATAAATTGATATAAATTTAATTTTGGATTAATTTATTAAAATAAAAAATAAAATTTTAAAAATGTGCTCTATTAGTATTAACTAAAATATATAGTAGATCTATTATAAAATACAAATAAATAGTAAATGCATATAATATAAGCCAAAATAAAATTTGAAATCTTATTAATGTTAATTAAAAAATTTGCAAGATTTAGAATTAAGATATTGTCTTAATTATTGGAAACCTTATCTGATATCCAACTCATGAATCAATTATATGTACTTACTACACAATAAGCAATGGAAATAGAAAATTAGCTCTAAATACATGTGAGAAGACGGCGGAGATGCGATAGCTTAGCAGTTGGCATCACCACCAACCAACAAACCGACACCTCACGCGCTTCCACACTCGCGTGAGCACATTTCACTACGTGTCACCTCTTCTTCCAAGTCTTCTACACTGCCCCTCTCTCGTTTCAATCCCCAAAAGCTTCTGATTCTCGTCTCTGGTGAGCTTTCTATCTCGATTCTTCTTCGTTCGAATATTTTGTGTCTGTTTCGCTGGTGAGTTGAAACGATGTTGCGTATTTGATTTCCCCGAAATGTAATTGTTTTTATTTTGTTGATGATTAGATTGTTGGTCAAAGTTTTGGATGATTATAGTAATTGTTATTGAAAAATTAGGCATTTCTGGTTTGGAGTCTGAATTCTAAGTGAATTTATGTGCAGGTTGTTTGGCTTGTTATTGATTGTTGTGGGCTGAAGGTTGATAGTTGGTGATAATATGAGTAGGTTTCGGAAAAGTACTTTATTTTGTCATGGGGAAGATGGAAGTGGGAGTAGTGGTTCTTTGAATCATGGAAAGAATGACAACTCTGATCACCCTGATCATGAAATTGCTACTCTTACTAAGATTAAATCATTACCTCATAGGCGTTTGCGTAGGCCTTTACCTGGGGGACTGAATGAACTGGTTTCGCCTTTGAATATGTTGGCTGGTAGGGAAGTTAACTGTACTGGTAGAGGTAGGTTTTCAGCAGCTGATAGTTGCCACATCATGAGCCGATTTCTGCCCCTTCATGGACCTCGGAGTGTAGACCAGATGACAAGCCGTGTTTATGTTTCGCAATTTTCAGCTGATGGTTCTCTCTTTGTGGCTGGATGTCAGGTAATGTTTGGTGATTTTTGAAGCTGTTATTATGTTGGATTGGAAAGACCTTATTTTAGATTTTGCGTTTTGATTTTGGATTTTTATCAGGGAAGCTGTATTAGAGTGTACAATGTGGAGAAGAATTGGCAGGTTCAGAAGGACATTCAAGCTAAAAGCTTGAGATGGACTATTACTGATACATCTATTTCTCCTGATCGACGTTTTCTTGTAAGTTTGTGCATTTGTTATTGTTAATGAATAAGAAAGCATGTTAGATGCAATTAAGATGGGATGTAAAGTGTAATCTGTTTTCTCTCTAATTTCCTAAGGCATAGAATGTTCTGGGGGTGGCCAGTGTCCTTGTTCTTGTTCAGATTGTTCAAAAGTAAAAACAAAAAGATTCTGCGGTTTCTGATCTAATTTTGTTTGAAAAAGAAAAAAAATGTTCCTTGGATGTTCTTGATTTTGTTCCAACACCCTAAAAGTATAGGCTGATTTGGTGGCTACAATAAATGGAAGATAAAAAAAATTCTAAGTACTGTCACAAGAAAGCTTCAAGAACTGACATTCTTGCTGAAACAATATTAACACTTCTAGATGGATTTGACTGTGTTACTGCAGGTTTATGCTTCCCAGAGGCATTTATGTATTCTTTTTGAGTTCATTTAACGTGACTGTGTTTTGCAGGTTTATTCTAGTATGTCATCTGTTGTTCATATTGTGAATGTTAACTCTTCTACAACAGAGTCAATTGCGAATGTCACGGTATGTTGCATGAATTTAGCTAGTTGTGAATCTATGCGTGATAGTTTAGTTCTGCTCGTCAATTTTGTAGGTTTTAGGTACTTTGTTAGACACAATATTTCAAATCATTGTTCATCATTTCTTTTATTTATCATTATAGGCTTTGTTCTTCATGGCATCGGATGATTAAAAAATTTTAGAAACTGATTTAGCTTTAAACAGACAAGCTAAGGTAGCAGTTTAGACAAATGATTTGAACCTTCTGTACCGTTAAGCTTATTTAATTTGGTTGTTTATGTTGTATATCAGACCTCAGTGTGTGTTGGCAATAAGATTTAAGCTATTTTTATTTATGAATGGGTGAGGACTAAGAATTTGCCAGAAATAAAATTCAAGCTGTGCTGTTTCTTTTGTTTATGTTGCATGGTGTCCATTTCTCTTATTACTTCCCTGGAGCAGGAAATTCATGAAGGTTTGGATTGTTCCCGTAATGGTGATGATGATGATGAATTTGGAATTTTCTCCGTGAAATTCTCAACTGATGGGAAAGAGCTTGTAGCTGCAGGCAGTGATAACTATATATATGTTTACAATCTATCTGAGAATAGGTGTACCCTCCGTGTTCCTGCCCATGAGGTATGAGTACAAGATGTTGTAGCTACATATCAAAGTTATAGTCGATTTTCTGACTAAAATTTTAATCAACTATGCAATTTGCTGCAGTCTGATGTTAATACAGTTTGTTTTGCGGATGAAACTGGCCATCTCATATATTCTGGAAGTGATGATAAACTCTGCAAGGTAACTCATATCTAACTTGAGAATTTAACTTTTTGCATGATCAGTCAATCTTGCTAGTTGAACTGACAGCGGTAACAAAGCAAACTTAAGTTCACTGAAATGCATTCTGTATTTTTAGGTGCTTATAAAAAAAAGCATCTAGGTTATTCAGTTTCTCCACCTTGTCACTTATCTTATACCTTTTAGGTGTGGGACAGACGCTGCTTAAGATCAAATGGACAAGCTAGTGGGGTTTTGATGGGACATCTGGAAGGGATTACATTCCTTGACAGCCGTAGAGATGGACGCTATTTAATTTCTAATGGAAAAGATCAGACAACTAAACTCTGGGATATACGAAAGATGTCCTCAAATACGTCAGAGTATGTCTGCATTCTATCACTGAAATATTTTTTAAGCAAAGGTTTCATTTCCTTATCAGGAAGTTATTGACATTAACCACCCATGATTTTATTTAGAAGTCATCTTAATGATGGCTTGGTAGAAACCAACCTGATTTCTTTACCAACTTTGTTTTCTTCATAAATTTGTTTTCTGGGGGATGTCTTTGCTCAATTACACTCTCACTTCCATCATATCTTGGAAACTATGATGGGCACTAGGAAGGATAGACATGCTTAATTATACTTAATACCCATCCCGACATGTTGAGCCAGATAAGAACTTGGAACATTTTGCATTTTAACGAAGTGGAATTGGACTATTAATGGTTTGGTTTGTTTACATCAAAGTTTTCTGCTGCATTGTTATGCTCAAGTACAGCGGCTTCAGAAATTCGAAGTAATTATAACTTAATTTTTCTCCCAACCAGCAGTATTCCAAGGATTAGAGACAGTGACTTTGACTATCGGTGGATGTCGTACCCTGCCCGTGCTAGAAAAGTGAAGCACCCAAATGATCAATCATTGGCCACATACAGTGGACACTCCGTCTTACGCACTCTGATACGCTGTTACTTCTCCCCAGATTATAGGTAATACATCTACATGAGAAAATTGCTTAACTTCATTTTTAAGTGTTTGTGTGATCTAAATCTGCATAATCACAACCATTATACTTGGGATATAGTTGAATCTGTCTCCATAATCACAATCATCGTACCTTTTCCGAGTGGTTTTTATGTTGCAGCATTGAGAATTTATAACACCATTACTAATGATTTTGTTTACCAATTGTTGCAGCACCGGTCAGAAATATATATACACTGGATCAAGCGATTCTTTTGTCTATATTTATGATTTGGTAAGTGCTCTTGTGAACTTCTGTTCTTCCAAATTTTGAGTCTCTTGCGTCTGTCTATTATATTATAATATTATTGTGGCAATTCAGATAATAATCTCTGGTTGGTTTCACATGGGAGGTTGTATAACTGAGTTGTTGTAACTTGTAAGACCAGAAAGTACGCGATTGCTTTAAGACTAAGCTTCTTAACCTCTATGCTGCTGTGAAGTTTCTAGTATGCATATACTATTTATTTATTTACCATTAGAAGATTCTGTGTTTGCAACTTCATTTCAAGCACTGATATACTACATAAACTTGTAAATTTATACCACCTTGGATAAGTTAACAAGCTGTGATTTTTGAATTCTTGTCAGTTGAGTGGCAACCAAGTCGGAAGGCTGGACTTCCATGAAGCTCCTGTTAGAGATTGCAGTTGGCATCCATACTACCCTATGATTGTCAGTTCATCATGGGACGGTAACATAGTTAGATGGGAATTTCCAGGGACACAGGAAATATATAGGAGGAAGCGACCAGTAGCCCGGTATAGGTCTACTCACTGATTGGCTGTTGATTCTGCTCCAAGTTTTCAATATTCTGAAAAACCTCTACATATGGAGTGAGAAAATTGGTTGCCGAGTCTGCTCTAAGTTTTTGATGTTGGGCATACTAGTAGTATCATATATATATATATACATAAGTTGGTCCATCTCACAGAAAGTGAGTAATATTTTTATTGTAAATATAAATATCTGTCTTAGTAAATGTGTAAAGATTGCTTCTAATAATTATTTTAGGCGAGGTTTGCTGTCTGGCTTCCGAATGCTGTCCGTTTGGGTCAAGTGTTAGGACATCAGAATTCACAGAAAAACGTAGAATGTCCTATTTGAAACTATATGTTCCCTAATTTATTCATGTCTTTTCACCCTTGTAAATAGATTGGATTAAGTCCAAGTCCAATAATATTCTGGAGCTCATGGATTTATGAGATAAAGTTTTATATTTATTCGAACCTAAGCAGGTACATAAATAATTAAAATGAATTAAAAAAAAAATCAGATTTATCTTCTTGTTTCTGTACCTGACGAAATGAAAACAGGTGTCAGACTTTTGAAAGGGATGTGTTACCGTTATGTTCATATCAACAGTAACAGAAAATAACTGGTCTGAAGACATTTTTTTCTTGCGTCCTATAAATATTGATATTTGTAAAGCCAGATAGCGACTACGTGGAAGCGACGACACTCAATGAATTAAAATCTCTAAATATAATTATAAACCCAAAAAGAACCCCAACCCCATCTCACCCCGCGCTATGGCTTCATCAGCAGCCAGACTCTCGTTTCGCATAGCAGTGGCGGCCCTCCTCATCCTCTTCCTCTTTTACGTCGGCCGTCCTCTCTACTGGAAAATCTCCGCCACCGTCCACGACATTCGCAACAACAAACAGACCGTCAAAGGAGGTCATTTTCTGTGCCCTAATTTCAATTTCCTCCGCATTATGTTTCAATTTTGTATTTGTGTTTCAGGTATCAGTCAGATTGTGTACGAAGCACAGAAATCGGTGGGCTGGTGGCACGACGAATCTGATGTCGGTGTCGATAGTCGGGTGAAGAAAGTGAGCGCCACTCGTAGGTTTCTCTTTGAATGATCACCGTTTAGTTGTGTAATGTGCGTTGATTTTGCTTTAGATCTCGAATTGTTTGTTTTTACCTGTCTACTTGCTTGTAACTTATATATATGGCTTCATTAAATGAATTAGTTTGATAATAATTGATCTCATCTATGTTTATTAATGATGCTTAATTACATTAACAATTTCACTTTTCTTTCTATATATACACTTTGCTTGTATAGTACTTTCTGTTGCTATTGTAAATAGATTGCTTATGAATTCCAATTGCCAAGCATTAGAAAAAATTTCTCTTTGCTTGAAGTGGATGGAGCATCTGGGTTACAATTCAAAATTAATGAGTGTTTCAATTCTGTAGTATAGGTATGATTTTGCATCCATCCAGTGAGATGAGTTTGCTTTCCTGCATCTTTTCCACAAATTTGAGTTATTCTAATAGTCTGATGATTGGTGTGAAATACTAGTATCTATTGCATTTGTATGACACATGGTTGCTGTCTTATTCCTGTTTAGATGTGTTGTGTTATTACTGCAAATGTACACGGACACTAAGCCTAACTTTATTGTTCTATGTTTTCCTTCGATTTGAGAGTGAGTTCAATCTGCATTTAGAAAAGTACCATGCATTGCTAGATATGTACAGGACTTTGTTGTTAGTTAGAAGGTCTTGAATACAAGTATCGCCATTTGAACTGCGCATGGAAGAGTAGCTGATGAAATGAAAGTGGCTGGTTTGTTATACTTGAAATTGAAATTGTGAGGTGGGCTGATGTGGGAGTTGGGCCTGGAAAAGAAATTTTGGACTTAGTTGATGGATGAAAGAGACAAAACTACATTAACACAATCAAAGCTATAATTATTGGGAAAAAATATATAGTATATATAGATACGGAAGCTAGGGAATTTGGTGCGCATCAATGATTGGTCTCAGGACTCAGGGGAATGTGATATGAAAGCACTAGGAGTAGGGGTAGGGGTAGCTCTCCAAAAGCAGAATATAGACATCTGGTGTACTTGCTTAAATAATAGAGACATCTAATATGTATATTAGGTTTAAAAATATTAAAAACAAAAAATTTAAAATAAAATGAAGTCCACATGAAAAGATTCACTAGAACTATCCGTAAGGTGATAATTTGAGTGTATTTTTGGTAACCACTATTTTAAAATTTGTACGGGTTAATAGAAAGTATAGCAGCTTTTAGTGCATCCCCATATAGCAAAGCTAACTTAATTATTAATTCCACATTCTTCTTCTTCTATAGTATAAATAATACTTATCCACGGATATGTATGAAATTGCACTTTTTCCCAGATCCACCATACCATTATTGAGTTGGAGAATGTGAGTGTGTGGGTGGGGGCTTGAATTGGCATGATGCGATGCCATGCCATAAATAAAAAAAGGCAATTCTAATTCAATGGTGAGGAGTGAAGACTCGTCGCTTGGTGGTGGTGGACAGGTGTCATTTAAAAACAATTTTGGGCACCTCAACTCTTGCTATCAATATAAGTGAAGAAGGATAGGGGGGCTCTCTATATAAAAAGTTTCACTTAATTTGTAATTACACCGTAACTAAAGGGTAAAAATAGAAAAGTGGTGGTCGCGGGTAACCTGAAAAGAACAAAAAGCATAAAGATCCACGTCAGATTTAAAATGACACGTAGGAAAGCACAAACACAAATACATGTGGACCCAGACAAAGGAATCCCTTGTCAAATCGGAAGAAGGAGCCTTAGCCACGTGGCTATTGTTAATTCTGATTAGAATGGGGATTGGAATAAGGAATAGAAATCATCTCCCGAATTTCTCTTTACTTGTCGGTCTTCTTGTCTTTGCTATTTATTTCTTTTCACAATCCAATTTTTTTTTTTCCTTTTTAAATAATCATTTAAAAAAAAAAAAGTTAATTCTTCCTTTCTTTAATAAATTCGAAAAACGCAATTACTTTTCACTTATTACATAAAAGAAATAGAATGGGTTGACTTTGAGAGCTTGTTTACGTAGATGGTGATTCCAAACGAGAAAGCCAAGTTGATTTCCACTTTGGAGCTATTGAAGTAGCTGTAGCTTTAGCATTAGCCGTTGTGATTAAATGAGTTAATAGAATCAGTAAAGTGTTGTTAGTCAAAAACGGATCTCCTTATGGATCCCAGCGCGGCTTTTTGATGCTATTCTTAATTTGTTTATCACAAGATAATCGTCACCTTTCACCGTTCAGACCAGACCGATATATTTATTAAAAAGCATGTCCCCATTTGATGATTCGTGTGGGTTGGTCAAAGCCTGGCTGGTAATTATAAGTGTAGGTGAAGTTTGTGATTGTGATCTTTTGAAAACTGTTTCTTCACACATCTACGTCTTAATTTCGAGGTTCGAATTGAGATTAAAATTGAAAATAAAATAATTAAATTATTTTATTTAAAATGTTATTTTATAATATTTAGAGGTTTATATTATAAATATTTAGAAAAGTATTATAAATTTTAATTGCTTTGGTGGTTTCAACTATTTTTTTTAAATATTTTTTTTTTATAAATTATAGTTAATTTAATTTTTAATTTTTTATATATATTCAAAATTATCTACAAAATAGGAAAAAAAAATGAATAAATATTTATATGGAAAAAAAAGGAGTAAAATAAAATAAAATAAAATAAAACAAAAAAAGAAATACCAAAATATATGTCATGAAAGAGTCGGGAGGAAGAGTGGAGCGTGAGAGAGGTAGATTAAATTTCAACGTTCCATTCAATTTATTAGAAAGGGTTAATTTTGTGAAGAAAGGAAACAATTAAGTTGAGCTATGTGGGGCATAAAATTTTATATAATTTGGTCTCTAATAAAATAAATAAATAAATAAATTTAAAAGTTGGTAAAGATTTATTCATTTTAATATGGAAAATTCTTTCAAATGGATTTTTTAAAGTTCAAAATACAATTACATATCTGTTTTGAAAAACATACAAAAATAGATTTTTAAAAGTTTAATTTTCATTCTATAGGCCAAATTTTCCAAAGTACCCCTGAATCTTTATAATTCACCGATGCTGTGAATTACGCTCACAGTCTGTGAATTATGGTCACAGTCTGTGAATGATCTATGGAGTGAAAATCAAACTTTAATTTTGCAAACTTTACAAAAGTGACATATAATTATACGGTAAACTTTTTATGGCCTATAATTTATTTTTTTCCATTTAATATTATATTTGAAAGAATGCAATTTGCTGAATTTCAAATTTATTAAAATTAATAGATATTATGTGTCTGTCCAATTTTTTTTAAAAGATTTTATATTATACATTTGTATTTCCCTTTGAAGTTTGTAAAATTGTGAATAATGAATATGAATATGAATATGAATATGAATATGAATATGAAGATGAAGATGAAGATGTTGGATTTAAAGAATTTTCAATAGTGATATAATAGACTTAATTATTTTGATCCAGCCATTTAGGAATTATAAAATTTTATTATGAAATGATAACTTTATAAGACTTTTCTAAGAATTTGATTTTAGATCATCTTAATATAAAGTAAAATTTAAATATTTATCGTTTTAGAAAAAAATTCATTGAGATATATGTAGATATATTCATTCACCAAATGAGTTGTTTCGATTTTTTTTTTTTATGGTATTGGCTATGCATTAATTAGATGGTGATGTTTTTATTTGTTATGAGTACATTGGATTTCTAGACTTTTTATTAAAAAAATTATATTTTTAGACCAAAATTAAAATTTTTGCAAAATTAAACTTTTTTCAAAAGTTTTTATCAAAAATAGAACAAAATATTTTTAATACCCTCTGCTTCCCGGTCTTTGATTTGCTTCCCGGGCAAATCAAACCAGAAAGCAGCAAAATATAACTGCTTCCCGGTCTTCTGCTTCCCGAACCGGGAAGCATAACACCGAGAAATAATTATATTTTGCATGTTTCCCGGTCTGATGCTTCACGGTCCACCATGAAACTCACTTTTGCAATTTTTTAAATAAAAATATAAAAATTTTCGGGTTGATCTAAAATTAAAAGGAAAAAAAAAATTTATGGTCTAATTTTGAGTATTTTCACATTTGTTATTAAACATAGTTTTTTACTAGGCTGCTAATCCAAATTATAAAATTGAAAATATAATTTATAAATTATCATATTAAGTCCATTTAATTAAAAAATGTTAAAGAATTTATATTAAGAATATTTAATGATTATTATATGTGAATCATTATCTTATTCCATAAGAATTATTTTTAAGAAGCTCTCAATTGTTAATGGCCTAAATCAACTATATTAAAACACTTCAAAGTATTAGGATTATTTTGGAGGAGTTTGGTTCTATTATCTATATTCCAATAATATGAGATTATTATTATTAGTATAGACCTATTAAATTTTTTATTTTAATTTTAGATTAATTTTTAATTTTTTGGCTTTAAAATTCTTTTATAGAAAAATTATAAAATTAAACTAAAAAAAGTTGAAAAAAAATGGAGTAAAATTCTACATGCTTCCTAGTGTGTAGTGCTTTAATATTTATCTAAAAATATATTTTTTTTAATTAAAAAGCTCAAAAGTGCAAACGACCTTTATAATTATTATTTTTAATTTATCAAATTATGTAATTTTTGATAGTATTTTTGAAAAAAAAATACATATGTGGTGTTTTGAAAATTACAAAATATAAATTATATTTGTATTAATTTATCAAATCATAAGTGATTTCAAAATATAAAACCATTTGCAAAACTGGTCTATAAAATAGTTTTTCATTTGACAAAAGAAAGTTGGTGTTTTTCTATTGAAGTAGATAAGTTTTTAAATAGAATCTTCCGCACAAATATTTGTCTAAAACAATAATAAATAAATAAATAAAAGACCGCATAATATTTATTATTATGGGTAATTGCCAAAATCTCCAAGTTCTGAAACGTTTGATTTTTTACTATCGGTTTTCAAATGCTGTACCAAACCGCCCCATTTACAAAATCAAAGTTGTTTTCTATTATAATTGGATGTTTTCTGTTAATGGGGAAGTTTGACAAAACATTTGAAAAATGGTGGCGAAAAATCAAACGTTTCAAATTTTGGAGGATTTTTGGTAATTACCCTTTATTAATTCTTTAAATGATATATATTTTCTCTTATTAATTTTTTTATTTATAAAGAATAAAATAATAATATAATCTAATAGAATAAAATATAAATATCAAAATGCAAGTGAGCATCAACAATATTTGATTATAATTGTAGGTGAGCATAACAATATTTGAAAAATAAGAAGATATATAATGCGTGATTACCCAATTTGAAATATTTTTTGGTATTTGAAGATGAGATAGTGTAAATATGTTTTTTTCCCTCTCGAATACAATCGTTTTTTTTTTTCGTTTTATTAAGTTTAATTTAATGATAGATTTTTTTAGTCCATTATTTTTTAATAACATAGATATTTACATGTTTTAATAATTGTTAGAGTTGTAGTAATAATAATTGAATATTAATTATAAATTATATATTTACATCATTCTAATTGGTAATATATTTCGTATATCATTTTAATTTTATCATTTCCGATAGGGATAATATAACCCTGTGTACCTAAAGTTGTGTAAAATTTTCACTTAAGTACTCCAACTTTTCGAGATTTCATACAGGTACTCCAACTTGCAAATTAGATTTATATATAGGTACTCCAACTTTACGATATTTCATATAGGTACTCCAATTTGCAAATTAGATCCTTATATAGGTACTTCATCTTTGTGAGGTTTCATATAGGTACTCTAATCTTTTAACTCCAAGTCATCCCGAGGATCTAAATGACCTGTAATTTGCAAGTTGAAGTACCTATATGAAACCTCGAAAAGTTGGAGTACTTAAGTGAAAATTTTGTACAACATTAGGTACTGAAAATTACATTATCCCTTTCCAATATAAACTTTTATATATATTATATGCAGAATAATTATTCCAATATTTTAAAAGTATTTGATATTATCATGAATTTTTATTCTAAAAATTTTAATTTCGCAAATTATAATATAAAATTAATGGAATAAAATATAAATAAAAAATAATAAAAAAAAGATATATAATTTTTTTAAATCAAATTTAAAGAAATAAACAAATTAATAAATTAAATTAATTTAAATATTTAAATTTTAAAATAAATAAAAATGTATTTTTGAATTAAACTATTTTTGATAAAATACGAAATAAAATGTGGAACAATTGAAATCTAACAAGTTAAATACTTTTTTTTTTAAAAGTAATTTAAATTTTTATATTATGAAAAACCCCTAAATATCACATTTGTATATATAAATCATAACATGTCCTCCAATTGAAATGCGATAAACATATCAATATCATTTAGAGAATTAATAAAGGGTAATTATGAAAAATCATCCAAATTTTGAAACGTTTGATTTTTCGTCACCGTTTTTCAAATGTTTGCGCCAAACCGCCCTCATACCAGAAAACATCCAATCATAACAGAAACAACTTTGGTTTTGTAAATGGGGACGGTTTGGTACAACGTTTGAAAACTGGTGGCAGAAAATCAAACGTTTCAAAACTTGGAAGGTTTTTAACAATTACCCTTATTATTATTATTATTATACTTTTCTTTCGATTTATTTATTTATTTAATTTTAGAAATTTATCATTAATATAACATTTTAATTTTTTGGCTAGGAGTTTTTTATATAATGTTGCATTTTTAATCCGTATAAAGGATCAAAATAAGAGACCTCTATAGGAGATGGTCTAACTGAATAGACTTTTTTTTTTAGTCCATTGGATTTCTAAACTATATAAAATTTACTATACAATTATAGGCCACTTTTGAAAAGTTTGCAAAACTAAACTTTAATTTTCACTCCATAGGCCATTCACAGCTGTGAGCGTAATTCACAGTCTGTGAGCATAATTCACAACATCTGTAAATTGTAAAGTTATAGGGGTATTTTGGGAAACTTAACATATGGAGTGAAAACTAAACTTTAAAAAGCCTGTTTTTGTACGTTCAAAACAGGCCTATAATTATATTTTAAACTTTAAAAAACCCATTTTTTAGAATTTTCACTTTTTTTTAAAAAAAAATTATTAAAAAAGCATATTGTTTTGACCAATTTATTATTAAATAAATGAATACTTTTTAAAATAAAATAATTAACTCTATTGAAGTGATTTTTGATTTAAATGATCCCTATTATTTTTTTATTAATTCATTTATTTCTTTTGCAAAAGTATGTTACTTTAATAATATATTATATTTATTGTTTTTAAATTCATTGAGAGGAACTAAATATATATAAGTTATATGAACAAATTTGTTCTTAATTTAGTTTGTGTGGGAGACAATAAAAATTTCAATTACTACTATTCAATAAGGTATGTATCATTTTAAAAAAAATAAATTCCTTTCATTTTTAAGCCTTTTTCATTATTTTCCAAATTTATTTTTATTTATTTATTTATTTTCCTATAGTTAATTCCGCAGTGAGTAAGAACTTGTGGATTATGAATTGATTGGTTTATTATGTTATCTTTTTTATATATATATTTTTTATTTTTATAAATTTGTAGGAATAGTGTGCAGCGTGTGAATAGATTTGTTTATTAAAGTAATAATGTGCATAATTAGATTGAGTTAAAGGAAAATTTAATTTTAATTTAATGTTAGCATTTTTATAAACAATTTTTAATAAAAACTTTTGTATTTTTAGATTTATTATTTTAAATAATGATTTTTAAATAAAAATTAAATTATAAGAAAAATATATGTAAATTTATTTTGGATGCATTTTATGTTATATAAAAATAGAATTAAAATTTCGATTCTAATATTTTGATTTGTTTATTTTTTAATTTACTTTACGGAATAATGTTGAAAAACAGATTCAAATTTATTTAGTTATTTGGATAAACACTGAATTATATATATATTTATATATATATATATATATATAAATTTATATAAAAAAAATAATAATATTATTTTAAATTTTTATTTTAAAAAATAATCATTATCAAATAAACATAATCTTATCTAAATTTGGGCGCGGTATAATCCTTTCAATAATGAAAATAAATATTTATAATAAATTAAAAAAAAAAATATTCCATATTAAAAAGTGAAAATACGCATTTTTAGGTCTTATAATTAAAAAAAATTTAATTTTAGATCAACTTTAAATTTTCTACACTCTTACACTTTTTTAAAAAAAAAATTGTAAAAATGAACTTTCAGGTGACCGAGAAGCATTAGACCAAGAAACAGACAAATATAATTGTTTTCCGGTGTTCTATTTCTCAGTTCAGGAAACAGAACACGGGGAACAATTACATTTTGTCTGTTTCCCGGTGTAGTTTTTACTTCCCAATTTGATTTGTCCGGAAAACCAATCAAGATCAAGAAGCAAAGGTACTGCGATCATTTTAGTTTATTTTCTATAAAAACTTTTAAAAAAAGTTTAGTTTTGCAAAAATTTTAGTTTTGATCTAAAAATATAATTTTTTTTTTTAAAAATAAAAGTACAAAAATACAACGGACCCAAACTATTAAAAATATAAATCTTCTCTCTCATTTCTTAGAATGTGGTTGTCGTATATTAAATTTAAAATTCACATATTTCTTTCATATATAAATCCAAATCTGTCAACAATGGTCTCGTGTACTTAATTCTTTTTAATACTATATATATGATTTATTTATTTATTTCTTAACTATTATTGAAGCTTTGTTTATAATCTGTCCAATCAATGGCCTATTATAAATTCATCATATGATTATGACTGAGAGTCGAAGACGTCAAAAATGGTTCTGGCATTAGAATTAGTTACAGATGATGGAATAAAAAATGTGTAGAATTAGAATTATTGTACACAGAAAAAATAAAGTGAATAAGTCACTTTGTTTGTTGGATCTACATGAGCTATGGCCCCAAACAACAGTTCCTTCTCGTGCGTACTTGAATCAAACCCTCCCTTACCTTCAATTTTGTACTTTGATATAATTCAAATATCATCCAATAACATCTTTTTTAGGATTCTTAAATTTTAATAAGATTGTTATTAATATTTTGTTAATTACTTTTTAAAAAAAAAAAATAGTATTAAAATAAAACTAACAACAGTTGAAAAGTTTCCATTTCTGTTCTCAGTTGTGTCTGGTTTCTGTTGTTGTTCAATAAGGTTTGCATGACTAATGTTTTTATACTTGATGTAGCTTTGAGGGAAAACATATCTGGATAGGCGAGTTTCAACTGTGAGCAGTAAACACGAATGTCGTTGAAAACGAATTTCTTGATGTTGATAGTACTAGTTGTCAGTGGAGGTTCTGTACTTGGAGTTGATGATCTGAAGAGTAAGCCTCATCGGATTCTTCTCGACACAGATGTTGATACTGATGATTTCTTCGCTCTATTGTATCTGCTAAAGCTCAACAGATCAGACTTTCAACTCGAGGTACAACACAACACAAGTTCTTAACCTTTTTGTTGTATTCTGTTTTCACTCTGATGGAGAAAATTTGTTAATGTTGCAGGGGATCACTATAAGTACAAATGCATGGAGTGATGCAGGTCATGCCGTGAATCAAATTTATGACATTTTATACATGATGGACCGTGATGATATATCTGTTGGCGTTGGAGGTGAAGGAGGTATCTTAGATAACGGTACAATTCTTCCTGATGTTGGTGGATATTTACCAATAATCGAGCAGGTATTCAAACAACTTTCTAGTAATCTCATGCTTTTCATGATGATACCTGTCCTGATTGTTGTAACTTGAGCAATATTAGGGGCTTACAACAACCGGATACTGCAGATACAGGCAAGCCATTCCTGTAGGTCAAGGAGGAAGGTTAGATGACGACACTAATTTCGGCCTTCGTAAAGAACTCCTTCCACAGGTACACAGTTTTTGACTTATAGTTAATGGAAGAGAAATGGTGGTATTTGATTGTTGTGTGGATTGATGAAATAGGGCTTCAGGAAGTATAGTCCTCTTGGACAGGAAACTGCTCAGAAAGTGTTGATTGATAAGATATCTGCAGGACCTATATCAATAATTGGAATAGGAGTTCATACAAATTTAGCTATTTTTCTTATGAGTAACCCTCATCTTAAGAGAAATATAAAGCATATATATGTAATGGGTGGCGGCGTCAGGTCTAAGAATCCAACTGGCTGTTGCCCCCAAGGTTCCAGCCCATCCTGCAAGCTTCGACAATGTGGTGATCCTGGTAATTTGTTTACTGACTACAGTAGTAATCCTTATGCTGAGTTCAATATGTTTGGAGACCCTTTTGCTGCATATCAGGTACTCAATCTTCCATATAATGTCTATAGGACAATTTTAATGTCTATGTTTGTAGATATAATGTTATTTGATTGAATTTATTCAGGTGTTACATTCTGGTATTTCGGTCACTCTTGTTCCATTAGATGCAACTAATACTATTCCCATCACTAAGGACTTCTTTGAAGCGTTTGAGCGAGACCAGCATACTTTAGAGGCACAATACATCTTCAAGTCCTTGAAGATGGCTCGTGACACTTGGTTTGACAACAATTTCTACACGGTACCTATATATTCAACTTGCTTGTTATGATGAGCATTGCAGATTGAAGATTGAATGACTATGGTTTTAACCAACTAATGTTTGCAGAGTTATTTCATGTGGGACTCATTTACATCTGGTGTAGCAGTCTCTATAATGCAGAAGGCAGGCAATGAAATCGGAGAAAATGAGTTTGCCGAAATGGAATATATGAATGTAACTGTAGTCACTTCTGATGAACCTTATGGGATATCTGATGGCTCGAATCCATGTTTTGATGGTCATGAAGTTCCAAAATTTGGTTTAAAGAAAGGTGGAGTACATAGTGGTCATGTGCAAAGGGGACTTCGTGATCCTTTTTGCATTGCCAATAACGGAAAGGGGAAATGCAAGGTGAGTTTCCCACAAATTTTTGAGTACATTGCCTCTGTTTACACTCAATTTTTATATATTGCAGCTGCTGTTTCTGCATATATTGTTACAATTTTTGTGCAATTAAGTAGGATGGTTACACAGCAGAGGTATCTGGGTCAGAGTCTGTACGTGTTCTTGTTGCTACTAAGGCGAAGACAGTGGGAATGGATCAGAGTAGTAAACTTGATAGAGCATTTTATCAGCACTTTTTGCAAGTAAGCTCACTCATTCACGTTTACAACATGTTTACAATGATTTTATGCTAATGAGGTCCTTGTTGTATAATTGCTGTGCTTTTATAATTGAAGGTTCTTAATCTCCCTCATCAAACTGGAAGATTCAATTTCGCAACACAGTTTGCTCATCACAGAGAGGTTTTCCACACACCGAATTTTGAGAACAGGACACTTGGGAAGCCGGTAGTCTTTGATACAGACATGAGTGTGGGAGATTTTCTTGCTCTTTTCTATCTTCTTAAAGTACCTGTTGAACTGATCAACCTCAAAGTAAGTCTCAGAACTGGTTACTTGTCACTTAATTAATATGGTTTATAAATGGCATCAGAGTTCATGACTTGTCCAGGCGATAATAATAAGTCCAACCGGGTGGGCAAATGCGGCAACAATAGACGTGGTTTATGATTTACTGCATATGATGGGTCGTGATGACATTCAAGTTGGTCTAGGATCAATGTTTGCTGTGAATCAGTCTGATCCAATCTTATCAGCTGTTGGGGACTGTAAGTACAGGAAGGCCATACCGCACGGAAGTGGTGGATTTCTAGACTCGGACACTCTCTATGGACTTGCTCGTAACATGCCTAGAAGTCCCAGAAGGTATATACAAACCATTCAGCTGACCTTCACGTGCCTTTTCATTTCTTTCCATGGACTAAATTCTGAGGTTCTGTGGAAGGTATACAGCTGAAAACTCTGACAAATACGGAGCGCCTCGTGATACTGACCGCCCTCAGCTTCGACAGCCTTTAGCTTTGGAAGTTTGGAAATCGGTTGTTGAAACTCTAGAGGCAGGATCCAAGATCACTGTATTGACAAATGGACCCTTGACTAATTTAGCTTGCATTGTCTCATCACAACCAAATATAACATCTCTAATACAGGTAAGCGAACATGCTCTTATATCTTGAACTCTGTTGGGTATTAAATTAAGTAAATCGAATCTTATTTGCAGGAAGTGTACATTGTTGGAGGACACATTAACCAAAATGACAACGACACAGGAAATGTGTTTAGTATTCCTTCAAATAAATATGCAGAATTCAATATGTTTTTAGACCCTTTAGCAGCAAAAACAGTTTTTGAATCAGATCTCAATATCACACTCATTCCGCTAAGTATTCAGCGCAAAGTAGCTTCATTTCCTGGAATCCTGAGAGTGTTAAGCCAAACAAAACAGACCCCAGAAGCTCAATTTGCTCAACGATTGATTTCAAGGCTATCATTTTTAAAGAAAACTCATCACCGATATCATCATATGGTAAAAAATAATGTCTTCTACTTCTCTAGTGTGATCTATCTGTACTATAAGCTTATTCTAAATTTGTGTTCACTTATTTCAGGATATATTTTTAGGAGAAGTACTTGGTTCGGTTATCTTAGGAAGCAATCATTCTTCTCTAAACCTGACGTATAGATTGGAGTCAGTGAAGGTTATAGCAAAGGGTGTTGAAAGTGAAGATGGTCAAATTGCCAGAGACAAAAGGCAAGGAAGACCTGTGAAAGTAATGGAAAATTTGGATCCTGCAGCTTACTATAATGAGTTTGTAAGTAAACTTAGTGACAGTCAACAGAGTTCTGTAATAGGAAGCTTTGATGAACAAAGAAGATTGTGGAACACTCCACCCAGAAATCATGATAATTCTATCAGGTCTAGAAATAAGTCAATCTGATCTGACAACAAACAGAGATCAATTCTTTTGATGAATAAATAGGAAACATAGTAGTAGAAACTGTTCTTTTCTCCATTTTGTTTAATTAATTAATATATTAAAAATCTAGAAAATAAAAAAGTAATGAGAGGGTTGACCAAGAAATTTGGTCTCTCCATTACATAACTAATGTCTAAAGTTGGATGATGATTATCAGAGATGAAGATGGATTTTTCTCCTTGCAAATGGAATGTTACATCATCTTCAATTATCATTGGGTCATCCATCTAGGAAAAGACACAGAACAACCGATATTAATCACACAAGTACAAGTACAATTAGCATCTTAACAAATACATATAAGAATTACACATATATAGATACATAAATCGCAGGCACAAAAAATCAAGCATCTTAACATATACATACAAGAATTACACATATACAGATACATATAAATAATAACGTCGCAGACACACAAAATAACCACACATATACATATATATGTTTTGTAATATTAGTTTGTAATAACACGCGCGTCTTATTTTGTATGTTATGATTGCGCTCGTGTGAAACTTGTAACACCGTAAAATAGTGTGTTACATGTAACACCTAAAACGCTCTCTTGTTTCTTTCCTATATTTCTAGGCTTCACTGATTAAGTATTAATTTTTATTTATCAAATAGCATTTTTCCTACTAATTTTAGTTTTTCATCTTTCTATATAATTTTTGTTTTATAATAGTTTTGTATTCGATTTGTCTTTTTATATAATTTTTCTTTTCATCTTTCATTCAGATATTATGAATTATTAGGTACACTATCCGTCTTTATTTCTCATAGTTAATATTTTTATATTATCATAATCTCTCTTTTTTTTAACTATTTTTCTTTTTCAGTTGATTTTATTCTTCTTAGTATTCTTATCGGTAATTTTAATTTTCATTCTTTTATATATAGTTGTTTTTGTCATATGTTTTAATAGTTTTAGTTTCTTTTTAGTCTTTTTATATCATTAATTTTCGTCTTCTAATGTAGTTTTTTTAAAAATATATTTTAATAATTTTAGTTTATTTTTTTAATTTTTTATGTAATTATTTTTCACACTTTCATGTTCATGTAGTTGTTTTTATATTTATTTTTTTGTTTTATATTATTCTTTATTATTTTATATTTTAATTTTAGTTTTATTTTTGTCTTCTTACGTATTTTTATTTTTTATTTTTTGTTTTTAGGTATTGTAGATTATTGTGGGTACTCTTCGGAGGAGAAGTTAGAGAAATTGCATTAAGAAAAGATTGAAAGAGAAATAAGAACAAACGTGAAGCGCATTTTATTAATATGTTTTATTTTTTTTTTATTATGTGCACTCTCTAAATCAAGTAATTTTTATTTTTAATAATTTTTTATAGGTTTAAAATTGATTGCAATTATGTAATACAGAATGTTTTAAAATTGTATGTGATTATACTATTATATGGCCACTGTTATTATTGTTTTGGTTTTTTTAAGTAGTATAATTATATATATTATTAAATTTACATCTCATGAAAAAGATAGGATGCCGATAAAAGTAGTAAATAATATTGTATATGCGAAATTTTTGGATTTAAATATGAATAGAAAAAGAATTTTATTTTGCAATATAAATTTATATATTTATTCACTGATTATTCTTGGGAATGGTATAGATTTAGTTATTATGAATTAGTTGTTAGGGTCAATTGATATATTTATTTATGAATTGATATGAATAAATTTTTATTTCGCTTTCAATAAATTTTTATATTGATTTCTATTTATACTAATTAGTTAAAATTTCAAAAAAATAATTTATTTTTATTTATTTTCTCGATGTTTGTGTGTGAATATATATATTTATATATATATTTTATTTCCTTTTTAAAATATCATATTAATTACAATAAATAAATAAATAAATATATATATATATATATACATGATAACTGGTGTTTTATATATATTAAAAAAATAAATTATTTATTTTCTTTTGATCTCATTTACTACCTATTATATTTTCGTTGTTTTTTTACTACTTCAAACATGTAATTCTTTATATATATATATATAACTATTTTAATTGATATCCAAATCAACATAAATATGGTTGCGCTTTAAGATATAACGAGTTTTTTCATTGAATATTTGCAGGTACATTAAAACGTGTATGTGTGTGGTTTTAAAATCTTGAAACCAAATATGGATACAAATAGTTGATTTGAATATAAAATTAAAACATTTAAGTGTTTAGTTTCTACATTAAAAGCTTAAAACTAAATACGGATTAAAAGAAATGGGGCAAATTAGACATTAATCCTAAATTGATATAAAATAATTAAATATATTGAGTTATAATATATATATATATTATAAAATAAGTTAGTAGATATAGTAATATTTTATTTTTCACTCTTGATTTTTTCTTTTTAATTATATGGATATATGGTGTTATATTAATATTTTAATTATATAATTTAAAGTGTAATAGTAAGTTACAGATACTTCTTATAAAATATTCTCTGCTTGAGGTATTTTTAATGCTATCGTCAAGTTTAAACCGATTCAGTCTTTACGGATTTTCTATAAATAATAATTCAAGTTAGACATGTCTATTTTAACCATAATTTTATATTGATGTCCAAGTTTGTCTATAATGGATTATAATTGGACCTACATCGTTTACGAATTTCATAAGACGATAGAAAAGAAAATTAATTTTGTATTTAAAATCTAATTAAACATTAAATAAATAGTAGTTTGATCTTATTTTATTAAAGAAAGTAGTAGTAGTAATAATAATAATAATAATAATAATAATAATAATAATAAAATTTTATTTTTATTTTGAATAAATTAATAATTTTGAAAAATGAAAGTTTTAAATAGAATTAATTATACATCGATGAGTTTGAACATATTAATGACATAGTTAAAATAAATTAATGGTACATTGTGGAGAATAATTTTGATAATAATATATTTTACTTTAATTTGTGTTACAAGAAATTTAGTTGTTTTCAATATAGAATAAATATTATATGTTTTACTTATTTTATTTTCACATTAAAAGTAGATTATATGCGGGTATATCCAGTTCCATCGTTAATGAATCACGGATTTAAATCATTCGGATAAAAGAAAAATAAATTGTAGTTCAAACGAGTATTAATTTTAGTGGTCATATCCATATAAATATATGGACAGACTATCTACATATATAGTGCATTTTGGCCGTACTAGATTTTTACGTAATTTTAAAATTTATTTATTCTTCTTTATATTTATGCTATTATTATTTTAAAATTAAAATTATAACTGTGCGTCTCGCACGGGTTTATATACTAATTATTATAATAGTCAAACTAGAAATGATAAACATTCTTGAACAATGCTATTTATAATAAACTAATACTCACCCCATTCCACTAACAACATTTGCTTTAAATACATTTATTCATGCATAATTTCAACACTAAGATTAAAATTATAATAATTTTATATTTAAAAAATAAATATAAAACGAATAAAATAAGATTTCACTTCATTACATTATTTTTTAGATATAAGTCGCAACATTTGAAACAAAATTAGTTGATAAATAGTATATAAAATCCTAATGGTGCAACTAAAATGGGAGGGAGATAGTATAATATTTTAATTTTAAATTAGATTTTTACTTAAATTAAAATTCAGGTGTTTCGATTAGTTTATAATATAATTTATTAGTATGTTTCTTTATTTTAAAAATATTTTGTTTATCTATTTTAAAATTTATATACTTAGATTAGTTTATAATTCAAGTTATTAACTTATTAATAATTTACTAATATAAGTATATATATATATATATATATATTATGACAAATTTATTTTTCTTTTATCATATTTTTAATTTATGAGGTAAATATGAAATCTGAAATCATAAATATATTAATAAAATTTTGTATTTTCATTTATAATCACTCTACAAAGTTCCCCTGTAAGTTCTTTCGGGTGCCAAACCAATGTATATAAAATATTCCGAGAACTCCATTAGTATGAGAATAAATTTGTGGCTCAATCCTGACCCAAAGCAGACAATATATATGGGAGTTGAGGAGCAATTCCGGAGAGTCTAACAAGTGGTATCAGAGCATAATTCAGAGATGGAGCATGTGATTAGATCCATGGTGTGCCTTGTGTCGAAAGTCTTTCTAGTAGTATGGTGGTCAGGCGGCAGATCCCGTTGGATAGTAACGACGATATTAAATTATTTGACGAATTGATAGATTGTCTCAAGGGGAGACCGGTGACCAATGGGCTGATGGATTATCTCGAGGGGAGGTGACAGTCGAAATTCCTAATAACCTAGTGCAAGTATACACTTATGTCGTCAAGTAATAAAATATCGATCCACGAGGATTGACTTGCTAGAGCAACAATTAATCAATGGGTCCAATTAAAAGTAAAGTCTCCATTCAATTAAGTAGGTGAAGTTGGTTGAGGTTTTTCTCCTTCACAAGATCACACAGAGTGGTCTGATCAACCTAGAATGATGGGGAGTTTTTTTTTTTTTTTTTTAATGCATGAATAGTATGAGGAGGAGAGTTTTGGGATGCTTGTGTAGGAGGAGAGGGAGAGTTTTGTGTTGATGTTCCCAAATAGATAGTATGATAAGGATTTGATAGCTTGAGCAGGGTTGTCTTTGGTTTGGATAGAAAAGAAAGTGCTCTCGAACAGTATATTTTTGCAAAAGCAGAGTGCCATCTTTTGTTGGATTTGCTGAGTGTGGAGGAACTTCAAGAAATAGCTGGATGCAAATGTTTGCCATTTTTTGGAAGTAAATTTTTTTGAGTGGGAGATGAAGAGAGATTTCTAATGATAAAAGGAGAAGAAGTGCAAGGTTGAGACACTGTCCTGGGGATAAAATTTGAAAGCAAGGTTGAGATACTGTTCTGGAGATAAAATTTGAAAGCAAGGTTGAAATACTGGTCTGGAGATAAAATTAGTTTTCTTTTTCCTATTATACAATACATCAGAAAGTGTCAAGTAAAAAGTTTGAAGGCAGTATCTTTGAAAATGGTTACTTTGATTACTCTCATATAGTAGTGTCAGACGGTCAAGCCCGCGACCGCCCGCCCATGACCGTGAAAAGCCCGTAATTATATGGTCATCAATATGGTAATCATACCTGCGCGGTCACGGGCTGCCCGCGGGCTTTTATGTTTATTTGGCCCATTCTAACTCGTACCCGTCCGTGCCCGTAAAAGTCCGTAGTTACACGATCATCAAGATGAGGACCGTGCCCGCCCGTACCCGTACGGTCACGGGCCACCCGTGGTCATGACCCAAACTTTGACACCACGGCTCTCATACTCCATAAATGGAATCTTCAATTTCAAACAAACTACTAATGTAATTTCTCAGAAAAAAAAATAAACGCGCGGTCCAGATTCTCTGCTTGGCCTGACACCATAGCCAAGATTGGTGTTGATGATGTTAGGGCACATATGTATGGTGTAAGGTTTAAGATATCTTGGCCCGACACCGCAGCCAAGATATCTTGTTGAATGATGAGTGTGATATTTTATTTACTAACAATTGTACTGCATTTTAGTGGCTGATGCAAGATATCTCTCTACTTGTTTGATTTATTTTCTTTAGAGTGGTAGGAGGGCGTTTAATATTTGATGGAATTGCTTTATATATTGAAGTAGTTATTCCCAAATTTGCATCACAGGAACCAGATGTGATTGATCTTGCGTTTTTTATGAATCAAGAGGTGATTTGACGAATTGATAGATTGTCTTAAGGGGAGGCCAGTGACCAATGGGCCGATGGATTATCTTGAGGGGAGGTGATGGTCGAAATTACTAATAACCTAGCGCAAGTATACACTAATGTCGTCAAGTAATAAAATATCGATCCACAGGAATTGGCTTGCTAGAGTAACAATTAATCAATGGGTCTAATTAAAAATAAAGTCTAAATTCAACTAAGTTGGTAATAAGTGAAATTACTAAACTAAGATCTTGATTAGATAGAGTGAAAATGCGTGAAGAAAGAGTTCTTATCTCCTCACTAATGCAACCATATTATCCATAAATGTCAATTGCTATCAATTAATCTCAAGATTATGTACTACTAAGTGCTTTCACACTAGTAGCTTAAATATTCTATTTCCACACCTATGTCACTTAAATGTAAGAATAGTTCATGAAGTTCTCTATCATCAGTTCCCTAATTCATACTCCATATGTCTAGGTAATTACTCATTAAGGCACATGAATCTAATTCTAGTATTAACCACTCTTTCAAGCTAGTTTATACCAATAGAACATGCAAGAGTTGATCAAGCTCTACAAGCATTAAGAGCAAATTCATGTGAAATGATAAACAACATCATTCATTCATTAACAAGGGATAACATAATTTCAATAGTTAAGGTTCAAAGAACCCCACAATGACTTTAGCTATTCATTGATCCTTTAACACAATTTCTACACAAGAGAGTCATAAAGAAGGATAGGGAACAACTGAACCCAAAAAGATGAAGTCTTGATGTTGAAGTTGAAGCCCCTTGAAGATATTGAAACACTTCTTCTCTCAGTGTCATTTGGTAGGTAGAATATTCTCCTTATTCTCTAGCTCAAGAACTTTCCAAATTCCACTCCTTCTATTCTAGCCAGAGATCCTTTCAAAAATCCTATAATTTTCTTCCCAAAATGCCCTCCAAGAAAGCCAAGACTCACCAAATTTTTGTGTGTGGACGCCCTGGCAAAGGAAGTCAGGGCGCAGGGTCTCTTCGTCTTCCTAGACAGCTTGGCAAAGGAAGCCAGGGCACAACGATTCTTGCGATACCAATATTGGCAGCGTGGTTGGCGGTGTGGTCGAAGGCTCCAGGGTGTGGTCAAGGTTTCGGTACCATTTTTGGCGCTCTGGTCGAGATGTTGGTGGCCTGGTCATATTGAGCCAGGGCGCGGATTAGGGCGTGAAGGTCCTACAGTACCATTTTTAGCGCCCTGGTCAAGATGCTGACGGCCTGGCAAAAGTAGTCAGGGCGCTGACCAGGGCGCAGAGGTCCTCTTTGGCCTTCCATTTTCTCGTTTTCTACTCTCCTTGAATTCTTGAACTTCTTTTACTCGAATGCATGGTCTTTTATCCAATTTTCTCGTCATTTTGACCTCTTGACCATGGATCCTGAAATAATCAATAATTAGATCATCATAGTTGCTGATTCAAGCAAAAAGGTGGCCAAATAGAGTTTAAGTTTATGAATAGTATAATAGATATCAGGAGGCTATGCAATGTGTGATTCTTTAAAGTATCGGTGGACTAACTCGAGCAGTGGCAACATGACTTTTTGTTTGAAGGGGAGGATTGTTAGAGTGTCAAACCCAATACCACATCAGTAATACAAGATGATACCGACTTATATATAAAGTATCCAGTGAACTTCATTAGTATGAGGTTTTTTAGGTGGGTGGTAACCAAAATCAAATCCGTACGGAATTGACCCGACCCAAAACAAATAATATCATACTAATATGGGAGTGGAGAAATTGCCATAAATTATCTAATAATATCATATGACTTTTAGAATGAAATCTCTAACTGTATTTTATTTCTCCTTATAAATATTTAAAGAAAACTAAATATTAATTTAAATATTAATGGATGTTTTGGAAAAGTTCCTTATATTTCATGGTGTACAAAGATAATTGCTATACTTAAAATCAAAATTTATGGAATATTTTTTAAATTAAATATTTTATTTAATATCAAAATTTTATTTTTTAAAAGTTAATTATTAAATGGAATGATTAATATATAAAATGATGGTTAGATAAAATGAAATAAAAAAAAAAATAGATATATTTTAAATATAATTTAACCTAACATAATAATATTAAATAATTTTATATTTAAAAGAAATATAAATTCATAAAGTGATTATTTACTTGAATATATTTTAGGTTAGAAATTAATTTATTTTCATGTATAAATTTAAAATGGTTTATTGACTAAATTTATATTTATTTTTTAATTTGATTAAATATAATTTATAGACTAATTGTTATAATTTTATTTTTAATTTAATTAATATAGTATTTAATTTATTTTTTAACAAAATTCATAAATAGATTATTATTCAAATTTGATAAATATTATATATTAAATTAGTTAATACCACACTTTTTTTTTTCCAATTTTACCTTTAATTTTAATTAATTTATATTTTAATTTATAAAAATTCTAATTCAATTTATATATAAAATATAATTAATAATTCAACATATTATTATTAATTTAACTTATATAATGATTTAATATGATATTCCACTTAAATTGGTCACCAATTCGACATGATGAATACAATGGGGAAAATATTCGAACATTAAAATGATCACAATTATTTATAAATAATTATGTACAAATTATGACTTTAATTGGGTGCAAATTATAGTATTATCTTATTCAATAATAATTTGACTAGTTGTTTTAAAAATATTATAATTGTTTAATTTTACGATTGTTGTGCGATTGTAAATGTTGTTATAGTTTTTTTTTATTTATATATTTTAATTTTACCATTGTTAGTAAAACTGATTTTTTTTATATTTTAATTTTACCATTTTTAGTAAACTTGAATTATTAATTTAAAAGTGATAAATAAATAAATAGAGATACTTAGTAATAGTAGAATAAAAAAAAGTTTTTTTTATTTTATTAAATTCCATTTTACAATTATTTTTTAAATATTATTTTATTTTTAAATAAAAATAATATATATATATATATATTGGATAAATATGAAAATTAAAATAGTATTTACAGATATTCTTATTATATTTAATATTTTTAATATATATATATTTATATTCTAATTAAATCTTAAGAATCTTCTATAAAATTTAATTTTAGTCTATCTCTAAAATATAATATCTTTATTTTAACACTAGTGTAAGATATATTCAACATAAATAAGTGATTTTCAATTCACTATTATTCTTTATATATATAATCTCCCCTTCTCTTCACATCCATAGTACATGACAAAAATGTTGTTGAAACTGTGTTTTTGGGTGTTCATGCTGCTGGTTATTAATGGAGCTTCTGTACTTGGAGATAATGATTTGCCCACTGGGAACAGTAAGCCTCTTCGGATTCTTCTTGACACAGATGTGGACACCGATGATTTCTTTGCTCTCTTGTATCTATTGAAGCTCAACAGATCAGACTTTAAACTTGAGGTACAACACAACACAACACAAGTTGTTAACCTTTTTGTTCTGTTCTGTTTTCACTCTGACACAGAAAATTTGTTAATGTTGCAGGGGATCACTATAAGTACAAATGCATGGAGTGATGCAGGTCATGCTGTGAATCAAATTTATGACATTTTATACATGATGGGCCGTGATGATATATCTGTTGGAGTTGGAGGTGAAGGAGGTATCTTAGATAACGGTACAATTCTTCCTGATGTTGGTGGATATCTACCAATAATCGATCAGGTATCCAATTTCCAGCTTTTTAATTCCTGACAGGACAGCTATTTGGTTGATTTCATTTCACCATTAACATATGCATACAGTAACTTGAGTGGTACTCAATCACAGGGTCTTACAACAGCTGGATACTGTAGATACCGCCAAGCCATACCTACAGGTCGAGGAGGAAGATTAGATGTTGATACAAATTTCGGGTTCCGGAAAGAATTTCTTCCACAGGTATGAGTTTGAAAAGTACTAATTGATGAAAATGGTATTTGATGATTGCTTGTGTTGATTGAAAATAGGGCTTCAGGAAGTATAGTCCTCTTCGACAAGAAACTACTCAGAAAGTATTGATTGATAAGATATCTGCAGGTCCTGTATCAATAATTGCTACAGGAGTTTTTACAAATTTAGCTGTTTTTCTAATGAGTAACCCTTATCTGAAGAGAAATATAAAGCATATATATGTGATGGGAGGCAGCCTGAGGTGTATGAACACAACAGGCAGCCAATGTGGTGACCCTGGTAATATATTTACTGCCTCCGGTAGTAATCCTTACGCTGAGTTCAATATGTTTGGAGACCCTTTTGCTGCATACCAGGTTCGTATAATACAACTTTGGTGTGTTTGTTTGTAGAGATTTGTTGAATTGGCTGACTTATATGTGATTTGATTAAATCTGTTCAGGTGTTTCATTCTGGTATTGCAATCACACTAGTTCCGCTAGATGCGACCAATACTATCCCCATTACTAAGGACTTCTTTGATGCTTTTGAGCAGCGCCAGCATACTTTAGAGGCACAATACGTTTTCAAGACATTGAAAATGACCCGTGACACTAAATCTGAAGATCAATTCTACACGGTACATGTATTCATCTTTGCTTGATTTGGTAATGCTGATATATATAGCATGAATGCTTAGTTGATTTATCCAACGTTTTGCAGAACTATTTCATGTGGGACACTTTTGCATTGGGTGTAGCAGTCTCTATAATGCAAAATTCTAACAATCAGGATGGAGAGAATGAGTTTGCAGAAATGGAATATATGAATGTGACTGTAGTTACATCCAATGAACCTTATGGAACAGCTGATGGGTCCAATCCACTTTTTCAAGGATATAAAGTTCCTAAATTTGGATTGAAAAAAGGTGGAGTACATGATGGTCATGTGCAAAAAGGACTTCGCGATCCTTTCTGCCTATCTAAATATGGAAAAGGAAGATGCAAGGTGACTGCCACAGTATAGTGAACTGATATTGAGTAATTGTTTTGTAATTTTGTCTGAACAAAACTGTTATTATACAATTATACAGGATGGTTACACAATGAAGGTATCTGGGCCGGAGTCTGTGCGAGTTCTTGTTGCCACAAAAGCAAAGCCTGGGAGGGATCCGAGCAGTAAACTTGATAGAGCATTTTATCAGAACTTTTTGCACGTAAGTTTACTCATTCATGTTTTGAATTGGATAATTTTTTTACATTCCAGTCATGTCTTGACATGATATTAGCATGCTAATGTAGTAGTTACATAACTGGTATGTATAAATGAAGGTTCTAAATCACCCACAACAGACAGGAAGATTCAATTTTAGAACCCAGTTTGCTCATTATAGAGATGTTTTCCATATACCGAATTTTGAGAAAAAGAAGCTTGGGAAGCCGGTTGTCTTCGACATGGACATGAGTGTGGGAGATTTTCTAGCTCTTCTCTATCTTCTGAAAGTACCTGTTGAACTGATTAATCTAAAAGTAAGTGTCAGAACTGGTTGCTTGTTACTTAAGTAATATGGTTTAATAAAGCAAGGGATCAGATTCCATGAGCGTGGTGTTTCTCCATTTATCCAGGCAATAGTAGTAAGTCGAACCGGGTGGGCAAATGCAGCAACAATAGATGTGGTTTATGATTTACTGCATATGATGGGTCGTGATGATATTCCAGTTGGTCTGGGAGCAATGTTTGCTATGAATCAATCTGATCCAATCTTCTCTGCTGTTGGAGACTGCAAGTATAGCAAGGCCATACCACAAGGAAGTGGTGGATTTCTAGACTCTGACACACTCTATGGCCTTGCTCGTAACATGCCTAGAAGTCCTAGAAGGTATACAGCTGAGAACTCAGTCAAATATGGAGCTCCACGCGATACTGAACGTCCTCAGCTTCGACAGCCTTCAGCATTGGAAGTATGGGAATCAGCTGTAGAAACGCTTGATCCAGGATACAAGATCACTGTATTGACAAATGGACCCTTGACTAATTTAGCTTCCATTGTCTCATCACAACCAAATATAACCTCTCTAATACAAGTAAGCAAACATGCTCTTATATCTTGAACTTTGTTGGGTATTAAATTAAGTAAATTGAATCTTATTTGCAGGAAGTGTACATTGTTGGAGGACACATTAGCCAAAGTGACAAAGACACAGGAAATGTGTTTAGTATTCCTTCAAATAAGTATGCAGAATTCAATATGTTTCTAGACCCTTTAGCAGCAAAAACAGTACTGGAGTCAGCTCTTAATATCACACTCATTCCGCTAACCATGCAGCTTAAAGTGGTTTCATTTCCCAGAATCCTGAAAGCGCTACACCAAGCAGAACAGTCCCCTGAAGCACAGCTTGTCCTGCAATTGATCTCAAGGCTTTATCGTTTAAAGAAAATCCACCATCGATACCGTCACATGGTAAAAAAAATATCTTCAATAGCATGATCAATCTATATAACGTCAAACTACATTAAATTTTGTATTTTTATCAGGAAACATTTCTAGGAGAAATTATTGGTTCGGTTATGATGGGAAGTGATAATTCCTCTCTAGACGCAACATATAGATTCAAGTCCATCAAGGTCGTAGCCAGTGGTGTTGAAAATGAAGATGGGCAAATCCTGGTGGATGAAAAGCAAGGAAAACAGGTGAAAGTATTGGAAAATCTGGATCCTGGAGCCTACTACAATGAATTTGCAAGTAAACTCGGTGACAGTAAACAGACTTCTGTAATAGGGAGCTTTTACGAGCAAAGAAGATCACTGAATACACCACGAATTCAATAATTGAGTATTATCTGGCAACAAAGGACAGGTCTTTTGACCAACGAATAAACGTGCATTGTCAAAGAAAACTGTACAAATTGCGGGCAATAGTACAGAATTTGTTAAGTTCAATGTACCAATGATTGCTTTTCCTGGAAGTTAATAGCCTCTATTATGTTCCACTAATTAACTAATACTACTAAAGATTAGCATGATTAAAAAATTCAGGGACTTGATGATTCTTCACCAAGTTGCTTTGTTTTGTTTTACTTTATTTAAAAAAAGGGTTGTTTGACCAAGTCTCATGTGAGAAAGCGACAATAGATTTACATGGAGAATCGAGTTTTGTTTTGGTTAGGACAGGACAAACAGAAACCAAAATGTAAGTTTATTTTCAACCAATCAAATAAAAATATTTATTTCATCCCTCCATTTAAGAATAAACCTAATAAAGTAAAGAAGTTGATACTTCACTTACCAGATATAAAATGGAAAACCAAACAATATAAAGTGTGTGATTCTCATCTCAGCTGATTAATAGAAGCATTATTGTTGGTTGGGATGTCAAGATTGATTGAGAAAATCAAAGACAACGGATCAAAAAAGCTATTGGTATGAGGAGATTATTGGCTAAAGCAATGTGTGATCTTGGCACACCAGACATACAATCACATCACCAATACGTATTAGCTTTGCAAATTGATTCTTGATTTTTAGTTTCATTCACCACACGGAATGTAGTGCAATTGACATGTGCCGACTAAAAATGTGATCGGTGCTTAGGTCACAATAAACTATGTTCTCGGGATTTGCTTCCACCATGACTCCACATTTATACTCATCTTTGGGCCACAAAGATGGCTGGTAATGGTGAAAATAATTGTAGAAAAGAAAGTACTTATAGAGATTGGGAGTGAAAATAGTGCAATACTAAGATATCATATCCAAATAGCAATACACCAGAAAAAGAAGGTACCCAAATGGAAATACCTGACTGATATCTGTGATGAAAATCCATAGTAGTAACAAGACAAGACAGATATAGTAGGAATGACAAGATCTAAAGACAAAGCTAAGCCTAATAGTAGTAATAATACAACAATAATCATCCCCCAATTTTTAATAATAATGTTAATGCCTTAAAAACTCAACTCCATCATAGGCACTGTCCCACCAGCTGTCACAATCTGTTGCTCCAACTGCAACCACCAACACATTTTCATTATTTTCTCTCATCATCAACTCTAATTGAATGCAGTAATTTTAATAATAACTCACCCTGAATAGAGTTTCAAGCTTGTTTTTCGCCAGATAGTACTCTTGTTTCACTTGTTGTAAACATCTCATGCATCTGTAAGACATATCAGAAGAATGAATTCTTGATAATGGATGGTGTCAGAAGTTAGAAGAAAGAAAATGAGACTCACGCTTCAATGTTCTGTGCCTCGCAGCAGTTGCGGAAGGTAATGCAGCAGTTTTTCACTCTCTGTGCTCCTATGCTGTAGTTCATGTCAATCAACAACAAAATTGACCTTAATTTTCAGAAGGGTATAATTTTTGGGACTGAATAATACAGATACAGGCCTACATGTTGTGTCTGTGTCATATCCTACTGTACTGTGTATAAATTGTGTAGTAGGTCCTGTCATATGTTATAGTAGTAGATGATAGATCCAAGTGAGAGAGTAGTTTTGTGTTTGTATGTATGATATGATTTAACATGGGAAGAAAATCATGGTGAGATTTGTCTGGTCTGTGACAAGATCAAGGCAAGTGCTCCTCATAATGAGGAGAAAACTAGGTCCCAATGGCATGAAGGTTGATTCATTTAAATGAAGTAGGTGAGAAACATTTATGATTTAAGATATAGATATGAATTGGTCATGGAGAGGTCAATGACTAGACAATCACAAAATAAAAAGGTTAAAATGACTGTAGATCTAACAATTTCACTACTCCATTTCAGAAAGAAGTTGTGTATTAATACCTTGAACTGCTGCCCTTCAACTGATGAACATGAGAATCAACTGCTTTGAAGTCCACATCTGGTTGACCTCTATTATATGCAATAGTAAAATCAGATTTTGATCTAATAGAGAAAAGAAAGACATAAGAAACTGAGAAGTCTTGTGGTTTAATCTTACAATGCTCTGGAGAGATCATTCAAGAGCCTCTCTGAATCTTCAAAGAAAAGAGACACAACTTCAACAACAAAATCTGGATTGCTCTCATCTTGAAGCTGTTGAAGCTGCAAGAACTGGCCATCCAAAACACCCTTCTCTCACACAATAATCAACAACAGTATATTAGAGTAGATTAGATTATATCAAACAATAGATGGATATAAATAATTTTGTTACATATTATACCTCTAAAAACAAGGACTTGGTGTAGTCAACAAGGCTTCTCTGCAACTGCCCCACCTCCATGCTCTTCTCACTACCTGAACAAACACCACACAACACAACTCTTATAAAACCAAATGTCCCAACACAGATCTTGTGAAATTAATAAATAGACAAATAAATGCTTCCAAACCTTTGACAGTGGTATTGATGAATTTAATGCTGGAGAAATTAAAATCCAATCTGTGAAGGCAGATAGTGTCTGCTACAATACTGCTACAATAAAAATCAAATCTTCTTTTCTCTTCTTGTTCTTATCTACCTCTGGATTTGTGCTTCAAAGGTTCTGTTTTTAGTGTGTATTTTCTCACACAAACAAAGCCCCCACCTTTTGCTCTTCCTATAACATCATATATTGGCATTTAAGACCTCCTTGGAGGACCCCCACCACCACCACCATCTCTCTCTCTCTCTCTCTCTCAAGTGTCGTATTATTTTTCTATCGTATGTACTCTTCTATTACACACTTACACATGAATAATTTACTCACTAATGACTTTAAACTGCAATACAACTTACAACATGTTTGGAACAGGTAAGATAAACTATACATGTGACACAACATATGCAATAATGATTTTATAATATTTTACTTGCTACCATGTCACCATTTTCATTCATTTGTATACTAATCTGTCAAAGCAAACAAAGATGGGGAAAAAAGGTGGTGGAGCAACAGATGAGATTATGTTTCACCAATAAAAGAAAAAAATGAAAATAAAACTATGCAGTAAAAAGAAAAGAATCACTAGTCCATGCCAAGCATAGACCAATAAATCAAAACTGGTCCTGTCTAGTCACTACAAGCTGGAATTTGTTTATTTCTTGCTTTATTGTTTCTTCTATCATATCATTTTCACATGGAATATTAATTAACTGGTCCTTTTCTCTATTTTGTTTCCACAGACTTCATTTTTCCAATGAAATATCTTTAAATCGAAACCATTCTATTAACTCCATGTTGACACACTATTTCCTCATAATTTAATATATCATCATAACGTAGACGATCCCTTCACGTTTACCATAATTGTTTATTGTCATCAATGATATAAACAAACATTGAACAGAATCTTTTTATGGCAAAAACCAATCCTGCTACAGCTAATCTTTGATTAAATAAATCGATAAGAATTCAAGAAACTGAGAATAGACAGCTGGGATATGGAAGATATGCCCCTCCATAGCTTTTTCATTGGTTCTTCTTTCTAATTATTTTAAGATTTTAAGAGACAGAATCCTTATCATTTTGAATATTATATAGTTTGTGTTTAATGTAATTAAACGGTAGATTAGGTGAATTGTGGTGTATAGTTAATATGCTCCATCACTCTTGAGAAGACAGATCATGGAAATATTTCTCCCAACATCTCAAAAGTGTTAGAGAATATGCTTCTTATTACAAGTGCATGCATGCCATTATTCATCAAACTATAATGCTAAATATTATTGACGAATTTAACATCAAATCAATAAATAACACTCATGGGATCATTTATGGAACTAATGTCTTCCAACTAGAGAATGGGGAAAATGGGCAGTAAATATAATGACTCAAAAGGTAGATAAATTTGTTTTTTAATTATTATTTAAATTATGCTAATTAATTAGTATAAATTTATATAAAACAATAAATGCACGAGGTAAAAGTAAAATGACTATTCAGCAGATTCATCTAGAAGAGAAAGAGAAGACTTGTGCAAAAGAAACTAGACTACATGCATTCATGATCATGAAAATGTAATATAAAAAGAAATGGAAAATATGATATTGGAGGACCCATTGATTATTACACAAATAATAATACTTAATGCGACTGGATTTCAAATACGTGTTTCAATTCAATAGCAAAAGAGTGTAACAGACAGATCATATCTACCAACCACCCTCATCAAATTTAGATGACAATACAAGCTACTCAAGACTTCGTAAAGACAATTACGTCTTGATTACTACAACTGTATATACTACTATTCTATTATTACCAGTTAAGATTGGGTTTACGTAGATCATAGCACTTATGAGCGAGTTGATCTATAATTAATAACCCAAATAATAAATTATAGAATTTCAAGACTCAGTTTCAGAGAACGGACTGCCGTTTTCATGCGACCATCCCCATTTGACACTACTGATAATCTACTCTTTCAATAAGGAAAAATAATGTCATGATCTCTAGGGCAAGTACTGGCTATTGGCATCCAAAATTCTATCTTTTATCCTATCAATCCATGATGCATCATTATCCTCCTACCAACAGTAAGAGCATGGTCCCAAGTATACATATCACAAATAAAGCATGTGCAACAAACCAAGTTATAGTGCTCTCCTAAGGGAATATTTGATTTCTAAGTTTTATGATTTACCTTTAATAGTGTATGTATATATAAGTGTTCTGAACAGGGATGATGTTATAGTAATCAAAACTTGAAATAAAATATACAGCAGTTAATGGTCCAGAAGAAATCAACAAATTCCATAATTCCCTGCAGTTCATGGTTCTGAAAGAAATTGCACAGTGGAAGGCTAACACACCTTGCAACTCCTTCTACAATAGCCAGGGAGCTCTGTAGTTCCAACCATGTATTCTGGATTTTTGGTGCATTCCCCAAGGTTAGCCCATCTTTCACAACTTTCATTCATATCTGTGCAGTTTCCAGTAGCAAAGACATTCTTGTCGAATGAGTCTACATGAATCCACTTTGTTGCTGACCATTTCTCTCCTTCAATCACTGGGCACCCAGCATGGAGACTAACTGGGTCTGGAACAGCATTTGGGTGAAGACTGAAGAAAAGAAGGGCATCCCCTCTTCGTGGTTTCACTATAAGATGAATATACAAGAAAATGATAAATGCATCAAGTAGCTACAAACAACTATGGATGTCACATAGCCAAAAGATTGAATAAAAATTTTGCCCCGCACCTGCAACTCCTTTCTGTGCGCAGTCTGATAAATCCTCATGTTTTGCATGGCCTCTGCGGCGTGGTGGTTCCTGTAGGGAAAATGATAATGAGCACAGCAATAGTTAGAAGTGGAAATAGAAACACAGTTAGATGTTTACTACATGTGACAGTCCATTAAATCAGAAAAAAGATTACCCCAAAATATTATCAATTGCAAACATTTTTTTTCTTTTTTGGAAGAGACGCGTAGGCAAGATGGAAGTTTTGGAAGTAAAATAATATTGAGCCACTCCAACTATGGAACACTCAGATTCAGATTGCAAGAGATCTAACCTCTGCATTTGGAAACACTGTTTCTCCACCTTTGGCCACATCTGTAAGATACATTAGGACTGTTGCCACTCGGTGTCCACCTCGTGCTATATTGACCTTGTCAACAAAGTAATCATAGTGGGGGTCATATTTCTGCCCATGCTCATATCTGAGCACTTGTATGTCTTCACCATTTTCTGAAATAAAAAGAAAGACAACATGGCTGTTATGGGGTAGCTCTATTAAGAAAAATGAATCATACAATTGACATTTCTGCTTCACATATTAGTATATTACCCCATAAAACAGATTCAGAAGTTCATTTTATGGTAAAGCAGATTTCCCAAGGCCTGTCTGACTGAGCACTTCTAATAGCAAACACATATTCTGAATCCCTAATGGACAAGTAAAATCTCAGATCAACAATGTAACACGGTACTCCAATCTCATAATTATCTGAATGTATATCCTTCAATAAGACACTACAAATAAATCCTTCTAGCAATTAATTTGGAATGGCATTAAATGATTAGGCTCACATTCACAATTCTTTCCATATGTTGCAATGTTCTAAATTAAAGCTTCGGAATAAGCCATAACCGAGTGGAAAATAACAATACAAACTATACCCGATGATCACAAGTGATGTATCATGTAAAAATGAGATAACACCAATTCGATCATAACTTGTAGATGAACTCAGACTTAACCTAAAGAAAACACTCAGCATATAGCTCACCTTTTGGAAGAAATGTCCACGATGAGATCTTGTCCTCTATGCCAGAAACAATAGGATCCTGCCATAAAACAAAATTTATTTTAATAACAGCTGAACTGATAAGTAAACTAAAGATTTGTATTCATCCAAAGAATTTCATTACACTAACAAGATCTCACTTTCCAAGTCATTAAAATCAAGATTGAAAAGCAACTATACCAAACACAAAGCATACTCTTGGAAGTCTAAATCCAATTTCAACTACAAGCAAGCTTCAAATGAAAAGTCCATCGATCCAAAAAAATGCAAAACCGACAATTAAAACCTGTGCCTAAACACACTAAGCAAAAACAAAAACAAATGAAGCTACACCTAAATAAGCAAGTTATATATCATAACAACCAAGTTCATATAAATTAGAAGTTGAAGAATACAAATTGGATCAACCTTTTCTTTAGCAATGAACATGCCAGAACTGGTTCGAACTTCACTCAGCTTGCTCTCTCCACTGAGATTATCCGCCACCGCGGATCTCTTCAGCTCCGATTTTGCCTAAACATCACCCCATTTATAATCAATTTATAAAGCTAGAGAAGCAAATGCATAAAAAAAAAAGGTAAATCAAGCAATGAATTGAAGTAATTACGAGAGAGATCAAGTGATCGCATTCTAGGTCGGTGAGGAAACCTTCATAGACAAAGGCTCTGTAGAAGACAATAAAACATGAATTAAACAAAAATCAATACATAAATTTGAAGAAGTTGAAAAGAGAACAAAGGAGTTAGGAGATGACCTAGGTTTCCAGGAAACTTGTCTAACTTTGGAGGGATTGATGATTGAGCTGGCGGAGCCGGCGTATGAGCTAGAAGATTCGCGGATGAGAAGACAGATCGTCGAGAGAGCAACAAGGAGTTGCAAAATGAACCTCGATGTAGACATGAGTCTAGATTCTAGATCTACCATGGGAAAGATTTTCCGGGAAAATGTCAAATATTCTCCTGTGAAATGTTGAGAGAAAACGATAATTTGAAAAGAATCCCAGTTTGATAACTACTGTTTTGTTGATTGCGATGCGATGGTTGGAAAACTTGCCTAGTACCGCTGACCGTAATACACTCGCCTACAAACGACGTCGTTTTCTCTTAAGTTTTTAAATAGAACGACCGAATCACGCAGGTTTAAAATATTTCTAATTTTACCACACTTATATGAAAATATTTTATTTTCACCCCTTCGCAATTGCAAAAGTTCAACGGACGGTTTTAGGTATAGAAATTACGTGTAAATATATAAATGAATTGGAAAATCCTTACTTATACAAAAATGGATAGTATTAAGTTTGATTTCATAAAATACAATTTTACAATATATAAATTCAAAATTGGAAAATAATAGTTAGAGAGATGGTTTCTGTCCGATGATACTGAAACTCAATATTCAACCGACTGTATAATCCTCCACTATGTCTAAACCTTTGTCAACGACTGTTGTCACTGTATCTGTAATCTCAGCGCCATATTTCACTGCAAGTATTTCACTCTCTTTGATTTCCAAGCTGTGAGGTCAATGATGACCCTTGTTTGTTCAAGGTTTCTTATTGGCCTCCAGGACAAGCGCCATACGTCGTTTAAGTTCATTGAACCCCTTAGCTGCCCTCTGGTCATCTCCGACTACTAACTTTTCTGAGTATGTTCTCAGGAGTTTTGGGGTTTTGGTTGGTATAATTGATGACCCAGCTACATCGCGCTGCAGGAGCTGCACAACCTGAATATGGAAAAAACAAGGTTAATGTCAAGTGGCTTTAACATAACTTCTATAGTGACAGAGCAATAAAAAGGTATCATGCCTCGCTCATCTGAGGTCTCTCGCTTGGAGAGGAATGAACGCACATAGCAGCAACTATGATCAGCAGTTGTAATTCTTCCAGGAAATAGGAATTTCCAAGAACGGGGTCTACGAGTTCCTTCAGATTGCTGCTATCGATCAATGGCTTGGCCTGCAAGAAATTGTGTATTTAACTCTCAAACAATCCTGGAATACTGGACTAAAGTTTATTTTGTAATAAAATTGGACCCATGTCATTGAAACTAACATACCCACATCACCAGACTTTTCTGAGATTTGTCTAGAGCTTGACGTCCTGTTATGAGCTCTAATAGTAGTACACCATAAGCATACACATCTGTTTTCTCGTCAACTATTCCTTGCATGAAAAACTCTGGAGGAAGGTAACTGCAAAAGGGAAAAGTTTGATTAGAAAATAGGTTTCTACCTTTACACAAGAATCGGAACCACACTAACCCGAATGTGCCTTCTACTTTTGATACAGTGTGATGAGTCCATTGATCTGGTAGCCACTTCGACAGCCCGAAGTCAGTAATCTGGACATGTACAAGTAATTCAGAAAGACAAAATTTTGTGGCATAAGTCTGTAAATCAATTATCATTAAATACTAAAAGTAACCTGAGGGTCAAAATCCTCAGTAAGCAATATGTTTGAAGCCTTGATATCTTTATGAATGATTCTTCTTTGGCAGTCCTCATGAAGGTATAATAGTCCTTCTGCAGTTCCTAGAGCAACCTTGTATCTTATGCCCCAAGTTAGTATTTCCCTGTCTCCTGGAATCAAGTATTAAGAGGAAAAAACTGATGATAAGTACATAGAATTAGTAACAAAACAGGAGCTGAAAGCAGGTCGAAAGGGGTAAACAAACCATAGAGCAACGATGCGAGGCTGCCATGGGGAGATAATTGCAGGACAAGGTGCATTCCTCCTTCCACTCCATATCCAATTAATTTAGCAATATTTGGATGGTTAACATGGACAATAACCCCAAGTTCGGATAAAAAGTCCATAGTTATCTCCTCTGGGGCGCCACTATTCAGACGTTTGACAGCAATTGCTTGCCCATCTTCCAATTGGCCCCTGTAAACCTTAGCATATCCTCCTTCTCCAATCATATTCTCTATACAATTTCATAAAATAAGACTAAAGAAAATACCAGCCTCACATGAACAAAAGAATGAAGATGAATATACACATTTTATTTTGTGATTCGAATATATAAACATACGAACCAGTACTGAAGTTGTTGGTTGCAGCTTCAAGATCTGCAAGTGAAAAGGCTTTCCAGGCTGATTTCAAGTAGCAGAGATCAGTATCATTAGCTAAGTCAGACTCTTTCACTCTTTTGGATTTTTTGGAACTGGCCTTGGGTTGGAGCTTTGTCAAAGGATGGAACCGGGTTGATCCTTTTTTTAACAATGTAAGGAAATTCCAGTTATGCATGTGGTTGCCGTTTCCATCCGAGTCAGAAGTACTAGCCCTTGCAGCTGGTTCAGCGTCTGAACCTGTCGCCCAATCCCCGGAAACATCCCTTGTAGAGCATTCATCATGTTCAGCTAAAGATGCCAGGTCTATACAATTTGTCAGAATTTCAACATCAGAAAAAAGGTCAAAAGATGGGATCTAAACAAATATATGTTTCGATGAAATATTATACCCATTGATGACATCGATGCACTCAGATCTGCAGATGACCCTACAGAAATAGGCCGCGATTTTCTGGCCAAAAAGCTAAAATTCCTCTTTTCATGTTTTACATGTTTCTCATTTTCATGTTTTCCCTGTTTCTCATTTGAGTCGCTGCAATCACAATACAATTCAAGGATCAAAAACATTTACAGAAGCATTAAAAGATTGTAATAGATGCTGTACAAGAGAAGATGAACCACCTTGGAGAAGTACGTTCTCGGACTTCCCCCATGATATCGTTGGAGGCCCGAGAAACCAAGAGGAAAATGAAATGTAGAATTCGTTGCTTTGTTTTGTGTTATCGGAGATTCAGAAGCAGAGAGGAAGGACATAAAATAGTGGTTGAGATAATTTCTCTGTCAGCTTTATATTTATATCCATGTAAATTTTGGACAATTTTCTTTGTTTTGATCCTTGAAACTCGGCCTCTTCATCTATTTTTCTGTCTTCTTCTAAATTACGTACAAAAAATTATAAACTAGTTTTCATTAATTAATTTCAGTTGAGGCAGTGGGGATTCGCCACGTGTTCAACAAGTCGCGGGAAAGCCAACGGTTTTCTGAATTGATAACTAACTGGTACCCATCTGAAAAATTATGGGTTCTCTAAATTAGCTGCTTTGCAAACTGCTCCTTTAATTTTCAGAATAAAAATATAATAATATGTTAGATCACACTAAACAATTCTTCTATTAAAGAAGGGAAAATAATAAATTATTATTATTATTAATCTACTAGTTTACAGAAAAAATGTGACAACAACTGCTGAGGCAGAAATGAAATGCTAAGAACTTAGGATACAGTAGGCGAGATATCATTAGAGTTTCAATGGACATTGCGTGTGATTAATCCTTCAAATATAGCAAAGAGGTCTTTGTTTTCAGGACCAAAAATCTCATCAGCTTTTCTCAGGGTCTCCTGATACATAAGAAAAACAACACATGACTGAGCCCTCCAATTGTAATTTCATTAACAGGGTGATTAAGGGGGAGAGAAACATACTTCTCTGGTTTGCTTATGCGCATTCAATTCCTTGACATTTGCCAGAAATGCACCAAACTGCTCGTAGGATAATCGGCTCCTGATGATAAGAAAGAGAGGATGAATTCATAACTTGAATTACAAGCAAAAGAAGTTTTGTAGCAGTGCATGGCGCAGCAGAATAAACACAAAATTAAAGTCAGATCTTCACTCTTGTATGTGCAAAACACTTTTAGGAGGATCATCCATCAATGCCTATTATTTCAGTATATCAGACGAGTTAAAAATCTTTACCTCACTTGACGGAAGAATTCTTTCCCATCAACTCGAGTTCGTCCTGAAATATTCAACAAAAAGAAGCTGCTTATATACATGTTTCTGCTAAAATCCTTTTAACTCAATGCCTATATGCTGAATAAAAGGGAACAGTTATTCAGGCATCCCTAAGCCATTATCTTATCAAGGGCATTGTTAATGTCGAGCACTAAAAAAAGAAAACAGTGCAGTTAACTAAGGAGCTCTCCTGGTACATATCCAGTTGTCTTGACCAGTAAACATAAACTACAACACAGAGAATGATGATAAGATATTGTAATTTGTGAAAGTCAAATTGACATCCCTACACGATAAATTTTTCTCACAAATTATGACTGTGGTGCCACATTTCAATTGGCAAAAGTCACTTAGCATCTTACAACGGAAGAAAGTTATTCATATCAAACAACTTCATACTTACCACTTTGTGAGCCTGTCTCAGAACCTGAGCCATAGTGACTTGAGTACCCAGATGAAAATGATGGCCTATCATCAAACATGCCTCTTGAAGTAGCAAATGAAAGAGAATGTCGTCTTGGAGACACTGGTTTAGATGTCCTGGTGGGAGATACAGAAGCTGATTGACTTGGAGGCGAGCCTGGTGGAGTAAATCTAGGGGTATTTGTTTGGGATGCTAACAGAAACCCGTGAGATATAACAGGTCTTGCTGCTAACCAAGCAACAATATCAAGTAAGAAAACAAGCAATTCTAGATTTTCACGCATAACACAACTACATTCAAAAATTAAAATGTTGAAAGCAATTGTGTTTCGACTCACCATCTGTCTCGCGCTCTTCAGTGACGGAAGAAATCCCTGTTTCTGATCTTGACAGTGAAGGTGGAGGATCATCTTCTGAAAAAACAAAATGAAAATTCAAAACATATTAAACACAATGAAGACACTGTTGTTCACATAATTAAATGTACATTAACTGCCAATGGTCGTCTTTTTCTAACATGATACAAAGCCAAAAAAGAGATAAATTATAGATAAGACAAACATAAGAAAATTTTCAATTCTAGAATAAAGCCAACACATTTTAGCCTCTTCATTAAAACAAGTTTGTTGAAACTATAGTATACATAGTTCATAGACCAGAACGAAAACTACACTAATCTACAAGCAGTAATCAACTACTACTCAACCAAATCTATACAAACAGCTATATGATGATTCAGACGTAATCAAATACTTACCATTCGGAGTCGGCTTAGCAATAATATGTTGATTCTCAGTCTGTGCGAAATTCAAAAACCAAGTGTCTTAGCAATCAATTCATCATTAAGTTCACTTATGCAATTGAAAAGCAGTTCAACTTACAGTGGTATCATCCTCCTCTTGAAGTGATTTCATCAAAGTTTTTCTAAACACCTCCAACTGCACCAACCACATCAAAACCTCTTCAATTCCACGAAATCAATCCAAAATAGTGAGTCAAAATCAAATAACATACCTTGGCGACATCTCTCTGAAGCTTCTTCACAGTGTTGGTCAACGCCACATTCTCTTTTACCAAGTTCTCCTGCAACAAATCATCATCGTCAGGTCGGGTCAAATTTCCCAAAATAAGAAAGCGGTCGAGTTCGGTTGCGGTGTGACCTTGTCGGCCTGGGCATAGGAGAGCTTTTCGGTGGCGTCGGAGAGAGAGGCGTCGAGGGAGTCGAGTTGAGATTGAAGTTCGGCGATGAGAGCATCCTTGTCGGAGAGGGTAGAGCGAAGAGAAGAAGACTCGGCTTCGAGAAGGGAGACACGTGTAGCGAGGGCAATGGATGTGATCTTGCGGGCCACATCAAGCTGTTCGAAAGGATCAGACGGTAGAACTTCCAACACCTCATCGGGTAGATCGAAGGTCGTACCACCTGATTCTTTAGATAACATTTCCTCTTTCTCTATATTTTTTTTTTTTTTTTTTTTAGCTTATCGAGGAGAGTGTATACTGATACAGAGAGAGTGTAATAGCATACGCCGTAATGTATACGTGGCGGATATTCATTGGAAATTTCGAATTCGTGGCTTAAAGCTCACCTCAGCTCAGCGAATGGATAGGACCCGACAACATATGATACGACAAAACTACAAGCCATTGGATATGGGCCAGGCCCATTAGTAGCTGAGCCCAAGTAACATAGGCGAATATGTATGAAGAGAAAAGACATGCATACTTTATACTAAGATTCACATCAATGTTTATTCAACTATAAAGAGTAACATAAATATATACATGTTTCATTTTCAATCCTAGTAGGCAATGCTGAAGGAGGAGTCAATGAAGCATTACTGCTTCCTCCTTTAATCATAAAATTATTAAAGTTCTGTGCTATTGGACCCCATCTAATCAAATGCTCTAAAGATTTGTCTCCTCTTTCACTCTATTATTATTATTATTTATATAAAAAAAAATAAAATGGCAATAAAGTTGAATGATGGTAGCTTCTCTTTGTCAGATTATAGAAAGAGAGATGCAAACTAAAGTTGAAGAATCGGTATTAAATGTTTCATGTTGTAATATGTACAATAATATTGTGCATCATTTGTAATTATGTTGAATTTGAAGAGCTTATATGAAATATGTTTATCACGTGTTTCTGGTGAATTTGATTTAAATTATATAAAATATGACCAACTTAGTTTGAACCATTCAATCAACAGAAGTGTTTGACCATGCACTGAGAATTGAAGAAGGTTGAGACCCTAACTTTGACTATAGTTTGGACAATATGAAATCCATTTTGACAATCATCCACTACTATATAAAATATACATAAAATTAGTCAAAACTCAGTATTTCTCAAAATAAAAAATGGTCGAGATATTTCAAGTATTGATTTTAATCTTCTATCGACGATTTCCTTTTTAAAATATAATTTTCTTTTTTATTTTTTATTTTATAAATATAGATTTAGACATCCTCTTGCTTTTATATAAAGGAGATTTTACTTAGTAGTTAACATAACAAATCAGGAAAAAGCTATAATATTCTATACAGTATATTTATTTATTTATTATATGCCGTTGGAATTTTTTTATCATAAAATAATTATTTATAAAAGTAATAAAATTTTAAATATATTTTATTTTTTTTCTAAATTTATCGATAACATAAATATAAATTTATAATTGAATAAGATGTATTTAATCTTTCATAATTCCAAATAAGTTAAATAAGTTATAGGTGATAGAAATTTTATTTATAAAATTTCTGGATAAAGGCTCACGGGACTGGACTCTCAACTCTTAATCCACTGCATTTCGACTCGTACACGAACTAACAGTAATTGCGCACCTATGTATAAAGAGACCATTTTGGTCGAAGGGGTATACCCAAATACAAAAGGTAAAGAAAATCTTAATTTGGCACAAAGTTGGTAAAAATATCCATGCCAACATGAAATTTGTTCTGTTAATGAGGGATTCTAGTGGTTCAAATGAAGATTTGAACTATGGATTTAAGACTCAGGTTTTGAAGGATTTTCTTCCTAAAGGCACAAGATTCCAAATAACAACATAGCATGTCATTCCCATAAAAGGGCTCAAAAAATTCGGTTGCAAAGATTTGCAAATGGCAAATGAAATTGAAAAGCTTCTTCGGTCAACACTATTGGACCATTTGCAGTCGCTCCTCAACTCTTACATTAGTATAATATTATCCGTTTTTTTGTCAGAGTTGAGCCCGTATAGATTTGTTATTGTATACTACCATCCAAAATGTCTCATACTAATGGAGTTCTCTGAATACTTTATATACAAGTTGCTATCCTCTTGTATTACCGATGTGGTATGGGGTTTGATACCCCAAAAACCCTCCATTTCAAACTAAGGGCCACATCGCCTCCTCGTAAGTTAGTCCACCGATCCTTCAAACCAATGGATCACACGCCAGCCCCCCTTAAGATAATTCACCAACCCATCGGTCACCGGCCTCTCATTGAGATAATCCATCGATGTGTCAAATCAACTTGTACAATCGTTACTACCCAACGGAACCCGCCGCCTGGCCACCACTTTGTCAGGAAGACTTTCGACACAAGGCACACCACATATCTAATGACGAGCTCCATCTCTGAACCAAACTCTAATACCACTTGTTGGACCTCGGGAGTTGCTCCCCAACTCCGACATTAGTATGATATTGTTCGCTTTGGGTCAGGGCTGAGCCCGCACAGATTTTTTCTTGGGTACCACAACCCAAAAGGCCTCATACTAATGGAGTTATCTGGATACTTTTATATACACGTTACTATCCTCTTGTATTATCGATGTTGTATTGGGTTTGATACCCCAACAAAAACTTGGGCGATCTTTGTTAAAAACTTCGGCGGAGAGGCCCTTGAGCTGAATGGTGCCCAGATTAGGCTATTTAGCCTAAAGATTTCCTTATGCATAATTTAGCCTCTATGTTTGATGAGATTCAACCATCACTATGTTCTTCGCTCTTAGACCATGCCTACGCCCGAAGGACTATCGTCTGGAGTTAAAAGAATTTGAAGGTCGATTCAAAGTCCAAAAAGGCACCAACTATCGGATATAAGATAAGGATCATTAATTATGTGATTAAATTAAAATATAGACTTTCTAATTGTTTAAATATCAAAAGTATTAAAATTGAAAATATAATTGTATTGGTCTAAATGAAAATGGAGTAAAGGCCTGAGGTCCAAACTTTAGGAGGCCATTCCCGAGTTGCATGGTCTTAAATTGAATAGTCTCGTAGAATGATCCGAGGTATTTGATCATTAAACTTTCGAACAAAGAGCTTTAGGAATAAACTTCAGACCAACTTTGTTTGATATCAAAAGGCTTTGGTCGAAATGTCTCCAAAATGGCGTAACTACTAAGTCTAAGTAATTAGGGCCAAAAGAAAGGTTTTAAAACTGAAATAAGACTTTAGGGTTAAAACAAAGACTTTATGGCCGAAATGACACCTTAGAGTCAAAATGGTGTTGAACTAATGTCTTAGTGCCAAAATGAAGATTTGGGCCCGAAATGAGGCTTATGGCCAAAATAAAGACTTCAGGGTCGAAATGAAGATTTATGACTGAAATAGTATTTTAGGGCCAAAATGATGGCTTAATGCTGAAATGAAAGTTTTGACCCAAGTGGAGACCTGTGGCAAATCTGATAAGCCTTATACTCGGTCATGAATGAAGGAAATTTATTAGAATATCTTGCGCCCGCAATCAACGCTCGAACCAAAAAAGGTGGACTCTACTAAGGATAAATGGTTCCATCAATTGGGACTTTTCTGACTGTAATTTTTCGCTACTGCCACAATAATTATATGAGGTAGTAAATAATTGCAACCTTAATAAAATTCTAATTCGAAAGAGATATTCTCTCCTCAACATCCTAAAACAAGTGCATAAGAAAGTTTTATTCATAAACAAGCTACAAAAACGCTACTAAAATTTTTAGTGCGAACAAATTTTAAAGGTGTTCAAAATAAAGAGGAATGTATTGTTATAATTTTTGGCGGTCGCCACATTCATATCGTTACAAGTAGATAATTTGTTTTAATTGAATTATATTAAATTGGCTTCACTGAAAATTAACCATGGTAAATTAGAATTTCTCTGATCAACTTGCATGAGTTTGGTAAATCATTCGATCCATGTGAATTTATTATAGTCATCAATTATCATTCATCATCAATGTAATTAAAATCTTAAAAGTTTAATTATATAATTTAAAATTTCAAAATAAAAATCATGTGACGAAATGAATGGAAAGAAAAAAATTGATGAAAATTTGAGATGATTGAAAGTTGAAGTGAGTTACTATGGTTAAAATGCAATTTTAACATTAAAAAGAATATATATATATATATATATATATATATATATATATATATATATATGAGATTTGTCCATTCACGGGTTGAATTAAATTTTTTAACCACTTCATAAACTTATTCATGATATAATTTAAAATTGATATTTATAAATTTTGTTTAAAAATATATACATAATTATGTACATATATTTTATATTACTTTTTATTATTCAATTTTAAAACTTTTTAATCTCTTTAATAATTTTTCATGTGTATTATTATTCTTAATTTTAAATTCACTCCAATTTTAGTATTACTTGTTATTATAAAAGTAATTTTTAAATGATACATATTATAATAATATTTGAGCTTATTTCTCCTGATTAAATAGAAATATATTATTATAAAGTTATACTTAAACATAATTTATTATTATTATTTAAAAAAAATAACTTTTATATATAAATAAGTATATTATATAGTCAAAATTAAATAAATATAAATAAAAATTTCATATATTTTTTATATAGTATAAATATTAATTTATCGACATTATTATTAAATATTTTTAAAAAAATCAATAATATAATAACATATAAATATAAATTTATAATTTAAGAAAGTTGTATATTTAATATTTTATAATTCCACAAATAATTATAAATTTAAGGATGAAAATTCCACTTTACCAAATGGAAATTTGTTTAGATTTGGTTAGGTCAGAACAAATTTCACTAACCATTCAATGCCATGTCTTCTCACATCCAATAACCTTCAAACATGTATATGTATACAAATACATGTTTGTAAAATGAATAGTTAATAAAACTTTATCTTAACAAGTATATGCTCCTTGAAAAGCTTCTGTAATTTTGAAGAGAAGTTCTCCATTAGAGAAAAATAAAGAAAGTTGGAGTAATTTGACCTTTAATAAGCAGTTGGGTCATGTTAAGTATATATATTAATATGGTTGTCATAAGCTTTGTTTCCTGTTCACCACTAAATCAAAACGAATCTTAACTTCAAGATCTGCTTACGGTATTATACATTGTATATTGGTAGGCACTGTTTGGACAATAACTTTTAAAAATTGGTGTACATTTCGGTACCTGTCTCAATTTAAGTGGCAACATATTCCGATTATCTAAATCTTCATGACTCGATCAACCTAATTAATATATACGTTAATCTCTATAGATGATAGAGACTCAAAAGCTAGTAGTATTTTAATAAGATGATCTGGTGTTCTTATTTATGTAAAAATAAAATTCGCATAGTGAGTAGAGTACTGAATTAAACAAACAAAAGTTTTAGGTGATATTTTCAAGTGGTCAAATTGCAAATATGTATTCACACTGTAATGCCAAACAAATGATAAATTGAACTGTTATTACATCAATTGCGTTTGGAGTTAATTTTCACCGTTAATCCAAAAAATTTATAGAATAAGTTTATATGTCCATAGATATTTAAATTATTTTTATTTATTCAATTTTTTATATATTTTTAAAAAATATTATATTTACTATGGTAAATTAAAATATTACACTTATAAATAAAAACACTATAAATAAATAATATCAAAATAAAAAAAATTATTAATTTAATAAATTAATAATTTATAAATTTAAAGAATTTACGGTCGAGGAATATAAATTTCAAATAGGATATAAATTCATCACATAATTAGATTATAAGTGGAAATATATTAGAAGTTATGTATTCTTGGAAATGTATTAGAAGTTATGTATTCTTAAAATAAATTCTATATATAAGTGATATAGTCGGAAAACACAATACTGGCATTTTAGGAGGTATTAAGAAAAATTAGAAATGGATGCATTATCCACTTATTTAAGAGGAAAAGGAAAAAAAAAAAAAAAACCACTATAGATTTAATACTTTACAATTATATTTTAATTTTTTTTTAGACATTATTAACTTATGTTTTAGAGAGATTTAAAATTATGAAAAGATTTTTTAAAAAAATATTTTATTAATTAATTGGATTTTGTAATTTTTACGACTGATCCAAGTAGGACAATTTTATTATTTAAAAAATTTATTAATTTATAAAATACTAATTTAAATAGTTTTATTTATATATAAAATTTAATATATAATAATATTATTAAATTCTCATATTTGGAGTTTTCTATTATAAATTTATAATATAAATTTTAGGGTAATGCTACCGTGGGAAGTTATATTCCAGTAACGTTACCCAAAAACTTTTACCTGCTATAATAGGCTTTCAAATTTAATAGCAGATTAATTCCATATAATTTATATAATTTTAATATTATTAAATTTAAAAAAATAATAATTTAAACTATATAAAATTAATATATTTTTGACAAAAGAAAATAATTTAAAAAATATAATAATATAAAATATAAATAATAAACTAAAAAATTATGATAAATTAATTAAAAATATTGAAGTTGCCACGACATTGTTGATAGGTTGCAAGTCGGATGTAGAGGTTGCGATTTTACGTTAATTTAATAACAAAAATAAGGTTGCGATCTTATCGTTGGCAGGTTGCGAACTTAACGTAGAGGTTGCAATTCAATGTTAAAGTCATAAAACTTTGAGGTTGCGACCTATTCGTTGAGAGTAGGGGTGGGAATAGGTCAGGCGCCCTTTTAATGGCCTACAGTCTGACCTATATAAGGCCTAGCTTATTTAATAAATAGGTTGGATTCAAGTTTTTTCAAAAGCCTATTTAATTAAATAGACCAAACTCAGACTATTGTAAAAGTCTTCATAACTTAATAGGCCAGTCCATATATTATTTATATGTACTTTTATTTATTAAATATATGAGTGATGATATTGCCACCCACGAGGTTCTGTTTTCACACCCCATTTACTAAGAATCATTTCAAATTTCCAGATTCATCCTTAATAGTATTAATTTATAATTTATTAGAAATTATTTTATAAATAATAATAAATTAAAATAATAAATATTTATAGATTAAAAATATATAAATTATTTATTTATTTATTATAATTTTAAATATATTTATATATCAATTTACTTTCAATTATTTTATTATATTTAATTTTTTATATTTTTCTTTATTTTTATTTTAAAAATATAAACTATTATCATTTGATTATTCAAAAAACCATAATTATATTATATAAATAATAAATTTAATAAATTAATTAATAAAATTATATATTTAATTAATTTTATAATATAATTTATACCATTTTTTAAATTATTATATATTAAATATTTAAATAATTAATATCAGCACCTTTTTAAATTAAGGACAGTGAAGGACAGTGTTGTAAATATAACGTTAATGGGGTGTTGAAGCAAGTTTGAAGAGGTGTTGATATTGATACTCTAAATATATTAGCATGTTTGTTTATAAATTTAAAACTCAATATTTTATTTATAAAGCCCAAACTTTATTTATAAATATAAATAATTATTTATAGGCATTTAAACAGGAGGCCTAATAGGCATTTAAACAGGTTTTTAGGCCTAGTAGGCTTTTAAACAGATCAGGTCAAGCCTATAATATAAGTCTATCATAGGCTTGTATGCCAGTCTCATGCCAGAGTATTAGAATACAGTTCGAGCCTATTTAACCAAAAGTCTAGTCCGACCTGGCCTATTCCCACTCCTAGTTGAGAGGTTGCGAAATTCACATAGAGGCTGGGATTTAACATTGATTTAATAATAAAATTAAGGTTGCGATCTCATCGTTGGTAGGTTACGAACCTATCATAGAGGTTGCAATTCAATGTTAATTTCATAAAACTTTGAGGTTGTGATCCATTAGGTTGTGAAATTCACATTGAGGTTGCGATTTTACGTTGATTTAATAACAAATTGAGGTTGCGAAATCATCTTTGGCAGGTTGCAATTCAATATTAATTTCATAAAACTTTGAGGTTGCGATCCATTCGTTGAGAGGTTGCAAACTTCACATAGAGGTTGCGATTTTATGTTGATTTAATAACAAAATTGAGGTTGCGATCTCATTGTTGGCAGGTTGCGAACCTAACATAGAGATAGCAATTCAATGTTAATTTCATAAAACTTTGAGGTTGCGATCTCTTTATTGAGAGGTTGCGAACTTCACATAGAGGTTGCGATTTAACGTTGATTCAATAACAAAATTGAGGTTGCAATCTCATCGTTAGCTGGTTGCGAACCTAAGATAAATGTTGCAATTCAATGTTAATTTCATAAAACTTTGAGGGTGCGATCTCTTTGTTGAGAGGTTGCGAACTTAACATAGAGGTCGCAATTCAATGTTAATTTCATAAAACTTCGAGGTTGCAATCTCTTTGTTGAGAGGTTGCGAACTTCACATAGAGGTTGCGATTTAACGTTGATTCAATAACAAAATTGAGGTTGCGATCTCATCGTTAGCAGGTTGCGAACCTAAGATAAATGTTGCAATTCAATGTTAATTTCATAAAACTTCGAGGGTGCGATCTCTTTGGTGAGAGGTTGCGAACTTAATAGAGGTTGCAATTCAATGTTAATTTCATAAAACTTCGAGGTTGCAATCTCTTTGTTGAGAGGTTGCGAACTTCACATAGAGGTTGCGATTTTATGTTGATTTAATAACAAAATTGAGGTTGCGATCTCATCGTTAGCAGGTTGCGAACCTAACGTAAATGTTGCAATTTAATGTGAGTTTCATACAACTTTAAGGTTGCGAAATCATCGTTGGCTGGTTGCGAACCTAACGTAAAGGTCGGAATTCAACGTTAATTACATAAAAACTTTCAAAGTTGCGATCTATTCGTTGAGAAGTTGTGAAATTCAAATAGAGATTATGATTTCACGTTGATTTAATAACAAAATTGAGATTGCGAAATCATCGTGGGTAAGTTGCGAACTAATAAAATTTGAATTAATAAACCAATAAAATTTATTTTTACAATTTTTTTAAAAAATTTTCAAATCTATAAAATTTGTCACAAAAATAGCTAATAAAAAATTATAAAAATTTATTCGGTAAAATTAAAACTTTATGAAATTTATTTATTCATAAATATAAATTTTAGTAAAATATATTTTAAAATTTTAAAATTTTAATTATATTTATAATAGTATCATTTACCATCTCATATGCTAATCTTTAAGTAGGTGTCTATTTTCAAGATTAACTCACATATGCTCCGCCTAATTGTTGTTAGTATAGGCAGCATAAACATAATTTTAGCCATTATTTAAAGTTATTAATAAAACGAAAGAGACACGGCATCTTCCTATGACCACCACACCTTCCCTGACGAACTTTCCCTACCACCCCCAGACATCAATCGGTATCATGCTCCATCATCACACGATCTTACCCCTTTTAACTGGACCCCACACCATTATTTATTTTTTAAAAAAATCACTCTTCATAAATTCCTTCTCATCCAAATATCATGAACCAACGACCCCACACAACAACACGACAAAAATAAACCAAAACAAAACCAAGCACACAGTTTCTCCGTGTAGACTTTTCAACTGCGGGCCCCTCTCTCCCACCCACAAACATTTTCCTTTAATTACACAAAACACCCCGTTCAGATTCCGCCACGTGTTCCCACCTCAATCAAACCAGGCGGCTCTCCCTTCCTCTCACTCGCCTTAATTTTTTTATAATAGAGGTCGGTGCCAGCTCCCGCACCAGGCCCCGCGACACTTGGGCCCACCTCCTTCTTCTCCTCCTCTCTTTATATATCTCGTAACAAACCTTGCTCAGCCTCGCATTATCTCTATTACACAGCAAGACCAGAAAAAAAAAAACCCAAAAATCAAAATTTCTGAAAAAATAACCCGAAAGTAAAATAATTCCTCTTCTTCATTTTTCTTTCCTTTGAAATTCCCCGGAATATCAAGAAGAAGGAAGCTTGGAATTCGATTTCACTGATCACTAAATCTATATTTTATTTGTATCGATATATTCCGGGCTTCTTTTTCTCACTTTGTAAATTATGGGAACCGAAATTTTACGGCCTCAGGACTGTTTCATCGATAGGATTCGTGGTCCTTCTACGGCTGGACTTTTACCGCGTAGGAGAAACTATTACGGGTCTTATAATCCCAAACCGAACCCCAATCCGTGTAACTATTACAATAACGGTTATTATCAGAACTACAACAACGGCGGTGGCGTCAAGGTGAACAGGAAGCCAGCGGTTCGGCATGAGAGACCGGATCTCAGACGTCATCAACGGGCTCAATCGGAGCCGTCTGTTTCGAGGAGGTCGTCTTACGAGGAAAATTTCGCCAGGACGATGCCGATAGCCAGGAGGTGGAGCGCTGATGATTTGGCGACGGGGAAGATGTCGGTTTTGCGACGAGGAGAGTCGCTTGATTCGAGAGGTTCGAGTCCGGTGGATGTTTATGCCGGATCTGGTTTCGCGGTTTCTCCGGCGCCGAGTTCACTTCCGTTGCCATCGTTTTCGATGAAGAAACAGGTGGAAATCGATGATTCAGCGACTCAAAACATAAAGCGGTTGCTCCGTCTGGAGTTGTGATGGCCGGGTCGTGTGATCCGGATCCATATCTAGATCCGAAATGCGATGTTTTCGTGACCGTCGAGTTTTTTCTTAGATTTTCAGGTCGGAAATTCCCGTAATATTTTTTTCAAACGGGAGGGTGGATCTGGAATTTAAGGAAAATAGAGGGGTGCGAATCAGATATTATTATTACTATTTAGCGGTTGTTGTTGTGAAGAAAGAAGGGGTATTTTGGGTAAATTAGGGTCGTGTAAAATGGAAGGAAAAGATGAAAGAGGGGTTGAATTGTAATTTGGGTTAAATTAAAAAAATAAAGCAGCAATGTTGGGGAGCTTTTAATGCTGTTTTCTGGTCTGTTGTGAAAATTTTTAGAGATTTCAACTAATCTGCTCTCTTTGTATTGTAAAGTACTACGATTACAAAATAAAATTAGAGAAAAGATTAATCAGATGTGAAATACTTTTGGTTTGTCCTCTAGTTCATGTCATTTCTTTCTTTTATCTTAATCACCCCATCTAATCACAGCTTACGATTTATTAATCATTTTTGGTTTGTCCTCTAGTTCATGTCATTTATTTCTTTTATCTTAATCACCCCATCTAATCACAGCTTACGAGTTATTAATCATATTTGGAATATTGGGGTGTTTTGAATGAACACATATTGATGATGAGACGGACCTACCTATTACTACTTTGCAGGGGCATGAAATGTGGTCCTGATTTTGTGCACAGTGGTGGATGGATTCTCTCCTCATAACATAAGAGGAAGATATGGTTCGGTACACATCATCATAAAGTAATACATGCATCAAAAGGAGGTAAAATTCGATTGGGGACCTAATTTGACATAGATATAAGGAAAAGCTGTAGGTTACCATAGGAAGCAGGTGTTGTGAGAATTTGTAAACAGGTTTGAATTTGATGGTTGAAGAGGTAGACCAAATCGATGGAGAGAGTTTTACCAAACCAAACCTGAAATTAGCAGGTCTGGTCTCGATTTGAAAAAGTGTACGAAGCAACCGCAAGATGTATGCAATGACAGTGATATGCAACTTGTGAGATATATATTTCATCTTCCATTGCCGTTTGTGACACATCATTCTAGCGAAGTTAATGATTTTTAATATGGATTATAAGGCCCATGCACAGATGGATTATGGTAGCAGACTAGTCTTTTTTGTGGGCTTCGAATTTTATACATGGAAAGATATTGGATGTCAATGTTTACATTTGAATTAAAAATAAATAAATTCATTATTCATTCAAATTTTATTTTAAATTTATAAATTTTAAAAAGATTAATTAAAATGGTAATATATCTTTTTATTTTACATTTTATTTTTTTTAAAAAATATTCATAAAATTTATGAAAAATTATAGGATCTATTATAATAATTTATAAAAGATCTATGGAAATGTAAAAAGAGAGAATTATTAGTCATGGTTTTTTAAAAAAATATTTGAAAATTTTATTAATTTAAAATAAAATTTAAATGTTTGTAATAATTTAATTTAAAATTTAATATAACCATAAGTGAATTAATTATTTATATTGAAATGTACGGTTTGTTTTACGAAAATTTGTCGTAAGTGTAATATTATATTTTAAATTTTTTTAAGGGTAGTTTGTTCAAAAAATAGGAATGAAGTTGGTAATGTAAATGCTTGAGGGGTTAATAGAAAAAAAGGAATCGGAAATATAATTCCATTTATTGTTGTCCAGTCCAAAATAATATAAAATGGAAATGCAATGCATTGTTTAATGCCTAGTTCTATACCGAAATGAAAATAAAAGGTACTATGAAATGGTAGCAGAGGACCAGGTCGAAAAGGGTGGAGGTAATATTAGGATGTATTAAGAGTTGTTAATAAGGTTGAATTAACTGATGAAATAATTATTAAAAGTTTATACCTTTAAAAGTTACAAAACCCTTATCTATTAATCATATTTCTAAGATTCAAACGAATCTATAATAAAAATAAACCTCTCTTAAATTCCCAAAAACCTTAACCACCAAACCACTTGTAACATTTGATATGATTAGTGCACTAATAAATATAAACTCATTGTGCTTATGGATCATCCACCACCACCTTTAGAATTTGGTGTCCACTCTTTTTACAGAAATTTTAAATCTTCAAGCCATCATCTCCCTCCCTCACACACTATCCACACCGCACACCCAAAACATGTACATTCATTCCAACAACCATACAAAAAGTGAACTATATATCTACACCCATATATCCACACCTTTTAACATTTTAAGTTATTTTCTTACATAAGCACATAAACATCATCATCCGCCAACTTCAAGCCCTCCACACAATAATTATCCAAACACTCCTCTAATTACGTATTAAAATTACAAAACTTCAACCAATTGTCATTTTTTCCCAAATCGATAATGTTAAATGTTTTATTTTCTTTATTCAATCAGAGTTCTTATAATAAAAGGTTGGAAGTTGAAATTGGTTTCTCTAGTTAAAATAATAATGTCAACTATCTGTAATTAGATTGGATATATATATATATATATATATATACACGTTTGTTATAAATTGAAAATTATTGACAACTATATCAATACAACTCTACTAGTAGGCACCATATAAAAAATTTCCAAATTTGCTTATCTGATAGAGCTAAATATAGTTAGAATACCATCCAAATTACCATAAGATAGAATTAGCTATTTAATACAAAATAGTATTTCAGATTACAAGTCAAAAGGTAGTAAAAGCTTGGTTTGATTGGCGATGAAGTCCATTTTGCAGAAGAGTAAAAGCAAAACCACAGACATCATCTCCAGGCCTCAAACACACCACCATTTTACGTATAAGCAACCTCTAAACTTCACTTCTTCAACTTCCCAATTCAATCCAATAACTCTATAAATAACTCTCAACTTAACCAAACCAACACATCCACCCAAACACAACAATGACCAACTCATCATCTTCATCATCCTCTTTCAGAGACAAAACATTCACCGGCCTCGGAAACCTCATAAAACTCCTCCCGACAGGAACAGTCTTCATCTTCCAATTCCTCAACCCAGTCGTCACCAACAACGGCAACTGCACAACCCTCAACAAGTACTTATCCAGCATCCTGATTACAATCTGTGGTCTGGCTTGTGGCTTCTCTTGTTTCACCGACAGTTACAAAGGCAGTGATGGTGTCAATCACTACGGAATCGCTACTTTTAAAGGTCTGTGGCCTTCCTCTGGGTCCACGGACTTGTCTAAGTATAAGCTGAGACTCGGTGACTTTGTGCACTGTTTTCTCAGCTTGGCTGTGTTTGCTGTTCTGTCTCTTTTGGATACCAATACCGTTGAATGCCTGTATCCGTCTTTTGAGTCCACTGAGAAGTATCTTCTGATGGCTTTGCCTCCTGTGCTTGGCTCCATTTGTAGTTCCATTTTTATGGTGTTTCCCAACACTCGTCATGGAATTGGTTACCCTCCTAGCGATGATGACTCTTCTGATTGAATTCTATATATTTGGTCTCTGATTTTACTAATGTATTGATTGTAATGTAAGTCAATGTGTGCCCATTTATATTTTTTGTATTATTACAGTCTGAAATTTTAAGGCTAGGCAATCTAGTGTCATATATTTTTTATTACAATATCAACCTTAACTATGTGACGATCAGATGTGCCTTCCGAACTGATCACAGAATATGATCCTGGTACAAACTTGTATGGCGAATTCCGGGAGGTCAATATGTAATCTACTCTGGTCCCATGTTTGCAGGTTCCCTTCACATCTGTCACAGCAAAATTCACCATCAATCATTAAATTAAAATAAACCATCTTCAATCAGCCAAAACATTATGTTTTACCTATATTAGATCTTTTACTTTTGTCTTTTCCCAGATGGAGTTCCATTTCAGAGTCTTTAGCGTCTGCATACTTTTTCCGCTTCAAATAATTCATCACTTCAGCTTCTGGTGCAGGCTTTCCTATTTCTTCAAAGTACTAAATTCGGACGAAGTTAAGTCTATTTCACAATTGATTGTATTAGGAGATTGAGTTTTGAATACCTTGGTGATGTCGATCCATCTCTGTGATGAATAATCGGAAGCAGTTAGTGCATTTAGACCTCCAGCTAATATGTGGGGAGAGTCACTGGAGTGGATTATGGCGCGAATTTGCTTCATCCTCCAGGTTTCTAGGAGATAATCAAGTTGGGTGCAGTATATGTTCACTTCCCCTGCCCATGGCACATAAATTGTAGCCTTTAACAGATTCCTGCATTGTATAGCACAATTCTAAGTTACTTGTGAAACAAGTTATCTACTATTGATCAAGATGGATGGACAGGAAAAGCACACCTGAAGTCTACATCCATTGCAATTTTCTGAACTTTTGATTTGATTATAGGCCATTTGGATAAGATGGCATTTCCATACTCTGGACTCCAGCTCTCGGCGAAAACGTAAAACATCCCCAAGGCGGCAGCCAAATCAGACAAAGGTTTCATATCGTTTTCTTGCTCTGCCTTCACATCTTGCAAGGCTAATATATCAGCATCCACCTCTCTAAGCACGTCTGCTATGCACTTACCGTCTTCTGAGCTATACTCTATGTGACTATTTCTCTGATGATGGGACGATATCGGAGACCTAAACACTACCTTGCTACAGTTTTCTAATGAGACATCAGAACTCGATTCATAGCTGAAAAATACTAAATCGTCGGGCTGTGGAATGGCGGGTGCGAGCAAAAACATGGCGACATTGAATGTAGCTATTCGGATAGGCAATTTGGAATAAGGACAACCCAATTGACCCTGCGGATGAGTTGCTCTATTACCAGTGCTAGCAGCAACTGCTTTGGATGATTTCAAAGTAGGAAATCTATTGACGATGATCACTTTGTTTCTTGAGAAGATTCTTCGAAACTTCTTCCGCAAGTTACTTAACATGTGTGATGTAGCAGTCATGAGTGCTAACAAGTTCTGAATTTTTATGTTTCAGTTTGATCACCCCAGATTTGAAGTTATTACAAATTGTCCGGAGGTTGGACAATCAAAGTTTAATGAGCCGTGGATGGCTTGATTAACATTAAATCAGTGACAAAGCAACTTATAGATGGCTCGATCAACATTAATGTATTGACAGACCAACTTACAGATGACTTGATTGGTATTAAAGTAGTGACAAGGAAATCTAGTAGACCTGATGAATATCTGCGATTTCAACTTTTCTCTGGAAAAGATAAGAGTTATGGTTTTGATCATCAGTCCAAGAAATTGGAATGTTGCCTGATAATGGAAATTGGATTGATGGATCACTCCAACTGTTTGATTTGAAGAATTGAAATCAATCAAATTTATCAATTCTTAATATTGTAATCCGATTAAAACACCAGCAACAATGAGATCAACAAGGACACTATTACTCACATCCTCCAAAACAAATTCAAAGAGATCAATCATCATAGACAACACATTCACAGCTCTCAGCAACTTCAACAGGCTCCTTCCAACAGGAACCGTCTTCGTATACCAGTTCCTCAGTCGCTTTGTGACACTAAACAAGTACCTGACAAGCATCTTCATCGCCGTCTGTGGCCTGATTTGCGGTCTCTCTTGCTTCACCGACACATACAAAATCAGCAGCGATGGAACCACAACTACGCACCATGGAATCGCAACTCTGAAAGGTCTCTGGCCGTCGGGACCGGTGGATCTGTCGAGTTACAGGTTGAGTACGGCCGACTTTATTCATGCTTTCTTTGTAATGTCGGTATTCGCTGTCGTGGCTCTTCTGGATCCGAACACTGTGAAATGCTTATATCCTTCTCTCGCTGCTGTGTCGCCTGCTGTCAAGGATCTGTTTATGGTCTCGCCGGTGGTGGTTGGGGCCGTTTCTGCAACGGTTTTTGTCGTCTTCCCTAATAAACGCCGTTGGATCGGTTACCATTTGTGATTTGGGCCGATATGGGTTACCCGACTAGGCCCAAATAATCTAATTCGGCCCATTTCGAGTATAGCGAGATAGAGAATACATACATAGTTAGCTCAACTGCCTCGTTGTTTCGTATCGTATACATCAGAATCATTGAACTTTTATAGCCGTGTTAATGCAAATTTTTATAATAACTACAAATGTTATTTAGATACAATACAATACATATATTGGTTTCACGAGCTACAGTAATCATGTCAGGAACAGCTGGATCAGCTTACATTAACGAAAATTTTCAGTGAGCCTTCCATATGCCTTGAACAGAACAAGGGTTTGTGATTCGTATGATCTTTTGCTTTAGATTCCTGGTCCGACCAGTTATATTTTTGGTAGCATTGTCACTGTTTGTTGTTATGTCAACCTTGACTATGTGATGATCAGATGTGCCTTTGGATGAGATGACAGAGTATGAGCCTGGAACAAATTTGTATGGTAAATCTCGTGATGCCAAAATGTAATCTACCCTTGTGCCGTATTTACATGTTCCCTGCACATCTGATGTAGAAAAGATCAGTCCTAATGATGACAAAAATATACCTCAATTGGTGAAAATTTGAATGGAAATGAAAAGGGTGTGTTTTTACTTTGGCCTTTGGCAATCATGACCACAGGTTCACATTCTCCTGCAAAGTCTTTCGAATCTATGTAATCAATCCCCCTCAATAGCTTCATCACTTCAATTTTCGGAGTTGGCTTCCCTATGTCCTCATAGTACTATATCATTTCAAAAACAGGCTTTATTAGATCAAGAGATTGAGAATCATGCATTATGCAGTTGGTGCTGTATGTTATGAATCTCAATCACTGGGGTTGTAGATTTTACCTTGACGATGTCCATCCATCTCTCTGGTGAGTAATCAGATGCTGTGAGAGAATTGAGACCTCCTGCCAAGATGTGGGGAGAGTCGTTTGATTGGATTATTGCAGTTATCTGTTTCATCCTCCAGTTTTCATTAAGATGATCGAGTTGTGTGCAGTCAAAGTTCACTTCTCCAGCCCAAGGCACATCAATTGTGGCCTTCAACACATTCCTGTATTCAATACAATCCAAGTCCTATGAATACATGAACAAGTTCTTGTTCAAGTTATACAAATTCTTTAACTTGGGTAAAAAGTTACATACATACCTGAAATCTTCATTGTCGGCTATTTTGTGTACTTTCCATCTCTTAATAGGCCATTTTGATAGGACTGCATTGCCATATTCTGGAGCCCAGCTCTCAGCAAACACATAGTTCATCCCCAAAGCAGCAGCTAAATCAGACAAAGGCTTCATGTCATTAGCTTCGTCAGCCTTGACATCTTGCAAAGCCAAAATATCAGCATCCACCTCTTTTAGTACTTCTGCAATGCTTCTACTGCTCTTTGAGGTCCAGTCAGTTTGACAGTTCATCATACTAGGAGGAAACAGCACAGGTGATCTCATAAGAACATTGTGAGCTAATGAGATCTCATTGTCAGGAAGGTTAATTGAAACCTTCAACTTTGATTTAGAGAGCTTGTTATGTTGAGAGATTTTGTCAGGACTGGTTAATGAAGTATGCAAAGGAGATTGCTTCAATATGCTCTTGGGGCTATAATTTATATTTTTGGCTGGATTCCTGATCTCCAATGGACTCTTTAGTCCCACATTACAACCATCTTCGTCGCGACTAAACACAGCTGATTCCTCAGCTTTCGAAATGGCGGGTGCGAGTGAGAACATTGCAACGTTAAAAGTAGCAACTCGGATTGGCATTTTAGAGTCCAGCTTCCCATTTGAATGGCTGATTGATTTCTTGGTGGTAGTACTAGTATAAGCACTATTTGCATCTCCAACTGGCTGCCTTTTTGAGCTCAACTTACCGAATCTCCTGATGATCACTTTAGGCCGCCTACGCTTCCATATCAGACAACGTAAACTTGAACATATTCTACCTAGTTTCCTTTTAAAGAAACTTAATAAACAATAAGCTTGCCTGTTATAATACATCCTTTTTGCCTTTGCTTGTAGACATGAAAAAGTTGCCACCACTAACAGAGTTTTAGATCATCATCAATGAGGTTTAGATTAGCTAGAGTGGCACGATAAATCAGATGCAGAGTTATGACAAGCAAACTCAGATCACTAAAATAAGATAATTTGTCAACATTGGGAGATAAAAATAAGTCAGAGAGACAGAAATTGATCTCAACTGCTCCAAAGATTGAGATGGTGTTTGACAAAATGGCAATATTGTTGAGCTTCTTTTCCTACACGCCAAAAAAACCAAACCAACTACTACCAATCATACTAAAGTCATGCTTTTAAATAATTGGAAACCACCCTATGTATAGTAAAAGAAGAGAAACAGGGGTTGTATTTTCTCCAACATGATAATTACATGACATTAGACATTAGCTGCAATGCATTTTTCATCAAGTATAAATTATAGAGACGGCAATCATCGGCTGATTATTGGATGATAGATTAGATGAGCTGAATAAAAAAACAGTGGATATCTTCAGTAGAATGGAATTTATAGTGTGTAAATTGAAAGGCTAACTACAGGTATTCCATAGTCAACTTCAACCATAACAGGAGATGATGATTTCTTAAGTTCTAGAGTATCGACTATCTAAAAAGAGAAATCGTCTTTAGTGGACTGAGACAAAAGTTATTTTCATTATTGTCTTCAAAATGACATCTGGTATCAAATTGTACATCACTCGTTATGATAACATTACACAAACAAATAAATGGTACAACAAATTTGCTTTTCCAACTCTAACAATTAGATCCTTGACATTCTAGGTCTAATATTTTCCTTCTAAAACTGAGTATTTCAATCAAATTGTGCCCTTTCAGGTTAATGCAAAGGGCACCCAGAATACCAGAACATGATTATTTTGTCTGGATTTGAATCTGCTGGTCTATTTGGTTGACAATATTTGCCAAATGATAGCCCCAGGATTTAGTCAGTCGTCAGTAAATAATGCATCTAGAAGATTAGTAGACGAAACCTCATTTCCAGTCTCATCGAAGAACCCATTAGAAGCATTTTCCCTTCTATTTTTTCTCTCCTCGATGATAGAATCAGCTGTGTCTGCACAGTAGTTTCGTCTCACCTGTTTTGTTCTTTCATCTACAATAAACTTGTTCCCTTCGCGGCTTCTCTCAGGGAAGCCTGCCCAAACTGAAACAAACAAACAAAAATCACAAATTGCAATGTCATGTCATTCAAAAGTTCATTCCCAATTGCACTGCAAAAGTACAAATATTTGTGCTTTACACCATTCAACAGAAGTAATCAATCTCATTTGGAATCAACCATCCCTGGAGAATGATATGAAAATATTACAGAATCAAGCAAAACCCGTCAACTGAGAGTTACCTCCAAACTGATGTAGTACAATAGAAGCTGCCACAGTAACATTAAGCGAAGCAGTACCGCATCCATATTGCGGAATGTACACAAAGAAGTCACATATCTCACATTCTTTAGCTGAAAGACCTGTTCCCTACCCACCACCAAACGAAAGCAATATCTTCATTGATCAAATCGAATCTCTGGACTTCTAGTGAAATCAATCATAGAAGACGAATTCAATTGATCAGAGATAATTACCTCATTGCCGAGAAGAAATGCGGTGCTTTTAGTGAAAGGGTGGTGATTGACAGGGACGGCATTGTCAGTGATTTCGACTCCGCAGATATCACAATCTCTGGACTTGAGGAATACACGAGCGTCGGCGAGGGAGTGGAAATGGCGGAAGCTGACGTGAGAGGTGGAGCCATGACTGCCGAAAGCGTTGAAGTCTCGACGACCGACCAATATCATCTCCGTCACGCCGAATGCGGTGGCGCTCCGGGATAGCGTCCCGACGTTGTGCCGCTTGGCGATGTTGTGGACCACCACGTAGCTCTCTATCGCCATCGGTTTGGCTTCACGATCGACGACAGGGGTTTAGCTTAGTTGTTTCTTTCTAGGGTTTTTTCTAGGTTTTGGTGTTGGTAAAATTGCTTTAGCCTCCCCTGACGTCTTATCTAATCACTGTAACAGCCCTCTTGTTTATGAAAAATCTAAAACAAAATCTAATTAATTATGTTTTTTCATTAATCTGAAATCAAATTAGGACTAGTTTACTAGATCAACTAAACCAGTTGGTGTCAAGTACTTGCGATGAATGTTGATTATGGAAGATGAAGATGCAAGAGAATTATATAAGCATGCATACACCATGGATTGAACAACATCGTTATATTCATTGTTTGAGTTCTTCCAATATCTCAACGGGAGAGATTTTTCTACAGTTCATATAATATGGTAAGACAACCTCTTCCCTTCGATTGACTGACCTATATTTCACTGCTTATTGTATGGTATTTTTTTTTGAGTAATTTTTTGATGGATTTCTATGCAGTTATTGTCACTGGAGCAAATTTATCTGCAAACTGGGAACTTGCAATACATCCAGCATGCTTCTCCAGGAATTCTTATTCAGACAGCAACTTGAGCTGCAGCTAGCCTTGCAATTGGAACCCTGTCAATGGAAATTTTATTTCAGCAATTTGTTTGATTTTAAAAAGAGAGCTTTAAAGTTCATGAATGTCAAAAGCACTTGACCTGAAAGGAGAACATGAAACATAATCAAGTCCAGCCTCTGCAAAGAATGCAACAGAAGAAGGTTCTCCCCCATGCTCTCCGCAAATTCCAATCTGTTTAGTATCATCATCCATCAATGAATAATAGGTGAATGTTCAGATATATTGAGATATATGATAACTTCACACATGAATTCAAACACCATATGTTCTGATACAGAATTTGCTTACCTTCAAGCTAGGCCTAGCTGCACGGCCCCTTTCAGTAGCAATCTTGACAAGTTGGCCTACACCTTTCTGATCAAGTACCTGTTAGCAGAAGATTTTGATCAATTTTGTTCATTGAAATTGAATATATTGTACCAGAATTGATTTTGTCAGGACCTTTTCCTATTTATGTTTATATGACTAACCTCAAAAGGATCGTTTTGGAGAATGCCTTGAGCTAAATATATTGGAAGAAACTTCCCAACATCATCTCTACTGTACCCAAATGTCATTTGGGTCAGGTCATTGGTGCCAAATGAGAAAAACTCAGCTTCCTTTGCAATCTGTCATTTAAAACATGTAAACAGAAAGTTAATTGTCTTCTCACATGTAGAAAGAACTAATGAATGATATTTACTAAATTATTCCTGTTGCATACCTCATCGGCAACTAGCGCAGCTCTAGGGATCTCAATCATAGTCCCCACCTTATAACTCAAGGAAGCACCCATCTCAGAGAACACTTTCTTTGCTACATTTCTTATTAAACTGACTTGATGTCCTAGTTCCTGTCAGTTCGAAATGCCGGATTTTAAATTCTTGTTCTTAAAAACAGATTTTGCAGCTTTCTTTGGAAGGTTATAAGAAGAAAAAGGCTCATACCTGAGGTGTTCCCACAAGCGGTACCATTATCTCAGGAAAGACTTTAACTCCCTGGTTGCTCATAGAAACTGCAGCCTGCAAGATTGCGCGCACCTGCATCTCTGTTAACTCAGGGTACGAGATCCCTAACCTGTTGACACATCACAATAGAGCTCTATCACAAACCATAACACTTCCAAACAAAGATTATTTGTAAATTCTTATCTAAGATGATTACGTTTTAACCTCTTAAATGAAAGAAGAATTTACATAAAGCTAGAAAAGAATAGCATTGACTCATAAATTTCTGGAAATAAAAATTCAAGCAAAAACTTGTGAAAGCAGATTAGAGAATTTAAGACCTGCAGCCCCTGAAACCAAGCATGGGATTCACTTCCGATAACTTCTCAATTCTTGCGTAAACTTCCTCCTCACGCATGTCAATTTCTGAAGTTAATTCACTGACTATGTGCTGTACATCACCATCAGGAAGAAACTCATGAAGTGGAGGGTCTAACAGTCGGATTGTTACCGGAAAGCCTGAAATTTTCAAGGACATCACATAAACAGAAAGTTCAAAACATGTAATAATGAAATCTCAGCCTCAAGCACTGAGAACTTGTAAAACATTACTAGCAAGCAGTTACAAATATGTTTTCTCAATACTAATCACCCCTTTCATAATCAAACATATATTGATGATTATAATCAATTTAAGAGTAAAGTACCATCCATTGCGCGGAAAATGCCCTCAAAATCAGATCTTTGATAAGGCAACAAGAGGTCCAGTGCTGCCTTTCTCTGTTCGACCGTGACTGCCATTATCATCTTTCTTACAGCCTTTATCCTTTCATCCGAAGCAAAGAACTAAATGGACCAAACATATGGAAGAAGTTAAAAAAATATTGGGTAAATATAATCTGTAACTTTGAAAATGCAACCATATAGCCATATGTGGAAGGATAATTATTACCATGTGTTCAGTTCTACAAAGTCCAATCCCTTGAGCACCATTCTTCCTAGCTGTCAGTGCATCCTCAGGTGTATCAGCATTTGCCATAACCTATTACAGCATCATATTAGTAACCCATACAAGAAATTTAGGACAGCAATCACAATATCATATTCAAAGCATTGAAGGGAAATGCACCTTCAGGCGCCTAACTCCATCAGCCCAAGACATGAAGGTTTCTAGATCACCACTTAGAGCAGGAGGAGCGAGTGGCTGTTTACCCAATACTACTTCTCCTGTAGAACCATTGAGTGAGATCCATTCTCCTTCATTAATAACCGTCTTCCCAGCCACAACAACCTGCATGATCAATCATAACATTTGTGAGCTATTTACTAACTACAACTAGCACTATGGATAGGAAGAAGATATTGAATCTCTACCTTTTCTGTGTCATTTACGCGAATATCAGCACAGCCAGAGACGCAACATTTTCCCCATCCACGCGCTACAACAGCAGCATGAGATGTCATACCACCTCTAGCTGTCAAAATGCCTGCAGCTGCATGCATACCACCAACATCTTCTGGACTAGTCTCTGTCCTCACCTTTAACCAAGTAAAAACCACACAGATTTTAATTTTCAATCAAATATTACTTTTTCCTCTATCAACTAAAGATATGATCATCCAACTGATCAAGTAAATTTAAACAAGATAATCATATTTTCTCCTACCAATATGACACTTTTTCCTTGTGCATGCCACTCTTCAGCATCTTCAGCACTGAAAACAACCTGTCCAACAGCTGCTCCTGGAGATGCAGGCAAGCCAGTGGCCACAACTTGGTCTTTGTAAGCAGATGGATTCTCAAACTAATAAACAGATAATAGTGATTTCAGGAGAGCTTTGAGTTACTCATAAATAAACCAAATTATATTAAGCTTAAATGTTGATCATTGAGCTATCATAATTATACCTGTGGATGAAGAAGTTGATCAAGATGTTGTGGCTCCACCATCTTGATTGCAGTGCGAGTATCCACCAACCCTTCATTAACCATATCTACAGCTATCTTTACTGCACCTTTACCAGTACGCTTCCCAGTGCGGCATTGCAACATCCACAACCTATTTTCTTGAACTGTGAACTCAATATCCTGCATTTCTCAAGAGAGAAAGATGGAATATTTTCATTGATGTGCTATAATGATCATCTAATGAAGATAATGGACATCTTAGAATTACCATCATATCTTTGTAATGTCGCTCCAGAATTTCACAGTTCTCAACAAGTTCCTTATAAGCTGGTGGCATACATACTTTCATGGTGTCCAAGTCCTGTGGTGTTCTGATTCCTGCAACCACATCCTCTCCCTGTATAAACACCATTTTTTCAGTGGACTCCTTATATCAACACAAAATAAATAGAATGAACTTATAAATGGTTTTAAATATATGACCTGAGCATTGACTAGAAACTCGCCATAGAGCTTCTTTTCACCAGTGCTAGGATTTCTTGTGAATAAAACACCAGTTCCTGAGGTATCTCCCATGTTGCCAAATACCATACATTGAATGTTCACTGCAGTTCCTTTTAACCCAGTTATTTGATTGATGCTTCGATATTTAATTGCTCTTGGGCTATCCCAAGAGTCAAAAACAGCTTTAACAGCCAAAAGTAATTGCTTCTTCGGATCTGCAAATTGATATATACATATTAGCAACCTTATTTGAACAGGAAGACACACATAGAACATAAATGTTTATTGTGTCGGTTACCTGAAGGAAACTCTTGACCCTTAGTTTCAAGGTAGACCTTTTTGTACTGTTCCACCAATTCTTTAAGATCAGATGCAGTGAGGTCAGTATCTAGTTCAACTCTTCTCAGTGCCTTCAATTTTTCTAACTTCTCCTCAAAAGCCGAATGTGAAATGTCCATCACCTTAAATAAATCATCATATTAACAAAACCATCAACACCAACAAAGCCTAATAATGATCAGCATTATGCGAAACACTTAATAAGAAGATAAGCACTTACAACGCCTCCAAACATGTCGAGAAACCGGCGATAGGAGTCATAAGCAAAACGCTCTCCACCTTTTTTAGCCAAACTAGCAACCACTTGATCATTCAATCCAAGATTAAGGACAGTGTCCATCATACCAGGCATGGATATCTAGACATAAGATAAAGGTATCAATCAACAAGCATACATGCATCTAATGAGACCCTTTGGAGTTTGTATCACACAGAGAAGAGAAGTCTTACCGCAGCACCAGAGCGAACAGAGAGGAGAAGAGGATTGGAAGGGTTACCAAGAGAAGCACCCATGTACTTCTCAACAGTGGTCAGACCTTCCATAACCTCTTCCCACAGCCCTTCTGGTAGCTCCTTGCCATTCAGCTGATATTCCTGACAAGCTTCTGTTGAAATTGTGATTCCAGGAGGTACAGACAGTCCAATGCTTGACATCTCAGCCAAGTTTGCTCCTTTACCTCCCAACTACAACACAATACCATTAAGTAATCAATCATCAAACAGATTGAATGACTATACATATATGAGGATTGATTCTCACCAGAGATTTCATGCTCTTGTTGCCTTCACTCATCCCCTTGCCAAAAGTGAACACACGCTGCAAGCATAAACAAAAGAAGAGCTTGTTAATGGCCATTCAATCAACAAATCTAATAATGAAACAGTCATAGGCATACATGCATGTGGACTTAAAAACAAAATTTCAACAGAAGATGTAATGATCACAATCACAATCAGTTTGTAGATTGATTTCATGAACACCTGACATCAAAGAAACATTAAAAGCCATTATCAGATGATACCTTAGTCTTAGCATTTCGATTTTCACTGTCATTGCCATTGCCGTCGTTCATGGTGAAAGTTAGAGAAAGGAGACTTTGAGCTAAGCCCATATAAAAGTTATATGTATATATGTATATAACGAAGATTACTAGGACAGTGTTTTTATACGGTGACTAAGAATACTAGAGTAGTGTAGATTAAAATGTGATAGTGACGACTAAGAATTCAAAGATAAGTATCATCTAAAAAACATGCACCGTTTTCTAGGAATAACGTGTCTTCTCTTTATTTCATTTGGCTCATTCACCAAGATAAGATCAAACCATTATTTGCTTGCTTGCTTGCCCATTTCATCTACTCTTCTATTTTTATTTTATTTTATTTATTTTGTTTCTGGTCTAATAATTTTATTGGATGGAATATGATAAAATAATAATAAAAATTATTTTTATTAAAAAAATTAATTTCAAATAAATTTTAATAAAAATGGGGATGAAAAAGATGTGTCATCCATGACTCAAATACTATCATATTGGAATAAAATAAATAGCTTAATAAATGTTCATTCTCACCTTCAAAATTAAATTATTATTTTTTAAAAAATTTATTTTTTTAAATATACTGAAGTAAATTAAACTTCTAACAACTTACTAAAATTTAAAACTAATTCAATTAAATATGGAGAAAATATAGATAAGATCATAACTGTTATTTTATTATATTAATGGTAATAAATTTATTAATATTAAATAATTAATTGTAATAACAAATAATTTAATTCTATAATAATTGAAAGTGTAATAAAGAGGAAAAGTGTTTATGTTGACTTGAGTTGGATAAGTATGCATTGCTACCACATACTCAAGTAAGACTTGTCATCCATTAAGGCACTCAAAGATATATGAATCACATGTAATACATTGATTTGACCCATTATTATCGGATTTATACATAATACTAATATTTATCAAATATTATTATTCATTCATATAAAATAGTATATAGTTGGGCCATCTCCTCTTCAGCCCAATGGGCCAGTTAGCCCACAACAACCCAAACCCAATACTACTCTACTCACATGATTTGTAATCATCCTATTAATATTAATTGATTGCTTCATTTTTATTTTCTTTTTAGTTCTCCAATTATATCCGTATGCATCATATTTCGTTTTTCGGCCACAAAAATTACTAAAAACGATCGAACAGATGCATAAAATTCAAATAAAGGTACCTTTTTGGCGGTGGAAGTCGGGTCGGATACTGGAGCAAGTACTGCATGAGCTCGGTATCGGACCTTGCATCTTCCTCTTACACGACCGTGATGATGACGCCAACCTCTCAATGGCACGAACGAGAAAACGTCGCTTCCTTCCGCATATTTTCCTTTCAATAACCTCCGATTGCTAACTTCCGGCGATGTCCTGATGATCGCTCCTTTCACTAACGAAGACATCCAATAATTAGTGCTATGTACAAAGTGGTTGAAAATAATAAAATGGCGGGTATTTTTTGTGTGCTCTCGGTCAGGGTGATGACATAATTACACATATATAGGATTGATTGATGACATGAGTGGATGGAATTCATATTAGAGTGCCCAAAGGAGACGAAAGCCTTGAAATTAATTGTTATATATTGCCTAAACTGCCCCTACATTGTGGGAGCTCAATCGCTGTCGCTTCGGGACTTCCTCACACTTTGTACTTTCTCTATATAGTGGGGACACGTGTCACACATTTGTATAACTATACTATACCTTATGTGATTAGTACTCTCGTTTTAACATCGTTTTGTGTTATCTCTAATATCTTAAACTTCTCCTCCTCAGTTGAAATCAACTCCAGGTTAGAATAATCGTAACAATTAACATTTAAAATAATTATCGAGAATAAAATAATTAAATAAAATTTTCTTTTTAAAAAAATTAAATACAAAATACCAAAATAATTATGAATCAATATTTAATTTATACAAATTATTTTTAACTAAATATCTATATAAAAAATTTAAAAATAAATTATTCAATTTAAATTTATTAATATAAAATAAAATAATATTATAGTTCAAAATTACAGTTTGAGTAACCGTATGAAAAAAAAAATTATTTCAATCTTAATTTACAAATCGCTATTAAAATCCTACTTTAAAACAATTATTCGAATATTTAATTATATAAATTGCTATTTAGACAGCTAACATTATCACATGTTAATTATTTATTTTTAATTAAATAATTTATTTTTATTTCATTCTTTTTATCCCATCACTAATCTTATGATTCCTTTCATCATACAAAATAAATTAAATTTATTGGTTAGAAGCATATATTTTTGTCCGTTTTATTCCATTATCATCTATTTCGATCATTTAATATTATTCAAACCCAAATTTATTATAAAAATATAAAATAATATTAAAAAAAAAATAGAAGAAGTCAGAATAGTAATTGAGATGTGGTCTTTTTAATTTTGTGTGGCAATATGCAGAATCCAAAAATCTCCTGACACGTGTCTACATTTAAGACACAGAAATAGAACTTCAAATCTTGATCTCTCCCTTCTCATCCATAATTATTTAGAGCATATATTTGTACAATAATGTCTGCATTCCTCATGAACCATCATGAAATGGAAAATATACTTCTAGAAACTGAATGAGGATCCAATTAATTGTCTTCCACAAGTCGAACAGTCCTTTTCCAAGCTCTAGAATTGAAACAATCATCAAATATCAAGAACATTCACGCCATTATAGGCAAGTAAAATGGGTAATGTCTACATATGCACATGTACTTGTGAATTGAAAAAGATAATAAGAGAATGAATTCATGTCCATGCAACTATGAGTCCATCCGAGCTGCTGCTTCTGCTGGCAAGTTTCATATATGTAATAAACTAGAAATCAATGCATATATACTGGTACTGCTCATAAAAGAGAGAAAAAGTACATTTATAAGCATCCACCTTGTAATGTATGAAAACTCAATTGTCTAAACTCTTGGAAAAGAGCCTCTCAAAATGCATTATTCAATTCAAAAGGGGTCCAAACAGCCATTATTTAGAACACTCAGACTCAACTGTGTGGGATATAATGAAATTTAAGTACAAGCGTAACGTACAGGAATGCGCCGCTGGATAGGACCCCTACACGACGGACAATCCTTCATTCCCTGTTTCTCATGAAGGTCATTACACGTCGTGCAGACTACTTGATGGGCACAGGGGAGAAAGACCACTGACATTTCCTCTGAAAGGCACATCACACACTCACGTTCACGTTTCACGCCTCCTGTATCCAACTCATGGAGATCTGACACTACTTGTGAGAAGAAATGGGTCCGAGACTCCTGTACTGAACCATTCCTTGCATCCGAGACTCTCCCTGCATAGCTTCCATCTATGCCCCTCCGGAGAGCAGCAATTTTTGAAGAGTCGGTCTTCAGTCTCAGTTGGGAGATCTCTTTTTCCAGCTTCTGAATATCATCTTTGCACTTCATCAAGCTGGTTTCTGCCTTTGATTTGATCAAATCCTCCTTAGACTTTGTTAATGCCTCAATTTGTTCCTTTTCTTTTCTTATGGAACTAGCCTGCATAAGTAGTTCTTCCTTTGCCTTCTCTTCTAGTTGCCATCTAGCCTGTGAAATTTCCTTTTCAATGAGTAAAAGGACCCAGCAGAAAAAGTCATCATTACTAGAAGCACAAGTTGAACTGGAAAGAGCAGTTTGTTGCACCAGCTAGCATCATACCTCCACAGGTCGGACAAAGGTAGTGTCTCAATGGACTATGGATCATAGTCAACATAATTATTCATATCAAACTTTCATGTATCTGATATATGTTTCAAATTCTTGCTGGAAATATAGCTCTGGTCAACCAAAAAATTACAAACTCCAGGGACATTAAAAATAAAGGGAAAAACATTTTGAATGATGTTTCAAACAACAAAACTATGTGCAATTACAGCAACCAAATGATTTATAAAAATCTCTCACTTCAATCTCCAAAACCTAGAATTTTTTTCGGAACTTCCAAACAGTATAATCACAAAGGAAATCCTTAATTATCAATTTGAATTTGTTCTCAGTGCTACTTTAGACATTTACAGTGACATGCTGCCTTCAAGGAACATAATGTTACTTGACTGACAGAATTATGGTTGTCACAATTATAACATGAGTGTGAGACTACATAGACATCATAGTGAAGATATATTATATTAAACTTTCAAAAAACACCTAATCAGATATCAACAAAAAACTTCTAATCTGGTTGTACAAGTGTGCCAGCGTCTGCTGAACGTCCAAGTGAAGATGAAAAAGGAATTTGATTATAACCAACCAGATCAATGCATAAGCAATGAGAAACATGCAGCTAGCAGCATCATGGAATTGATGTATAATATTCAAGCCAATCTACAAGCATGCCAAGTAAGAAAGTGAATGGCATTTGAGAAGAGAGAAGTACCAACATCCTAAAATATATGCATAGAATTAAGTAATATAAAACTAAATGAAGAAAACCTTATTAAAATTGTACCTCAAATTGTTCCTGGAGAACTTTAGCTTGCTCGAGTTCTTGCAGCATCAGAGCAACCTTGCGTTTTTCAGTCACGAGCTCTTCCTGGAATAACACTTTCTGCTTCTCCCAAGATTGAAACTTCATCTGTGTCTTCTTTTCCCTCTTTGACACTTCCTGACAACTGGCAGCTGACTCTGCAGCGCGTAATTTAGCTGCTTCCATCTCTTGTCTCAGAGCTGCATTTTCAGCCTCAAGCCGGCGGACAGCAGCATTAGCCCGTTCCACCTGCCCACCAGCCTTGCGCAATGCATTATCCATTTCAGAAAGTTTCTTCATAGTGTTTTCCTCCAGAATTTGCTTCTCTTTCTTAAGCCTTTCCACTTCTTCTTTCTCTTGCCTTAAAGTCTTCAGCTCAGCCTTGTCCTTACTCAACCTTCGAGCAGCCTGCATGACCTTCTGATTAGCCCACTCAGTCCATTCTTGCAGCTGATTATGCAGTTCCCGCACTCGAGGAACCAGCTTCACGATCATCTCATCCTTCTTGTCCTGGGGGACCCACTGCCCCAGAGATCTGTCGTATAATATTCTAGCGAAGTTAGGTGCCTCACCATTATTGTTCACAGGTAATTGAGCAGAATCACTTTTTGCAGGCAGTGAAAGAGAAAGCTCTGTGTCAGCTGTTGATATAGAGGGTAGGGTATTGGGTAGTGGTACTAAAGCAGTACCAATTGAAGCTAAATTCGCAGGTACAACAGTCTTGGGCATTGCAGGAATGGGAGGATAATTATCTGAGTTCACAACTGCAGGCAAGGAGGAGCAAGGATTAGTTGGTATGTTTGGGTTCACATTATCCTTATGCACCTCAATCGTCTTACTCCCTTTTATTGAACCGTTCTTTATGTTCACAGCAGTAGAATCTGACACAGATTTTAGCTTCTTGTCCAAAATTAAACCACCCAAACCACTCAGTTTAGCAGCTCTTGAAGACCCTTTTGATCCATATGTTCGATAGTGCTTCTCCAAATGAAGAGACTTTTGACGAAGCATGTATTCTCTCTTTGAACTACCTGAGTGAACTTTTCTACTACCCACAAACTTTTCCTCCACTGCAGGAGTCTGTGAGGTCCCAGCAACACTAAAAGTTTTGTCCGTGGTATCAGATGTAGAATTAATATTTTCTTTCTCTGATACAGTACTGAGTACAGGAGAATTCTTCGATTTTGTCACATTGGGAACTGCCACATTGGGTGTCTCTAATTGAGGAATATGAGAATGAGAACAAGAGACTGAAGGAACTGGTTTACAGGGACTTGGAAGACTCAATTCAGTGGTTTTAGTATCAGCTTTAAGCTGGGGTTGGGTGGAAGTGTTGGAATTTCCATTTGAAGCCCCATCACCAGGAAAACTCCCTAAAGAATCACCATCCATTGCACATGCATGAGAAACATTCATATCACAAATCAGTAAACACCACATTGCATCCCCAGTGCTGAAGAAAGGTCTAACTTCTCTAAGTACGCAAACCAGTTCAGCTAGTATATACTTCTCCAACTGTTGTAAATCCTCAAAATAGTGCTCTCTAGATGTGTTTACCTCTTGGCCACTTCGGAGGAAGGCTAGAGTATTATCAACTATATTTGAAACAGTGTCCTTACAACCATAACAAAGGCCAGACCTCAAAACAGCCTTTGTGGCCACTTCTTCTGTATAACCACACGCGGAGATCTTTTTAATAGCACTCTTGAAAATTGTATCTAAATTACTCAAAACAAGTTCTTCAAGCTGACTTTCAGTGAGGTCACTCCAATCAGCATCCTGGAACTCCTCCACCTCTATTTCTTCTCTATGTCGGCTCAAACCAACCTCAGATGAACCTCCAGCACCCGACAACACAACACTATTCAACGCAGCAGTACATAACCCAATATCAAGTTTCAAACCCAAAGAATGTTCTTGGTTCGTACCACACAAGTCACAAGCTCCTGTTTGTCCATGACTCTGAGTGACCTCAAACTTTTCCGCACAAAATTCATACGTTGGGCACTCACTTTGAGGTGAAAGGATACTCTTATTATTCCCTTCACCTAAAGGTGGATCAGCTCGGAACTTCCTTTTATTCCTACTCCCTTTTTCTTGAACTGAAATCAGAGGAGACATTTGACAACTACTACTAGTTCCCTTGGCAACCAATGATGTCATGTTTCCAGCTGCAGAAAACAAAACCTATCAACATTCTTATCAAACTAAATCTAACCACCATTTCAGTTATTCCAAAAACAACACTCTAACACACAAACCACACATCCAATAACACAACACAAAAACTTCAATCAAAACAAAAACACATAAACCTTCTCTTTCAAACATGCATTCAACACAACCAAATGAATCAAAATAACCAATCACTAGAACATGCAACATCAAACCAATACATACCTCTAGCCCTACCTAACCAAATACACAACTGATTATAGAAATTTATGCACTCCCCAAGAGAACACTGAGCATATGCACAAATTACCCATCAATGCAATACAGAAAGGCGACATAACAAAAACATCAAACTTACCCACCCGAGTTTATAAATTCATCAGCAAATCTAAAATCAAAATAGCCCATTAGATCAATAAAAACATCTTATACCCAGTAGAAATGAAACAAACAGAAGATTACAAGAACAATGAAAATAGATAAAAGATCCTGAGATTAAGTACCCGATTATTAGATTTATTATCAGAATCAAACGATCGAAGATGTGCCTGTATACGAGCTATTGTTCGAGCAATCAAAGGTGCGACCTCTCACAACATCGGAGAAACAGAAGAAAATATATAGCTCTCTTTTTTTCCCTTTCCTTTTTTGTTTTTTTTTTTTCGCCTTGTTTTTAATTTATTTTTTATTTATTTTTGTGAAAAATTTGTCACACTCGCTAGAGTTCTTTTCTTTTTAAATATTAATTTTTAGCATTTTTTTCGGGTATAAAGAAAAATTATTTAGCTTCATTTGTTGCGTTTGCTTTTGTCTTTTTACTAAAGTTTATAACCATGGTTAGCTATATGCCTTTATAATCGGTCATAGCCATGGTTGAATTTTTTTTAATAAAAAAATTAAATAAAATAAAGTAGGGTTTAATGTTTTTACCTTAGAATTGGTGGGCATTTTAATAGAATTTTTTATTTTTAATCCAGGTTGATGAGAGTAGGATGGTATCAAAATAAATAAATAAATATATATATATATATATTCAAATTAAACTAAATTATTGAAAGAGTAGAAGTTAAAATGTATTTACTAAATGAAGTCTTCCGCCATAGTATATTATTGGCATAAGGGTCTTAGAAACCTCTGAACTTGACTATATTTTTCAAGTTAGCCCTCCAACTTCACGAAGGGTCAATTTAGCCCTTTAACTTTCAAGTTTTGTGTCAAATGAGCCCTATTTGCTGATGTGGAGGGCATAATTGACATTTTAAAGTTAACACTTTTTGCTGCCAGATCAGCCTCCACATCAGCAAAAGGGCTTAATTGACCCATCATTTGGAAGTTGAGGGGCTAAATTGACCCTCCGTAAAGTTTGAGGGCTAACTTGAAAAGTATAGTCAAGTTCGGGGGCTCCTGAGACCCTTATGCCTATATTATTAATAAAAACATGTACTAGCAGAGAGTCTGCTTGATGATATTATGTGGGCCTGTTTGTTTGATGATATGCTGGATTGTTAGTTTGGGTTGAAGACTTCATTTGATGAATGCATTTTAACTCCTACTCTTTCATCCCCTCTTAAAGTCAACTATCGTGAAGAACAGAGTTTGAGTTTGCAAGACAGAGTATAGTGACGAGAAGCTGTCACTGATTTGGTAAGTATGTCTGATACTTAGTCTGTTGTGTTTATATATTTGATTTCTAATGAACCATCTGCTACTTTCTCACCCAGGAAGTGGACATCGATTTCGATGTGCTTGGTTCTAGCATGAAAATCGGATTTTGAGCTAAGCTTCGAGCATCATTGTTGTCACACCAAATTGTTGGTCGAAGTTGTGGACACAATCCAATTTCTCGAAAAAGGGAGGAAATCCAAAGGACTTCTGAAGAGAGTAGAGAGAGAGGCTTGTATTCAGTTTTTGTCTTGGAATGAGCTACAACAGGCTGCTTTTTGGAGCTCCAATACACAAGGTTTGCCCCAAGAAAAATACATATTCCTGATTTGGATCTTCTGTCGTCGATAGAGGAAGCCTAGTCAGAGTCACTATAAGCATTAATTTTGAGAGGAAGAGATGAAGATTTGAAGACCAAACAATTATCAGATGTTCCTCGTAAGTATCGCAGAACCTTTTTCAAAGCTATCCAGTGAGGTTGCAAATGATTTGTTTGAAATTGACTTAATTTATTGACAGCATAATGATGCAATAAATTGTAGCATGAGATTAAACGCATGAACAAGTCATATCACATCCATCTTATTGCAACATAGAGTTACGGATATCGTACCCAAAGGATTATATTCAAACATGCTCAAGAGTAACAACAATCAATGTACTTCCAAGTAACAAATCAATGAGAATCAACTTAACAAAATTTATGAAATCCAACTAACAAAAGCAATTAAATCAACTAATTCACTTAGAACACTAAGATTTTGATAAAATATATGAGAAGAACATGGTTGAATATTTGATTGACTAAGTTTTCACTTGATCCTTTTCTCAAGCATTTCAACAAACACCTATCACACTAATATAACATGGATCAAAATATGCTACTATTAGGTTTCATCAAACACTAATAATAACTTGTTCTCTAAATCAATCATATGTCTACAACTTGAAATAAAGAATCATAAGCACAATCCATGGAGATGATTAAAACGTCTATGTCTAGATCACTTCAATCATTCTCAAATTCTAAATCTAAACCTAAAATTGCTATGTCTAGCTTCAATCAAGTTTAGATTCATATTTCAACTAGTTTTCACCAATTGATTGTAAACAATTAATGCTCATATTATGCTATATTAGGTAATCACCAATTAAGCACAAGAAAAACTCAAAAATCACAAGATCCAACTTAGATCCACAAATATTCAACCAAACAAGTTTAGCCTAGCCTAGCTACACTAAAATCAACACAATTCTTCAAAAGTTCCATATCAAGCTCTAGAGATGAAAAGGAAGGTAAGGGATTAGAAAGAACTTGAGATGGAGATGATGATTCTAGAGCTAGAATCCTTGGGTCTTGAAGAATTGGTCACCCATTCAATCTTCTTCTCTTGAATCCACTTGAATATTGAGAGAGTTTTTAGATCTAAAAGTGAATTCTCTTCTATTTCCTCTTTCAAGTGTCTAAGAGTGTTTTCTTTTACAACCAATGAATAAAAAATAATCCAAAAAATCCCCCTTTTCTATGAGTTAAGAATGGGTATTTATAGTCCAATTCAAAAGACTTAAAGAATTACAAAATTTGACATTTCGGCACTATTACCGAATTGTATCTCGGTACCCAATCCGGTATCCGGCTCGGTCAGAAGAGGTGTTTACCTTTTCAAACAATTACCGAACTGTAGTCCGACAACGAATTCGGCTTCTAATTCATCCAGAGAGCTTTACTCCAATGATCAGCCTAAACCGGAGTGTAGTTCGGTTACCAATTCGGTATCAAGTTCGTCCAGAGAGCTTTACTTCAATATTTAGCACATCCCGAGCTGTAGTTCGGTTTCCAATTTGGTATCAAGTTCGTCCAGAGAGGAGTGTCTTCAACATTCAACACATACTGAACTGTAGCTCGGTTATCATCTCGGTATGTATTTCGTCTAGAGAGGAGTTTCTTCAACATGCTTGACATACCAAACTATATTTCGGTAACCAGCTCGGTACTGAATTCGGTCAGAGAAGGTTTCTACGCTGATTAGATTGTGCCGAGCTGTAATCCGATAACTAGCGTGGTATGCAGCTCGGTTTCTCCCCTCTATGCTTCTTTTACTCCACTTTTCGACTCCTTTTTTATCCGAAACCTTCGCTTTTCTTCTTTTAGACTTTAAGTCTCAATTTCTAACCTTTGCTCCTGCAAATAAACGAAAGAGTCTCAATCATGTGCAGTATTTTAAGCAAAATCAACCGAAATCATATCAAATTGATGGTACTTTTCAAACTCATCACATAATTGATGTCTGGTCTTGTGTGACATAAGTATTTGAGACCACCAAACAGGCTTGTGTGACATAATTTATGGACGTAGGTAGATCATACCTTTTGCAGCCACACATTCGGTGTCCAGCCTGTATGGTCGCACTTATCTCAGATCTTCTAGATTCTCTCATAGTTTTCCTACAGCTGACTTCCTAATTACTTAAGGAATTAACCTCCAAATAGACTCAATGGATCCAGCCTGGATCCTTATCCAAATCTTTTATTTTGTAACCAAGTTATGATTGCTCTTTAATCGCTCCCTATAAATACGATTCACCGTCCACAAATAAGGACGAGGGATCTTACACTTAGCTCACGCATCCACCCATTCTCTTCAAATTTTCCTCTCAAAGAACCATAACTGAATTGAGTGTCAGAGAGCCAATCAGATAACATCATACTAGTGTTCCTCCAGCCTCACACTCTCTACCTTGTAGGTGACTGATGACCCAAGCAAAGGAGAGGATACCTCGTATCTAGAGGCGTTCACAATAATACTAGAGATTTACCCCAACAGTTTGGCACCCATCGTAGGGCTTCTCTTTCTTCGATAAACATATGATTACCGCACTCATCATTCTCTTTGATCAACTTTTTGATTGCAAACCCTCTTTGTTTTCAGTTCCAGTGCTACGAGGTGATCCGAGATGTTCGCTCCCGACCTTACCTGCGATCAGTCTATGAAGAATCGGTAAGCAACTTCAAGACTCCACCACGAGGCTCATCAACCCCACTTCAAGATCTACTCATTGGAAGGATCGGTGTAAACGGTGGTGGATCCCAAGATCTACTCTCTATAATTTCGGCCCCCTTTATTGGTCGTAGTGACACCATTATTTTGCCAATTTCCATCTCGACCTCTATTACTTTGACAATGAATAACATGTTGAAGAGATCCGATAAGATACACAACCAAACATTATCTCTAAAGGAGCTAACTTGGGAATCAAAACCTCAATTACATTAATGACATGACTCAAAATTCGTAGCCAAATCCCCTAGATGGAGTCACATTAATAATCAACCAGGAAGGGCTCTATCTAAGATTGCACACTAAAGACTCCTCTTAGTTGTATGATATCAAGTTCGACAATGAGAAAATGATGATTCTCAATTGCGACCAGGACACTATCGTTAGAGCCTGCATCAAATGCTTTCTTTATAGGACCAACCTTTATGTAGATCTCGTCAAGTGCAAGCCGCAAACCATGAAGAATCTGCCACCCGTGTTCGCATATGCACATTGGGAGGAAGATAATAGGTGAATTCCAGATTAACCAACTATAGATAGATAGGGCTTGACCACATAAAGGGCAAACAATGTTGAACGATAATCCATCGGTCGTAGCCTGCCCTAGTATGCACCGTATGAACAACCGTCAACGTAGACACACAAGGCCGAAAGGATCCACCACAAGCTAGATGAATGTATTAGGCCCCCATACAAGGTCAAAGGACTTATATAGAAAAATCACCTGAAGAAGTTTGTAGGAGGCCCAAAATAGCTAGCAGCCAATTGCATTCTGAATCTCTTTGTCTAAAGATGGTGATGACGGACAGTCCATCATGGTTGGCTCTTATAAGAGTGGACCTTTTACATGCTCGACCACAGAAAGGAACGTTATACAATATGGATAGCCTTGAGAACGGTCTCAAGCCCCACTTCTAGGCAATAAATTACAGAGCATTCATCTCACGGAAAAGGCAGAACAGATGACAATAAAGTAAAGTTATTTGCATTTCCCTTATTTTAATTATCAATATTTTACTCAACATTGAGAGTGCTTGTACTTAGCATAGTATATTGTATGTTACCATATGCAAGCATTATATTTGGTATAAAATATTGTGTTATGTCTATATTACAGTCTCAAAGAGCAACTAGACATGCGAGTCAACTTAATATGCTTTTCTCTCTCAATTCATTAACTTGTAGGGGCTCTGTCAACTAAAATTTGTACCATTTGGTTCCAAACTTAATCATGGTAAGTTTACTCGACCCTAATTAAAAATTCAATCTAAACCATTTGGTTCCAAACTTGATCATGGTTGGTTTAATCAGGCCAAATTTAGAAATCCAATCTGAACCCTCTGGTTTCCAACTCGATCATTATTGGTCTCATCAAACCTCAAACATAAAGTTCCGATCGTATTTTTCAATTACCAACTTGATCACTATCGGTCTCATCATGCCCCAAGCATAGAGTTTCATACAGACCTTTTGGTCCCATACTTGGTCACAATCAGTCTCATCAGGTCTTTGAACATAAAGTTTCAACCGGTCCCATTCGATCTCATACTCAATAATTATCAATTTTATAAGGTATTAAATATAAAATTTCGATCACATTCAACCTCCGGGTGTGTTGGCAAGCTCCAACCTCTAACAGGCTAAGTTATAGTCCCACAATGTCAAACAAGCTATACAATCAATAATCCACGCATGTAAAAAAGGTAGCATTTGACCAAATAAATAAATAGTTGGGTCACTTGATTCTTAAAAATTTAGGTTCGATTAAGGACGTGTGTACTTTTCAAGACCATTTCATTTATGATAGCTTGATTAGGCCCAGCTAGATAGCACTCATTTGACTATAAGCCATCGTTGCTTAAATATAAGCCAAACTAATAAGGGTACAATAGCCAGCTTGTAACGTCCGACGCCCACCCTGTATGGATAGAGTGCGAAATCGAGGCGCTACATTACCATTTAATATTTTTCTTTTACTTTTACATATATAGCATTTAGTCTCTTATACTTTGAGTCATTTTCTTTTTGGTTAGATGATCAAACTTCATACATACACAAAGATAATCATACATTTATATATATAAGCCTTAAACATCCAATAAGTGAAAAAGAATTTATTTTAAGAGTGAAAGTAATTAAACTTCGAAAATACGAGTAGACATAGTAAAGTAAGCCTTTAAATTACATAACATTTATTACCCAAACTCGATTATGCATAAGTGTATCAAGTTTAAGTCTCAACTCCTAAATTAACAGATTAAGAAGTTGGCAAAAAAAATAGCATTTAAAGTATATTGAATACACATTAAAGTATTCATTAAATACATAAGAGTTTTAAAACAAAAGGTGATGCGGAAGACAGTGATGCCATGCCAATGGACCTTGCTATGCTCGATCGACCTGAACAGAATTACCCATCCGGGATTTTGTAGAAAAGGAAACAAATAACAATAAAGGAAAAACATTAGACTATCTAATGCCTAGTTAGTAATCTCGTGCTCCCACAACCATACAAACAATGCATCTTTATAATTACTCATGAAATATAAACATATGCAATCTCTAAGAGTCATTCAAGACTCTATCTAACAATCATCACACATTCACTTAATCATATCATCACCACATAATAGGAACATTTATCAAATCAAATCTTTTCTTTTTCATTTACCAAGCTTTATTCATATCCTTCTCATTTAGGCCATTAGAAGCTAATACATAATCACATCTCAAGAAAACATGGTATGCAATTACTTATTTCAGGAAAAATCAACACACTTATCTTATCATATCATTTACCTTTCATAACATTTATCCTTCATGACATATATAATCATTTTAAGCCTTTCGGAAGTTACTAGCAATGCAGGTAACGTCCATTCATCAACTAAGGTTCATTCATATATGTGCATTTATTTACCACAAGATATAAATCAAGGTGGAACATAAAAATTAACCATTTACAAGTCATACAACTAAAAACAATTCACAATCATGTCATTTGTACACTATAAAGGTCACTTGCATCACGATTAATGTCCACAAATCATTTTTCATCAACTTGAGCCTTACAAAGGCTACCATATCATTTGAGTACAATTACCTATTCCTTTATACATGAGAGAAAGTAAGATAAAACATATTTAAATCATTGGGAAAGAAATTACATTTTATACAAAAGCTGAATTTTTGTATCTACTTGGAAGATTTTAAAATCGAGATAGACAAATGATCTTATTTTTAAAATATAAAGATATGGTTGAAAACTAGACTCAAATAAGAATCCGTAGTCGTAAATGGCACCTCAAGCGGAGTCCGGATGAGGAATAACAGAGGCAAAGAAGTTGAGTGTTCAGACTTGGGCGTCCTGGTAAGCCTGACCATGGCGCGAACCATGGCGCCCAGGGTGCAAAAACAGCTTCGGTACCACTTTTAGCATTCTGGTTCACATCCTGGTCACTTACCAGGGCGCGGGGCCAGGGCGCAGAGTATTCCAAAGGTCCAAAAATCATTATTTCTTCAACCTTTTCACACCAAAACATTTCCTTGAGTTTGTAAACCATTCCAAAAATATTTTATGGACTTACTAGACATCTAAACACCTAGAATTACCTTAGGATCATAGCATTAAAACAACTTTACATTATGATTCTTTTTATTCCAAAACATTTCAAAGAAACTTCTATACATCAAAAGGTTTCTCGATTCATTTTCAAAACTCTTAGTAAAGGATTGTGAATCCAATTTGAAAACCAAAAGTGACACATACAACATTATGGACACTATAAGCGCATATTTATTCAACAATTAGAGTTGGTTGTCCAAACACATCCAAACAACACATATCACACCCAATCTGATACAATCAAACTTTTGCAACATTAAACTACAAGATTCAAAGGCAAAGCATTCAAGACATCAGTAATCCATTCTTCACTAGTTTCTCATTTGAAACTAAATTTACCCAATATCATTAGTATTCACCAAGTTTAGTTTAATTAAACCACATTCAATCATAGATCAACATAGTGAACATCATTTAACCATCTTTAAACAACTTTTGGATTTCATTTACATTTGTAGCCCAATCCTCTAACATATAAGGTAGAAATGAGACTTTTTGATCCGAAGATCAAAATTCGTGGGTCTGATTGTACCCTTTTATGGGCCGAAACACCACCTTTTGGATCATTTTCTTCCTTTTAGACCATAAGGCCGAACTTTTGCATTTTTTTAGACTGTCATCTCCATTTGAGGACCGTCGCCCTAGTTATCATTTGATGGCTTGGTTGTCGCCATGAAGTACACTTTCGTGTGGAGAAGTATACTTCTAGAGTTTATCTCTAAGGCATGCCTTTACTCCTACCACTATTATTAGACGAGAAGGGCTTTATCATTCATTGACTTATCATTACTTTTCATTTACATTTTTCTTTATTTCATTCCTTTTAGGCATGAGCCATTACACAAGTATAATTACAACACTCATGTCAACCACATTTGTATCATTTACATAGGAATCACATTTAAATAATTCATATAGTCATTTTCATATCATTTATCACCATAACCATACCAAACAACATGTAAAGATAACAAAACCACTTATGAACATATCTAAGCATCATGATCACAATACACATTATCCCTTTCACTAAAACTTCACATATACACATTTTTCATTCATTTATCTTCTTATAATATTATTAGCCACATCAATGCAATAATCACTCAATCATAACAAAACAACTAAGCTATGGAGCATAAAATGAGATTACTAACCTTTCTTCCGAAGAAAGCTACTAAACCGCTTCGGTTTGGTGCTCTTCTTGCCCTTGGTCGCCTTTATAAACCATTAAAAGCAACTAATAATCAATATCAAACCACTTTCATGTAAAATTACTTTCTAAAAAGTTAGGGTTTCATTCAAATGGTAACTAGAGACACTACTGACTACAATTAGTGAACCGAAACTACAAAACATCATCATTTAACTCTAAAAAACTCATTTATTGCAACCAAAAGCTTGAAACACCATTAATGACATTAATGGAGGTTGTTGGAAACTTACCATGTATAGTGAGTAGAGAAGAAGCTTTGAAAATCACTTTTGATGCTTTGGAATAACTTATATTCTTGAAAAATCAAATAGAAATGGTTGATTTGGTGAGTTTATTTTTAGGGTTTAAAAATGGTGTAGAGGGAAGGAAAAGAGGCTTATACGGTTTGGGGGTGTAGAAATGAGGGAGAGAGGGAGTGGAGATGGGGTCTTATCATGAATGAGTGAGGTTTGGTTTGGTTAGAAACCAACTAAGCTAATTGGTTTTGAATGAGAGGGAAAAATAGAGGGTGGTAGTAGAATAGTGGGCCCCACTTGTCATGAAATTCATTTGGGCCTACTTGGATTTAATCCAAGCCCATTCTTAATCAAGTCCAAGCCCACTAATCAATTCCAGTTCCATTTCCGCTCACCTTTCAAAATTCCAAAATCATTTTCATTTATAAAATTGTCTCCCCATTTCGAAATCCACTTTTATAATAGAAGTTCACATTTCCACCAAAAATCACCAAATCATGATTTGAAACTTAATTTCAAAAATAGTCTTTAAACTCACATTTATTCGACTAAAATCGACTCTTTAATTCCGGCTCTTACTAATGTCTCTACTTTTACCATTTTACCCCTCTAATGAATTTTCGATTCATTCCATTAATGAATTTTGAAATTTCACTCTTTAAACTATTTTTAAAATGTGAAAAATTATCGAAAAATTCTGGACCCTATTTTCGGACGTCATAATTCCCGAAAATAATATCACGTGGCCCTAGGTGTCTAAAACTTCTTAAGGTGTATGTTGATTATGTAAATACTATGAAATCATTCAAATTTCAAACATCTACCATAGACAATTAGACAATACACCCTATGGCAATCCCGTGAGAACGAGGCTTATAATTGAACATTCACAAACCGATATGCAAAAAAAAGTAACAAAATAGTCATAAATAAACAACTGAAAAGTTATAAGCTACATAAATAAGAGTACACTATATGTAATAACGTAAAAAATAAAGTCCGAACAAGTTTAAGAACAAAAGTTATCAGGCTAATCAATGGCCTCATCTTTGTGGCCATTAACTTCAAGTCAACACCAGCCTCGACCTCTTAGTCTTAGGATCCCTGACCTCCCTCGATTTATGCATCTTCTTCTTTGTCCTTATTTTCTTCGCCCTTACCTTTTTTCGTCTTTGCCCGCTATGAAAGTCTCGCAGGTCTCATACGCAACTTGAAGATTTCATTTGGACTCTTGATGAGCTTTGAACTTCTTGAAGAGTTCATACTTGGTCTTTTAGTGGGTCGATGTCTTTATTATCTTATTGTCTTTATTAAGAGCTTGGACACTCTCCTCTAGATTGGCCATCTCAACCAGCAAAGCAATAGACTTGGACTCTTAGTTTACGATTGTAGCCTTCTGAGACTTACTTTACTTGCACTTCAACCATATGGTCATCAATTCGCCCTTTGTGCGTACCGCCTACTTTTGGATATCCCTCAGGCAATTTTGGCTTCGAACACTAAGAGCATGGCCTATAAATATATGAAAAGGTAATACTTAGTCGATGAACAATGAAACAAAAAAAGAGGTATTACAATGCGAGTGGTTATATACCTGGAGTGTTCATGTGGCACCAAACTTTGTGATGCAATCGTCGTTCCACTACCTAAGTTCGACGCAGTCACTGTAAAATGAAGGACTAGAGAGAATTTGGAGAGCTGATTTAGGTGGTCGATGAGGTGGATCTCCCCCATTACCTTAGCTAAAATCTCAGCCCCTGATCATTTCGGCCGCTTTGGTGTAAGTTTCAATGGGGATTGAAGATCGACCACCTATTCAATCGCTAGAAATTTTTTATTCCACCTCCATTTTCTTCTTCCCTTTGTCCTTCGTGTTCTTGGGTTTTTTATTCTTCGTCTCATTCTCCATGTCTTTGAAAGAGATTTTTAAGACCCTCATTCTTGCATTCTCCATAAATTCTCCTGTAACCACTAGTTTATAGGGGTTCACAGGATCAAATATGAAAGGCAAAATAACTCCTTAGAGGGTCAAGGGTAAGGGGAAGAGTTTACCTTCAATCTATAATTGAGTTTTGGACCATAAGAACAATGTAGATAGCCTGATGGGTCGAGAAGATACTCCTAATGGCATTGTGACTTATCAACAACAATGAGCTTGTCGGTTCTCCTTCGGACGCGTTGTGCATCTCATTTCTTATATATATTTTTGGCATCTGCAATAAAATTGGAAAGAGATAAGCATTAGACCAGCGGTCGAAAATCATAAATGAATAGTTTGTAGTTTGATTATCAACCAGCTACCACTAATTAACTAATGGCTTTTCTCCGGCTAAGGGTGGGAATAGACCAGGTCATGGCAAACTTTTGGTTAAATGGGCTCGGCCTATATTCTAATATTCGGCCTGAGCCTGGCTTACAAGCCTATTATAGCCTTGTATTATAGGTCTGACCTGACATTTTTAAAAGTCTGTTAGGCTTGAAAGCTTGTTTAAAAGCTTATTATCAATTATTCATATTTATAAATAAGATATTGGGTTTTATATTTATAAACAAAATGTTGGGTTTTAAATTTATAAACAAAGTTGCCAATAGATCTAATAAATAAACACACATATAAATTATATATGGGCTGACCTATTAAGTTTTGAAGGCTTTTACCATAGTCTGAGCTTATCCTATTTAATTAAATAGGCTTTTGAAAAAGTTTGACTGTAATCTATTTATTAAATAAGTTAGGTCAGGTCGTAGACCCTTGAAAGGCCGCCTGACCTATTCCCACTTCTATCTCAGGCCGTAAATAATTCTTAGTTATAAGACTTCTTTAAGTCACATGGCCCAAACAATATACAAAATCAAAATTAAACACGTCAGAATCATTTGGTGTTAAAATACTTCTACTACAAGTTTCAACACGGGAAATGAGCTTATGCCTCTGTAAAAAAGTTCAGACCCTATTGGGTGTGGTCCAATTTGAGGTCTTGACACTTGATATCCATCTTGGAAATTCTATCTTTTAATTTTTCGGCTAAAAGTTTTCAAAAAAGCATTAGTTGTTGACTTTTGTTTGAAGGTCTTCAGCTAAATTTCAATCGGTCCTTTTCAAATAGCTCGAATTATTCATGACCAACCCGTTGGTATATTAGGAGTGGGGGTTAACTATTAGATCCATTCCAATACGAGAATGATATATCTTTGGTTGAAGGTCATTGAACACCCGCAATAGAAAGTGAAAGCCCTAGTAATTCTTGGACTTCGATTTGGGCCAGTAAGATTGTTTTGTGGCCTATTTATTAAGATCGAAGCAAAGTCAGCCTTGGCATGTCCCTTGAATTCGGTCGCTCCTAACACTTGATTTTACGCCCGTAATTCTGTGCTTTTTTAAGATGCGGTCACACTTGAAGGGTTCTCTTGGTCACTGGATCTTATCTAATATGGTCGCTCCAAAGACCTTCCCTGGTTCTTTGACCCAAGTTCTTCTTAGGTGGTCGCACATATTCAATACCTTTTAAATTTCCTCACAACAATAGTCAAATTAGACAAAAATGACTCCTACTCTTGAATTCATCGAAAATTACATTCAGGAGTGGGGGGACTAATTATTGGGCCCATTCCACCACTAGCAAACCTTAGCTTTGGTCAAAGGGTATTTCAAGCTTGTAATTGAAGGGTAATATCCTATTAACTACTCTTGGGTCTTTTTTGGACTGTACTATATTATAATTGTTTCGACCCTGAATATTTCGGTCAAAGTCTATGAACCCTTGTTAAGCTATGGACATAGGTAGATCTTGTATTTTGCGGCCGCACATTCGGTGTCCAACCTATACAATTACATTTATCTCGAATCTTCTAAATTCTCTCGTAGTCGTCCTACAACTAGCATCCCAACATCCTAACAAATTAACCACCTTACAAACTCATTGGATCCAACCTAGATCCTTACAAATCTGTTAGCTTGTAACTAGTGACGGAGCCAGGGGTGAATGCATGTATATGTGTAGTAGTACGGATCGGTGGTTGTGTGCCTCCTTAAGTGTGAAGAAGTCTTTGAGTTCAAACCACCTGGATTCATTTTTTTATTTCCTTTTTTTTTAAAAAAATTTTTCTATAAAAATATATACAAAATTATCTAATAAATTTATATGTATAAATACTTTTTTCTTTTAATATTATATTTTTTGTAATAACATAAATGTATTTCAATTTCATTTTTTTATATTAAATTATTTATAGTATTATATAATTAAAATTTATAAATTTAAAAAATTAATTAATTATAAATTATTTCAAAATTATTTATAAAGTATTAATACATTTTATAAATTTAAAAATTATTAACTAAATTATAATACATATTATAAACAAAATAAAATATATAATAAACATATATCATCTTCCTTTAATAGATTCAAATTCATACACTATTAAAGAATTTTATAATTCTTTCCAATAAAAAATAACTAATTTTAAATTATAAAATAAAAAAATTTAAATTATACAATAAAATTACAAAAAATATATATATTTAAACAAATTTATTTTATAATAATATATAAATTGTATTGTGAAAAAAAATATAAATTATATTATACTTTAAAATATTTATTAAATATTATTCTATCGTACCGCGGGGCGCTGCCCCGCACCCCGTTCGGCTCCCCTAACCTCTAGAAGCTGGCTCCGTCCTTGCTTGTAACCAAGTCATGATTGCTCTTCAAACACTCCATATAAATACAGTTCATCGACACACAAGTAAGGATGAGGATTTCACACACATTCACCACATTCTCTTCCAATTCCCCTCTCAAATAACCTAGCTGACTTGAGCGTTGGAGAACCAATCAACTAATACCCTACTAGTGTTTCTCCGGCTTCACAATCTTACCTTGCAGGTACCTAAAGATACAAACGAAAGAAAATATCCATACCTAGAGGAGTTTATGGTCCTCCCGCATATTTACTCTAATATTATTTTCTTTTTTTAGTTTTTAATTATTATTTTTATTTTTTATAAATTACAGATTCAAAACCTTTATATTTTAGGTGGATGTTTACACCTTATTGGCCACGGCCCATTAGAAGATCCCACTTTTTTCATGGTGAGAGGTAACTATGAGTCAAAACTTTAAATTTTAAAGGTACAAGCTCTATGATGAGCCCTTGATACCAATGAGCTACTAGGTTAAGAATCATTAGATCAAGTGATCCATTATCCAAATAATTTAATGAAGAGAGGTTGGTGGTGGGAGATGAGACGGCTCTGAGTTGGATTTCAGTTTGGGCTCATTATCAATATAATCGGGATTCAAAATTGTATTTTTCAATCGAATTATTCTTTTAAAATCCCATCTTTTTAAACTCCTCTTTGATCTCACTACTTTATTCTATTTTCAACCATTTTTTGTCAAAATTAATTTTTTCTTTAAAAATGTTTGAGACAGGCATATGAATATAAATTTTTAAAATGTGATAAATAATATTATTTATGTCTTATCATCTCATAATTAATTATTTGAAAATCACAATACAATTCAAATATAATTTAAATTCTTTTCATGGTTAATAAATTTATTAAATTGTTACATTTTACGGACTTAAATATAATCTAAATTCTCTTATTAAATTGTTACATTTATTAATGTTAATAGTTGTGTCAAATTCAAATGTGAAATCAATTAAAGATTCAAATTTCTTAACCGCATTATTGGATAAGTTCATTACCTATTACAAGACTATATACATTTCAGGTTAGATATTGGTTTTGTCCAAATATGAATAACACATTTCGCTTAGGTGCTGAGGAAGAGAGGAAAAAATCAACATCAACATCGAACCATTAAACGTAATGCATCTAGAGTTTTGTAATATACTGTGAATTTATCCAATAATTTCATTAAGAAATTTGAATTTTTAATTGATTTCAAAATGTTGTGAGTCTTACTCGCCATTGCATTAATAACATTAATATTCATGTCTTTCAATAAATCATCATAAACTATATAACTGGTAGTATGTTTGGAGGACCATTTATGTATTATAAAACAAAACTCCTATTAAGGTGCACTCACAATTTGGTGAGAGTGCTCTCAATTTTTATTTTTATTTTTATTTTTTTAGAAAATCAATCTCTAAATCCAATTTTTAATTAGATTTTAATTTTTAAAAATTTTAAAAATATAATATTCCTCTCTCCTTTAATCTTTACCGTTTATAAATTTTCCATGAATGTAAATGTATATCATGAATTATTTCAACAACCAGTTAAAAATTATATATATATAGTCACAAACTGCAGTTGATAATAGGTATGAGGTTAATTTTTGAAATCTTACTTAGGTAGAATCTAAATATTAAATCCAAACTATCAAAACTAAAAAAAAATCGTTAAAGTTTTAAATTCCATATTATGATTTTAATCTTAAGTTTTTCATTAAATCCAATAATATACATAGATGTAAAAGATAATATCCAAATTCACATTATCCATCAACTCACAGAAAGCTGACATTCTCACTATTTCCACGTTTCCTCGTGCCACCTTCCGTTTTCTGTAAACACAAACAATAACAAATAAGCTCCTGAGCATTATTTTATATGTTTTTCTCAAACTCAATCTACTCTACAACACGCTCTCAGTTTGTAGGTAGCATTATCATGTTCTTTAGCGTTTTCGACAAAGATGGTTCAAGAATGGTTAGATGAAGGTGTTCATGTTGTATAAAACGAAACAAATGTCACTTATAATAAATATGCTAAAACACATTATTTTAGGGAGGTCCAAAGCTTTGTAAGCCTAGTAGAAAATTTTTATACCCAAATAAAAAGGAACCCACAATTGTTATTGTATTTTATTTTATTGAGTGTATATAATATTTAAGAATGATAAATTTATATTAGAGAATTTATGTGAAGGTAAAAATTTTGATGGTTGAAAGTATAATTTTTACTAGGAATTTTTACTTTAACTACACATTTTTTTAAAAATAATTAATAGTATATATTATAGAGTTAGAAAAAAATGATTATAATAAAAGGAAAAAGAGAGTTAAAAAAAAAAAAGATGGTATAGTATCCATTTGATTAATAAATGCGAACTTGTCCAACCTACTCAGCAGATTTCAAACAGAGATAAATACTTATGCAAGTTGCTCAGCAGATTCAAGCAGAGAAGCTCAGCGGAGGACCAAAATTTGTGGTGCAGAAAAGGTGGTAAGTGATAGGGCGTGGAGGGCGGTGTGCATGCATGACTTTTTTTCATTTATTTGAAGGTTTTGACCAGCCAAGCCAAAGCCAATTACAATTACTCTTCTTTGGGAACCAAAATCAGCTTTAAATGAATCACCATTTTCAATACACGTCTTTGCATGTTATGTTTTTGTTTTTACAGATGGAACTCCACATCCATTACACTTATTTAACATACGAATATACATTACTCCATTGGAATATTTGAATCTACAATTGTCAACGCCATCGTATTTTAGTTTCATTTATTTTAAATATATTTTATCTAATGATTTTGAGTAATTGTGATATTCTCACTATATTATATTTAATTTTGTCGTTCTTATTTATTTTATTTTATTGGTTCATGTTTTTTAACTAATTATTTATATTAAAAATATATATATATATATATATGGATTGAAATTCAATTGAATCAAATTAAAATTTCAGTTTAGTTCTTCTTTTTATTTTCAATTTGATTTGAATTATTTTTTTAAGGAAAAAAGAAATATAAAATTTAAAATTTCACATTACAAAATAGTTATTATTTAAATATATAAATCACATCTTATTTTAATTTTTTATATTTTTTTAATTATTATTTAAATATCAATTTATTTGTATATTTTATTTTATATATCTTAAAATTTTACCATTCATAACTTCTAATTTGATTTAAATTCATAAAAAAAATCATTGTAACAAATTAAATAAATAAAATTAATTAATTAATTTAGATAGGGTTTACTTGATTTTTCTTAAAATATTATAATGAATAATTTATAAATTAATTTTAAAAATTGAAAAGAAAAAATTAAAAATTGGATTTTTTTTTTTTTTTGTTATTTTGTAACTTTTATTTGCAGTTCAACTTTTAAAAGTTTTGCAAAAATAATATTTCGAACTTTTACTTTTCAAAAATGAACTAAATTGACTATTTTACCCTTGTGTTCAAACCTTTTACACTCATTTGTGAAGATGTGAAGATGATTTGTGAAAAGATAAGAAGATTTATTTTTTAAATCAAAGTTTGAGTGATTAAAAATAGAAATAAAATTTTTTTTGGTTATTGTTTGTTTCATTTTATATAATTTCCCCTTATTTTTCAGAAATTCAATTTTGAACATCATAGAATGGTAAAGTATTTTCGCTTTTGTGAGGTACCTATTTTTAGTATTAAATAAATTTTTATTTTAATATATTTTATTTCATTTCAATATAAAATTTTAATTATTTCAGACATTTTTCTAAAAATGAGTTGTATTAAAAAATACGTTATAAAATCACATTTCTTTTATAGTTTTAAAATAGAATAATTTTTAAAAAAAATTATAGAAAACTTAAAATCACTTCTAAATATTAATTTTTATTTATTTACACTTTTATATATATTTTATCCTGTCCTCCTGAACATTTTTGGGAGATTTCATTTTATTTTCTTTCGTTATACATAAACTCTGCCGAGAGATCTGAAGATTTTTATTTTTCTCTTCTTTTGTCATACTCGAACTCTTGAGAGATTTAAAATTTTTATTTTCCCTCTCCTCTGGCACCAAACTTTTTGAAAGATCTAGTGATTTCTCGTATACAAATTCGTTGGGAGATTTGAAGATTTTTATTTTCTTTTAGTTCAGTGAGTTCAATCACCTTTCTACAATAAAGAAGAGTTTAACATATTTATCTCTAGACAAACTATGTTGAGAGATCTAAAAGATTTTATTTTTCCTCTCTTACGGCACCGAACTTTTTGAAAGATTTAGGGATTTCTCGTATACAAACTCCTTGGGAGATCTGAAGATTTTTATTTTCTTTTAGTTCAGTGAGTTCAATCACCTTTCTACAATAAAGTAGAGTTTAACATATTTATCTCTAGACAAACTCAGTTGAGAGATCTAAAAATTTTAATTTTTTCTCTCCTTCGGCACCAAACTTTTTGAAAGATTTAAGGATTTCTCGTATACAAACTCGTTGGGAGATTGGAAGATTTTTATTTTCTTTTAGTTCAGTGAGTTCAATCACCTTTCTACAATAAAGTGGAGTTTAACATATTTATCTCTAGACAAACTCAGTTGAGAGATCTAAAAATTTTAATTTTTTCTCTCCTCTGGCACCAAACTTTTTGAAAGATCTAGGGATTTCTCTATACAAACTGGTGGTGGAGAGATCTGAAGATTTTTATTTTCTTTCATTCAGTGAGTTCAATCACCTTCTACAATAAAGCAGAGTTTAACATATTTATGACTAGACAAACTCAGTTGAGAGATTTAGGGATTTCATTTATTTTTCTTGTATACAAACTCGTTGAGAGATTACCTTTCTACAATAAAGCAAAGTTGAACATAGTTATCTCTAGATCAATTAGAGATTTACAAATTTTTTCATGTATCAGATGTCCGCTGAGATGAAAATTTCAGGTAAACTATTTGATTATTCTAATTACTACTTTTTTTATGATTTTCTTAATTCACTTAGAAAATATTCCTATCATTTTTTTCAATTTTCTCTGATAAAAATTATTAATATTTTGTCATTTTTACAATTTTTTTCTAGCAGAGGAGAGATCTCAAGCTATAATAGATCTGGAGATTTCAAGTTGTAATAGACATGGAGACAACATGGAGACTTCGGGTTTAGTACTTTTTATTTTTAATACATGTATATATCCCTTATTATATAGAAATTTCATTTAGTTTATTTTTTTTTTGACTAATATTAAGTTATTTTTTCCTTTATATCAGATATCTCCTGACGGATCTGGAGATGTGACAGATTTGGATTTCTGGTACGAGTTTGATTATTCTAATTACCATTTTCTTACAACTATGTCAATATTTGTAGAAAATTTTATAATCAATATTTAATTTTGAGAAAAACCAGAAATGTTTATTAAAAAAGAAGAAAGAAAAAAGATAAAGTAGAGTTTAATAGTTTTATTGAGATCTATTAAGGATAGCGATATAATTTATTTATTTTATTTTTTCTCAACTGATGTTAAGTTAATTTTTCTTTGTATCAGATACCTTCTTGATAGATCCGTAGATTTTAGGAAGTGACAGATTTGGATTTCTGGTAGAGCTTCATTATTATAATTACATTCTCTCACAACTATTTTAATATTTGTAGGAAAAATTATAATCAATTTTTAATTTTTTTTCTCGTTTTTCTGGGATTAAAATAAAATTTATTTATAAAAAAATAAATTAAGAAAAATAGAGTTTAATAGTTTTATTGAAATCCATTAAGGACAGAGATTCAATTTAAAAGTTTTTGCATGTAATATAATTTTTTTTCTTAAAAAAAATTTATTTCTAAATATTTAGTTATATAAACAATTCTTACTATGGATAAAAATTTTTAAATACTAAAAGTTGTTGAAGTTTTAAAATTATGTGTACAATTTTTTTTTTCTCAAATTGTTATGGAAACTGATAGGTTCTAGATGTTCTTAACATATAAAAACATTATATTTTAAAAATGCTAATGATTAAAAATGTTCAGTTGGAAAATCTTTAAAATTGAAAATGTAGTAGCAGTAAGATTTTTGAAATGAGACTTTGTATTGAAGTTGAAAACTATCTTCAACTGAAACATTGAAGTTTTGTTGCTACAGCTGTACCATATTTTTTGTAGAAGTGAAGAAGAAATTCTAAACCTTCACCCCTTCAACTTGAGGCTGCCCAATACAACTCCCTTCTATTAATATGTATGTTCACTTTTTCCTTTTAAATTCTATAGTTCTCTCACCATAGTTTAAAAATAATACAATCATAAGATTAACCTTTTCAACCTTACAAAACACTATCACCAAGGTGCAGTGACAACTTGGCTGTACAAAGTTTTTCAATCCTGAATCCAAGTTTTTGATAAGCCTTTGGTTGTCTAACAGCTTTCTTTGTAAGACATTCCCTTCTTCCACAGCTTTTCGATTTAACTTCTTCAGTCTTCTTCTGTTGTTCTGACTCTAAACAGATTTTGATCACTTGCTATAGCTTTGTCAGCACAAAACCTACATTTAAAAGCTGATAATGCGTCCAAAGTAGCAATGCTGTTGAATGGTCAGAATTTTTCAAATAATCAACTGTGTTGTGGATAGTATGAATCATTCCGACAACAAGCTATGAAATCATTGATGTCTCCCTTTACTTGTTCAAAATCAGGATCAACACTAGACTCCCAATTCTCATCAGCATGCTATAGGAATCCAAATCACTCACTCATTTTATTTTTCTGATTAAAGTAAACTGTGTAGTAACTTACCAACCAAAACCCTCCGGAAACTTGAGACACCGCAGTAGTATTATGAAGCTTGGAAATTGTGGATCCAATTTGGATTGAAGAAGCTGAGCTTTTTCCATCGCCAGGTTATTAAGTTCATTAATATTAGGTGTTTCCCTACACAAACAAAAACAAAAACCAGTATTTTATCTGCTCTCAAACAATCTACTTTACAAAACACTTTCAATTTCTAATTATGCCTATTTATTCAAATATTTAAAGTAAAGTACAGCATTTTATTATTATTTAATAAAATTATTTTCAATACCATTTGCCTATGCAACTTTATATTTTTTAATACAATAATATCGTTTTCACGTAGTTACCCCATAAACTATAATTTAATAATTCAAAATTAATTATATAAAATTAAAATTAATATCGTTTTCGATGGACCATAACCAAGTCAACCGTGGAGACGAAATAAATCTTCCTTCTGCCGAAACAAATACAGTAAGTAAGAAACTTCCTTGCATTAACTTATTTGACCATGCTATAATTAACCTACATACAAAACATTCAAAACTTCCCATAGAAATTGTAGTAGGTTATTACATAAATCTTAAAGATTACAGATGTTAAATCCAACCATCATAAACCATGAGAAAATTCTTGATGTATAGGCTGTTAAAGCTATTTCATTTACCACCTCAGGACCAATAGGAGACTCCCAATTGTACTGCTATTTTACACACTTTAACATACTAGCTATGTATCTCTTTGGACAGATGCTTCTTACGTAATGTTTTGATCAAAGTTGTAAAACATTCAAATTCAGTACAACCAAACCATACCATATCATTAAAAGAAAATAATAATGAAAATAAAAATAAATCACCAAGGAGCAGATACAGTTTGGTTGAATTCTTCATTCAATCTAGCAGAATTATAATCTGTCTCCAAATCCAACCTATCAATAAGATCCTGAATTCCTCTGCACAGATGTTCATCAGTTGTTGTATCCGTCTTTGAACAAAACCAATTTCGAATCCCATTGAATCAAATGCATCTAGCGTCTTGTAGTAGGCAGTGAATATATCCAGGGATGCTGTCGAGAGATTCGAATCTCTAATCGATTTTACAATGCTGTGAGTCTGACTCAACATTGCAATAACCAAATCAGGATTCATACCTCTCAACTGGTAGTACGTTTGGAGTAAGGTTTCTGGGATTCCAGTTAACAGTGAGCCATTGTAGACAACCATGAAATCCTTAAAATCCCTCACTTCTTGCTGAAAACTGTTTTGTACTACTGACTCTGCCACACAAACTTATCAGTTACTGGAATGGAAGAAATGATAACAAGAGTAGAAAGAACAAGCACACTTGCTTACCAGAATCCACATCTCTAGAGTTGGGATTTACTAGATCTAGCAACCCAATTGCTCCGTCCACCTCATCTGTACTATCAAATCTTATGATATCTACCTGTAATCAAACCCTTAAAATTAGAATGAATGAATTTAATGTTCTGTTTGGGATAGCTTCTGTATTTTGACTTCTGACAGAAGAAGAAGCAGTTTGATAAAAACACCAAAGTATTTTTTGGTTTTATAACAACTTCTGAATTTCTAACTCCACGGTATCCAATTCTAAAAAACTATAAAAATGCTAACCTTGAACTTGTTAGGCGTCACTAGCTGGAAAATAGCAGCGTCTCCTTCTCTTACGTTGTGAGAGTTGCAGAAATCTTTCCAACACCCACTCAGACTATTTTTTCCAGCTACAAACTTCGATTCAAACACTCTGCCTTCTTCATCTTCCAAATCCAGATGTGTGTCCTTTGGCAAATACATCTCACAGAATGATTTTGGAATACCCTGTACAATACAATACAAATGTGATTCTATTGAAACTAAAGAAAATGGAGTTTAGGATATAGACTTACCAAGCAGTAACCGGAGGAGACATGAGAAGAGCGCAGATACTTTGATAAGCTGGGAAACTCTCCTTCCAGCTTTGACTGTACCTGCTTCGCCTTTTCCAACATAAAATTCTTTGCCTCACCATTTTGATTCTTACTTCGCTTTCGTTTTTCACTGTATCAAATTCAAAACATCAATATCATTCAATAAAAACTTTCTGATTAATTAAATAACGGAAAAATAAAAAATCTCACTGACCCTTTTGCTGATGGACTGCTACCACCTTCCATTTTTTATTTATTTTTATTTTTTTTTTTCAGTTTAAAAAAATAATAGTATTTAGATAGTGGTCCAAAATCAAATTTAAATTAAAAATAAAATATTTTCAGTTAAAAAAATAATATATTTGGAGAAAAAACAACTCAACTATTGTTTTTATAAAAATATTTTTATTAATTTATTTATTTTTATTTAAAAAATAATAAAAACTATTCTAAAAATTCTCTCAAATATTAAAAAATATATATATATTAAATTCAAGTAATAGCTTTAAGGGTTTTTTTAATTTTATTTTTATCTTTTTATATCGATTTTGTTGGTGGGTAAAGATGGAAAATGTGCTAACATTCAATTTTAATTTATTGAATTTTTTTAAAAGTTTGATTAAATTTATTTGTTTTAATTAAAATATGTTTATATTTATACTAATAATCATATTTTCAATACCATTATTTGAATGAGTATTATATTTTAAAATTTTTAGTTAAATGATTTATATATTTTTTTTAATATGGAAATTCCAATAAAATCACTGCGAATTTTAAAAAAAAAAGTTCTCTTTTTTTTTTTTTTTTATTATTCTATAATTTTTATTAACATTATATAAACCAACTTTAAAAATTTTATAAAAATAATTTTTCAAATTTTCAATTTTCAATTTTCAAAAATGAACTAAATTGACAATTTTATCATTCTATAAAGACTTTTTAAAACTGATATGTGAAGATGTGAAGGTGGTCTGTAAAGAAAACTTTTTTAAACTGATATGTGAAGATGTGAAGGTGGTCTGTAAAGAAAATTTGTAAAGGTGTGAATGTTTATTTTTTAAAATTAAAATTTGGTCAAAAATAAAAATAAAAATTTGCTAGTTTAGTTTTAAAATTTTAAATTTTATTTGGTCTATTATGTAATTTTCCCTTAAAAATATCTTCAATTTAAAAATAAAAAAAACTACCATAACAAGAAAAATATTTTCATAATTTTATCATTTTTATTTAAATTTTTTTTTTTTATCTTGTATTCTTACTTCTTTTCATTGATTAAATAGTTGATAAAACATCTATTAAAGAATAGATAAAATAAAATTTGAGTGGTGTTTGATGAAGTTTGAATATTCTAGAAGCAATTTCAACCCCTGCTATTGGAGCTTTTTTTTATCACAAAATCTTAAATTCATCATTTTTATTTTAATTCTAAATTCACCACCGTTTAATTCAAGTAAAATATATAAATAATAACATTCAAATTTACAGTTTAATTCACCACCGTTTTATACATTTTTAATTTTCAATAAATAATTAAGCTGCCATTTTTTTCTATATATGAGGAACAATTAAACAATTAAGTTTCAAAAAGAGAATTATTTATTTTCAAATTAGTTATTTTAAAACTCAATTTACTTTTAAACAAAATTTTCCATTTTTAATTAGACATAAGCATTTTAAATATTTTAATATTTTTTTATAATTTATATATATATAGCCTCACATAAATCTTTTAAATGTTATGTCATCCGAGAATGCAATTTCGTATTGATTAATTAATAATTTTTAAATATAAAATAAACTTAATATAACTATGTATGATAAGGTTTTTCTTTAGTTTCTTTTTTTTACTATTATTTGACGATTAGATTTTTCTTAATATTTTGAGTGCTTGTTTAGATAGTAATGGATGATGTTACTAGTATTTTAAAAAGTAAATATATAACTAGTCATGTCCCAATTCAATCGGATTTAAAAAAAAAAAAAAAGAAAATTAGTCTCCAAATCCAATATACTAATAAAATTCTCTTAAATTATTATTGTTTGGAGTTAACATTTAGAATATTTAATATTTCAAAAATTATATTCACTCCTACTGCACCTATGATGTGTATATATTATTCTCAAAGTGTTGGAATAATTTATAATATACATGACATATTATAGTAAGTGATGAAAATCTATTTGGAGCCACAATGATTCAAGTAGGGAGGAATCTCTTACTAATAAAAATTTTGGAAAATCTAAATTTTATTACAAAGTTAGATTTAGGAGTTGATTGTCTTGATTACTGTAGATTGAGAGCAGTTTACAAGCTAAGCACCTTGTGAGGGGAGTTTTGTTTTGCTATACAGAAATTATCCTCCAAACATGCAGAAATTATCCTCCAAACTTTCTCCAAAGATAATACAGAAATTATTCTCCAAACATAATGAAAATTACTCTCCAAACATAATAAAAATTACGTAATAAATTATTCTCCAAACATAATAAAAATTACGTAGTAATCAGTGTTCATATCTACATTATAATTTATTGAAAAGTGTGAATTCAGATTATAATAATGAGTTAAATTCAAAATATTGTAAAACCAATTAAAAATTCAAATTTCTTAAACGGTATCCCTAAATAAGTTCATTACCTATTACGATACTCTAAATGCATTTGGTTTGATGGTTTGATAGTTGGATAGTGATTTTGTCCATACACAGATATCGCATACAGATTACACGTCCCGCTCAGATGGTGAGGAAGAGAGAAATGTATATAATATACTTGTATAAATTTTCATGTGACGTGTTATAAAATCTATTCAAAGCTAGTTCATTCCTGTCTTCTTCCATCTCTGTGCCTTTGAATAGATTTTCACCGATATACATGCATAATATCATGAATTATCCAATAACCAGTTACATACATGTTGGCGTTAAAGATAATTTTTTAAATTTTACATGAAATCTAGATATTAAATTTAAGCCGTCATTATAGAGCGAATAAAAATGATATATTATATTTCGATAAGAAAAGTTTGATACTATTTTGACTTATAATTTACTAATTTTTAATTTTAAAAAATTATTATAAATGTTATTACATCAGGAATAATTTGATTGGTGAGGAACTACCTTTATTTGAGAGGTAGATAATCCAAATGTAAATAATATCATTTATTATCATATTTTAAAAATATATTCATGTGTCATTCAAAGTGATATATATTTTAGTTTTGAAAGAAAATAATTGAAAATAGAATAAGATAGTGAGAATAAAAAAGAGTTTAAAAATATGAAATTTTAATTCTTTATTTAATAGGAAGTACAATTTTGAATCCCCATAATATTGATTAAAAAGGCAGTTTATTGAAATCTTATTTCAAATTGAGGATTGTTGTTTCAATGAGAATAGGCCGTCTAAGTTTTATTTCAGCTCTCTCACCCATCCAAATTTTTTATAAAAGTAGTTAAAAATTTCGATTTTATAAATAGTTTTTAAGGGATATAACGTGAAATTTTATGATGTACTTTTCTTAATAAATTTCCCTATGATTATAAATAAAAAATGATATTGATATTAAGCCCAAACTGAAATCCAACTCAAAGCCGTCTCATCTCTCGCCACCAACCTCTCTGCATTAAATTATTTGGATAATGGATCACTTGATGTAATGATTCTTAACCTAAGTGGAAGAGTAGCTCATTGGTATTAAGGGCTCATCTTAGAGCTTGTACCTTTAAAATTAAAAGTTTTGACTCATAGTTCCCTCTCCCCATGAAAAAATTGGAATCTTCTAGTGGGCCATGCTAATAAGGTGTAAACATCCACCTAAAACTTAAAGGTTTTGAATCTATAATTTATAAAAAATAATAATAATAAAATAAAAATAAAAAATAATATCAGAGTAAATCTCCGGTATTAGAGCCCCTCTAAATGCGAATATTCTTCCATAGGTGGATCTTCAGTCAGAGAGTTCGGAAAAATACTAGTATAGTATTAGTCGATTGGCTCTCCAACTTTCAAGTCAATTAGATTCTTTAAGAGAGAAATTGGAAAATAATCTGGTGAATGAGTGTGAGTTAGGGGTGAAATCCCCATCCTTACTTGTTACGATGAACCTTACTTAAAGGGAGTGTTCCAAAAGCAATTGTGACTTGGTTAGAAGCTAACAGATTTTAAAGGATTCAGATCCAATGAGTTTATAGGGTGATTAATTTGTTAGGTTATTAGGATGTGAGTTGTAAAATTTAGAAAATCCGAGCTAAATGTAATTACATGGGCTGGACACAAAATATGCGACTGTAAAAAATATGTTCCATTTGCATCCTTAACTTAACAAGGATTTATGAACCTTGACCAAAATATTCAAGGTTAAAATAGTTACAATACAGCACAGTGCAAAAAGATCCAAGAGTAGTTGATATTAACCTTCAACTACGAGAGTAGTTAATGGGTCCATGATGTTTCTTAAGATATTTTGAAATTATGTAATTAATAAATTTTAAAACTATTAACTTCAAATGACAAACTCCACTAGGATGTTCGCGAGCCAAATCCAATGGAATACGTTTTTGAATTTGAATGGAATACATTTTTCAATTTGATTTTGGATTCGCGTTCAGATTTAAATTCCCGTTTATTTATTAATCTAAAATCAAATTCAAATTCGTTTATGAATTCAAAATCAGATTTGAATTTAGATTCGGATTTATATAAAATTCAAATTTATATTCGCAAACTAAAAAAATAAGTTAAAAGTAAATCTTACTTTCATTTCTTTAGAATTTATATATTTCAAATTAAGCAATTCCTTATTTTAAATTTAATATGATAAAATTACTTAATACAATGATAATATCTAATTAATATAATATATACATATAAATATATATATATATATTTAGTCAATCTCTAAACAATTTCAAATGGGTGAGAATTAGATTTGAATTATTAGAATTCATCCCATTACATATTTATAAATTCATTTTAGAATTTAAAAATTAAAAAAATTAATAATAAATAAAATACTGGATGGGTCAAATGATTAAATACGAAAATTAATTTTGTAAGGAATTTTTTAAATAAATTATCTTCAAATTTTAATTTTTAAATTATTATTATTATTGAGGCTCCACCAAGTCTTTCTACTTAGAGGCCTTAGAATGAAGAGCAATCATATAGCCACCCCAATCAATTGTTAGTACATCCCATTTCAGGTTAAAATGTCAACTATATCCTTCCATTAATTCTATTTTTTAAAAAGATTCTATTTTTTAAAAAGGAAGACGCAGATTTTATATTATTATTTTAGTATATTAGCAAAAAAATATTTTACTAAAAATATTTTCAATATAACAAAATTAATTAATTAATAAATAAAAATATTTATTTAATTAATTAAAATATTAAAATAGATTATATATAATTTTTTATAAATATATTATAATTTTAAAATAAATATATATTATAATAAATTCTCTATTTGTTTATACATTAAATAATTATATAAAAATAATAATTAATATAATTTGAATACTTAAATTGATTATTAAGTATATAATTATTAAAATATTCAATAGGGTGAGAGTTGAAATTATGGAAAATGAATTGAGACACGGGGTGTCCATACGTTGAGGGGTGGAAATATCATTCCTCTAGAATGAATTTCTTCTACTCAGGCTGGGCCGGTCTAAATATTTTGGGGAGAACATTAAACAACTCATACAAAAGTGAATAATAATAATAATAATAATAATAATAATAATAATAATAATAATAATAATAATAATAATAATAGTAATAGTAGGGGTATTTTCGTTTTTCCACCCGAAATCTCCAATTTTTAAAAATAATTCGAAACAGCACCCATTTTGAGGAAAATGTTTTGTGATTTTATTCTATTTCTATTGTAGTAAATATTTACTTCTATACTATCATTATTAACCAAACATTAAATTAAATTTTTGTAAGTATAAATAAAAATAAAAATATTTTAATTTTAAATTAAATAATATATTTTAATTTATTATATTTACTAAAAAAAAATTCAAAATAAATATGAATTTATTTTATTTTATTTTTTAAATTAAATAATATATGAAATAAATTCATATTTATTTTGAATTTTGAATTAAAAATAACATAATTAAAATGTATTATTTAATGAAAAAATAAAAATAAAAGTAAAATTATATTTTTGATACAGATGTAAAATAAATATATTTTTATTTTAATTTTAATTATAATTTTTCAACTAAATAAAAATATGTGAAAATTCTTTCACATAGTTTAAAGTTCAAAATATAATTATAGGTCTGTTTTGAAAAACATACAAAAACAGACTTTTAAAAGTTTAGTTTTCACTTTATAAGCCAAGTTTCCCAAAATACCCCTAAAATTTTACAATTCACAAATACTTTGATTTACGTTCACAGTCTGTAATTGCCTATAATTGCATAGTAAATTTTGTATGGCCTATAAAGAAAATATATTTAAAGTTCCAACTGACGAACGTTACTGTGTTAACAGGGTTTCAGTCAAGTTGTTCGTCACTGTGTTAACAGGGTTTCAGTCAAGTTCATTCCTGCTGCTGACTCTTCTGCCTCTCTATAAGGGTTTAAGAGGTAGAGTATTATTGGTTATGAATGATGCCTTGGTGTTACTAGGTTACTAAATAAACAGGCTTGATTTGATTCTTCTATTATGATTACAAAGCTTTGAACTTTCATGCCTCCCTCAGATGTTGATGTTGTGTTTTAGCAGACTTATTATAACTGACATTTGCTTCGTTTAAAAGTACATCTAGTTTAGGTGACATTTCTGTTTCTGCTGCCTCCAGGCATCTGCTGAATTGACAGTAAAAACATTACATACATGTGAATTTTGAATCACCATTCTGATAAAAATATTTCTATATTTTCTGTAATGTCAATATAAGGACATGATAGCAAAGATCCAAAACCTTAGGCACAAGACACGATAAATGTAAGGAACCAGATACATAACATAATGAATGTGCAGTTCAGAAGCATAGAACAAAGAGCAAGGATAAAGCTGGCCATATAATCACAACACACAAGCAATTCCTCAGCTATTCAAAGTGTTGGTCAACATAATAAACCCGATTTCCTCTGCAATGTTGATGTAAGAAACTGACATCAAAATATCCAAAGCATGTATAACTTTGTTTGCAGACTCTCAAGTTTTGCATTTATATATCAAAACTCATACTAAATACTAATCTAGCCACACCTTGATCTGCATTAAAAGAAAACAGAACATCTCCCAAGAGTAACATAACGCCCACCCCACTGTCTCAAGAGTCTATGAATGCCTTCATCTAACCATAGATTTGACCAATGATAAAAAAAACAATTTTATTTTATTTTATTTTTTTAAAAAAGAAATGTTTCCCAGGTTCATGGTTCCGCTGGATTTTTTAAAAAAATTATTTATATAATTTTCTTTTCTTCAAGAATTTATAATTTAATACATTTGAATTTACTACCTTTCAAATAAAGGTAGTTCCTCACCAATCAAATTATTCCTGGTATAATAACATTTATAATAATTTTTTAAAATTAAAAATAAATAAATTATAAGTCAAAATTAATAATTAATATATATATACATATATATTATTTTTATTCCATCCTATTATGACGGTTTAAAGATCTAGATTTCATGTAAAATTTTAAAAATTATCTTCAACGCCTGTTATCAGCTAGAGTCACTACTGCGACGTGTATGTAACTGATTATTGGAATAATTCTTGACATTATACACGTATATTGATGAAAATCTATTCAAAGGCATAGAGATTGAAGAAGAGAGGAATGGACTAACTTTGAATATATTTTATAACACGTCACATGAAAATCTATACATGTATATTATATACATTTCTCTCTTCCTCACCATCTGAGCGGGATGTGCAATCTGTATGCCTTATTCGTGTTTGGACAAAATCAATATTCAACCATCAAACCATCGAATCAAATGCATCTAAAGTACCGTAATAGATAATGAACTTATCCAGGACGCCGTTAAGAAATTTGAAGCTTAAATTGATTTCACGATACCGTGAATTTGACTCATTATTGTAATAACGAAATCTGAATTCACACCTCCCAATAGATCGTAGTGTAGATATCAACGCTGGCTACTATGTATATTTGGAGGATAATTCGTATTATGTTTGGAGGATAATTTCTGTATGCAAAACTCTCCCCTCATCAAGGCGCTTAGGTTGTAAACGGCTCTCTATCTATATAATAATATATTTTTCAAGATATCAACTCCTAAATCTAACTTTTTTATAAAATTTAAATTTTCCAAAACTTTTATTGGTAAGATATTCCCCTCTACTTGAATCATTTGTGGCTCCAAATAGATTTTCATCACTTACTATAATTTGTCGTCTATATTATAAACCATTCTAATGAGTGTTGAAAATAGATCCAGCAGAAGTGAATATAGTTTTTGAAATATTAAATATTCTAAACGTTAACTCCAAACCATAATGAGAATTGTATTAGTATATTGGATTTGGAGACTATTTTTGTAACAATTTCTTTTCAAAAAATATCCGGTTAAATTGGGGTCTGATTAGTTATATATTTATTTTTCCCATTAAATATATTTAAATTAACTGAAAACATAAATTACCATCTAAAAATAAACTCAAAATATTAACAAAAATCTAAACCTCCTCCAAATACCATAATAGTAATATTAAATTTATTTATATTTAAAAATTATTAATCAATCCATGCGAAATTGTATTAACCGATGACATTGGAAACATAAAATAAATTAAAAAAAAAAAACTAAACTGGATCTTTGTGATATATATATATATATATATATATATGAATTGTAAAAACTTAAAATATTTAAAATGTTTATATTTAGTTAAAATTGAAAATTTTATTTAAAAATAAATTGAGTTTCAAAATAGATAATTTGAAAATAAATAAAATATATTTTGAAACTTAATTGTTTGTCAAAAGTATAAAAAAATTGGTAGTTTAATTATTTATTGAAAATTGAAAATGTAGAAAACGGTGAGTTAATTATTTATATATTTTGATTAATATCAATGTTTTATCTATTATTTAATCAATGAAAAAAAAAGAAGAGTACAAGATAAATAATTTTTTTAAATAAAAATTATAAAATTATAAAAATATTTTTCTTATTTCTATAGTTTTTTTGGAAAATAAAAAATGAATTTTTTTTACGGAAAAATTACATAATAGACCAAATAAAGTTTAAAATTTTAAAACTAAACCAATAAAATATTATTTTTATTTTTGAGTCATCTAAACTTTTATTTTAAAAAATAAACCTTCACACCTTCCCAGATCTTCTTGATAGACCACCTTCACATCTAAAAAAGTCTTCACCGAACGGTAAAATAATCAATTTGGTTTATTTTTTAAAACTGAAAATTTAAAAATTATTTTTATAAAATTTTTAAAGTTGGGTTATATAATATAAATAAAAGTTATATAATAACAAAAATGAAAAAAAATATATTTTTTCAAATTCATAGTGATTTTATTAGAATCTCTATATTAATATATATATATATATATATATATAAATCATTTAATTGAAAATTTTAAAATATAATACTCAAATTCAAATAATGGTATTAAAAACATGAATATTAGTTAAATATAAACATATTTTAATTAAAACAAATACATTCAATCAAATTTTAAAAAAATAAAATAAAATTGAATGTTAACACATTTTCCATCTTTACCCACCAACAAAATCGATATAACAAAACATTAAAAAAAAAAATAAAAAAACCTAAAAGCTATTACTTTAAATTTAATATAATTTTTTTAATATTTGAGAGATTTTTTAAAATAGTTATTATTTTTTAAAATAAAAACAAATAAATAAATAAAAATATTTTTATAAAAGTAATAGTTAAGTTATTTTCTCTGGAAATATATAATTTTTAATTAAAAATATTTAATTTTTTAATGTAAATTTAATTTTGGACCACTATCCAAATATTTTTAATTACTTTTTTTAACTTAAAAAAGAAAATCTATATAAACCATTCGAAGTCAGCTCTTGAAATAACTTTATTGATAATTTTTTTAAGGATTTCATGGTTGTCTACGATGGTTCATTGTTAACTGGAATCCCAGAAACCGTTCTCGATACCTACTACCAACTATGTTCCAGCCAAGGTTCGTATCTACATCATAATCTATTGATAGGTATGAATCCTGATTTGGTTATTGCAATGTTGAGTCAGACTCACAGCATTGTAAAATCGATTAGAGATTCGAATCTCTCGACAGCATCCCTGGATATATTCACTGCCTACTACAAGACGCTAGATGCATTTGATTCAATGGGATTCGAAATTGGTTTTGTTCAAAGACGGATACAACAACTGATGAACATCTGTGCAGAGGAATTCAGGATCTTATTGATAGGTTGGATTTGGAGACAGATTATAATTCTGCTAGATTGAATGAAGAATTCAACCAAACTGTATCTGCTCCTTGGTGATTTATTTTTATTTTCATTTATTATTATTTTCTTTTAATGATATGGTATGGTTTGGTTGTACTGAATTTGAATGTTTTACAACTTTGATCAAAACATTACGTAAGAAGCATCTGTCCAAAGAGATACATAGCTAGTATGTTAAAGTGTGTAAAATAGCAGTACAATTGGGAGTCTCCTATTGGTCCTGAGGTGGTAAATGAAATAGCTTTAACAGCCTATACATCAAGAATTTTCTCATGGTTTATGATGGTTGGATTTAACATCTGTAATCTTTAAGATTTATGTAATAACCTACTACAATTTCTATGGGAAGTTTTGAATGTTTTGTATGTAGGTTAATTATAGCATGGTCAAATAAGTTAATGCAAGGAAGTTTCTTACTTACTGTATTTGTTTCGGCAGAAGGAAGATTTATTTCGTCTCCACGGTTGACTTGGTTATGGTCCATCGAAAACGATATTAATTTTAATTTTATATAATTAATTTTGAATTATTAAATTATAGTATGGGGTAACTACGTGAAAACGATATTATTGTATTAAAAAATATAAGTTGCATAGGCAAATGGTATTGAAAATAATTTTATTAAATAATAATAAAATGCTGTACTTTACTTTAAATATTTGAATAAATAGGCATAATTAGAAATTGAAAGTGTTTTGTAAAGTAGATTGTTTGAGAGCAGATAAAATACTGGTTTTTGTTTTTGTTTGTGTAGGGAAACACCTAATATTAATGAACTTAATAACCTGGCGATGGAAAAAGCTCAGCTTCTTCAATCCAAATTGGATCCACAATTTCCAAGCTTCATAATACTACTGCGGTGTCTCAAGTTTCCGGAGGGTTTTGGTTGGTAAGTTACTACACAGTTTACTTTAATCAGAAAAATAAAATGAGTGAGTGATTTGGATTCCTATAGCATGCTGATGAGAATTGGGAGTCTAGTGTTGATCCTGATTTTGAACAAGTAAAGGGAGACATCAATGATTTCATAGCTTGTTGTCGGAATGATTCATACTATCCACAACACAGTTGATTATTTGAAAAATTCTGACCATTCAACAGCATTGCTACTTTGGACGCATTATCAGCTTTTAAATGTAGGTTTTGTGCTGACAAAGCTATAGCAAGTGATCAAAATCTGTTTAGAGTCAGAACAACAGAAGAAGACTGAAGAAGTTAAATCGAAAAGCTGTGGAAGAAGGGAATGTCTTACAAAGAAAGCTGTTAGACAACCAAAGGCTTATCAAAAACTTGGATTCAGGATTGAAAAACTTTGTACAGCCAAGTTGTCACTGCACCTTGGTGATAGTGTTTTGTAAGGTTGAAAAGGTTAATCTTATGATTGTATTATTTTTAAACTATGGTGAGAGAACTATAGAATTTAAAAGGAAAAAGTGAACATACATATTAATAGAAGGGAGTTGTATTGGGCAGCCTCAAGTTGAAGGGGTGAAGGTTTAGAATTTCTTCTTCACTTCTACAAAAAATATGGTACAGCTGTAGCAACAAAACTTCAATGTTTCAGTTGAAGATAGTTTTCAACTTCAATACAAAGTCTCATTTCAAAAATCTTACTGCTACTACATTTTCAATTTTAAAGATTTTCCAACTGAACATTTTTAATCATTAGCATTTTTAAAATATAATGTTTTTATATGTTAAGAACATCTAGAACCTATCAGTTTCCATAACAATTTGAGAAAAAAAATTGTACACATAATTTTAAAACTTCAACAACTTTTAGTATTTAAAAATTTTTATCCATAGTAAGAATTGTTTATATAACTAAATATTTAGAAATAAATTTTTTTTAAGAAAAAAATTATATTACATGCAAAAACTTTTAAATTGAATCTCTGTCCTTAATGGATTTCAATAAAACTATTAAACTCTATTTTTCTTAATTTATTTTTTTATAAATAAATTTTATTTTAATCCCAGAAACGAGAAAAAAAATTAAAAATTGATTATAATTTTTCCTACAAATATTAAAATAGTTGTGAGAGAATGTAATTATAATAATGAAGCTCTACCAGAAATCCAAATCTGTCACTTCCTAAAATCTACGGATCTATCAAGAAGGTATCTGATACAAAGAAAAATTAACTTAACATCAGTTGAGAAAAAATAAAATAAATAAATTATATCGCTATCCTTAATAGATCTCAATAAAACTATTAAACTCTACTTTATCTTTTTTCTTTCTTCTTTTTTAATAAACATTTCTGGTTTTCTCAAAATTAAATATTGATTATAAAATTTTCTACAATATTGACATAGTTGTAAGAAAATGGTAATTAGAATAATCAAACTCGTACCAGAAATCCAAATCTGTCACATCTCCAGATCCGTCAGGAGATATCTGATATAAAGGAAAAAATAACTTAATATTAGTCAAAAAAAAAATAAACTAAATGAAATTTCTATATAATAAGGATATATACATGTATTAAAAATAAAAAGTACTAAACCCGAAGTCTCCATGTTGTCTCCATGTCTATTACAACTTGAAATCTCCAGATCTATTATAGCTTGAGATCTCTCCTCTGCTAGAAAAAATTGTAAAAATGACAAAATATTAATAATTTTTATCAGAGAAAATTGAAAAAAATGATAGGAATATTTTCTAAGTGAATTAAGAAAATCATAAAAAAAGTAGTAATTAGAATAATCAAATAGTTTACCTGAAATTTTCATCTCAGCGGACATCTGATACATGAAAAAATTTGTAAATCTCTAATTGATCTAGAGATAACTATGTTCAACTTTGCTTTATTGTAGAAAGGTAATCTCTCAACGAGTTTGTATACAAGAAAAATAAATGAAATCCCTAAATCTCTCAACTGAGTTTGTCTAGACATAAATATGTTAAACTCTGCTTTATTGTAGAAAGGTGATTGAACTCACTGAATGAAAGAAAATAAAAATCTTCAGATCTCTCCACCACCAGTTTGTATAGAGAAATCCCTAGATCTTTCAAAAAGTTTGGTGCCAGAGGAGAGAAAAAATTAAAATTTTTAGATCTCTCAACTGAGTTTGTCTAGAGATAAATATGTTAAACTCCACTTTATTGTAGAAAGGTGATTGAACTCACTGAACTAAAAGAAAATAAAAATCTTCCAATCTCCCAACGAGTTTGTATACGAGAAATCCTTAAATCTTTCAAAAAGTTTGGTGCCGAAGGAGAGAAAAAATTAAAATTTTTAGATCTCTCAACTGAGTTTGTCTAGAGATAAATATGTTAAACTCTACTTTATTGTAGAAAGGTGATTGAACTCACTGAACTAAAAGAAAATAAAAATCTTCAGATCTCCCAAGGAGTTTGTATACGAGAAATCCCTAAATCTTTCAAAAAGTTCGGTGCCGTAAGAGAGGAAAAATAAAATCTTTTAGATCTCTCAACATAGTTTGTCTAGAGATAAATATGTTAAACTCTTCTTTATTGTAGAAAGGTGATTGAACTCACTGAACTAAAAGAAAATAAAAATCTTCAAATCTCCCAACGAATTTGTATACGAGAAATCACTAGATCTTTCAAAAAGTTTGGTGCCAGAGGAGAGGGAAAATAAAAATTTTAAATCTCTCAAGAGTTCGAGTATGACAAAAGAAGAGAAAAATAAAAATCTTCAGATCTCTCGGCAGAGTTTATGTATAACGAAAGAAAATAAAATGAAATCTCCCAAAAATGTTCAGGAGGACAGGATAAAATATATATATAAAAGTGTAAATAAATAAAAATTAATATTTAGAAGTGATTTTAAGTTTTCTATAATTTTTTTTTAAAAATTATTCTATTTTTAAAACTATAAAAGAAATGTGATTTTATAACGTATTTTTTAATACAACTCATTTTTAGAAAAATGTCTGAAATAATTAAAATTTTATATTGAAATGAAATAAAATATATTAAAATAAAAATTTATTTAATAAAAATAGGTACCTCACAAAAGCGAAAATACTTTACCATTCTATGATGTTCAAAATTGAATTTCTGAAAAATAAGGGGAAATTATATAAAATAAAACAAACAATAACCAAAAAAAATTTTATTTCTATTTTTAATCACTCAAACTTTGATTTAAAAAATAAATCTTCTTATCTTTTCACAAATCATCTTCACATCTTCACAAATGAGTGTAAAAGGTTTGAACACAAGGGTAAAATAGTCAATTTAGTTCATTTTTGAAAAGTAAAAGTTCGAAATATTATTTTTGCAAAACTTTTAAAAGTTGAACTGCAAATAAAAGTTACAAAATAACAAAAAAAAAAAAAAATAATTTTTTCTTTTCAATTTTTAAAATTAATTTATAAATTATTCATTATAATATTTTAAGAAAATCAAGTAAACCCTATCTAAATTAATTAATTAATTTTATTTATTTAATTTGTTACAATGATTTTTTTTATGAATTTAAATCAAATTAGAAGTTATGAATGGTAAAATTTTAAGATATATAAAATAAAATATACAAATAATTTGATATTTAAATAATAATTAAAAAAATATAAAAAATTAAAATAAGATGTGATTTATATATTTATAAATAATAACTATTTTGTAATGTGAAATTTTAAATTTTATATTTCTTTTTTTTCCTTAAAAAAATAATTCAAATCAAATTGAAAATAAAAAGAAGAACTAAACTGAAATTTTAATTTGATTCAATTGAATTTCAATCCATATATATATATATATATATTTATTAATATAAATAATTAGTTAAAAAACATGAACCAATAAAATAAAATAAATAAGAACGACAAAATTAAATATAATATAGTGAGAATATCACAATTACTCAAAATCATTAGATAAAATATATTTAAAATAAATGAAACTAAAATACGATGGCGTTGACAATTGTAGATTCAAATATTCCAATGGAGTAATGTATATTCGTATGTTAAATAAGTGTAATGGATGTGGAGTTCCATCTGTAAAAACAAAAACATAACATGCAAAGACGTGTATTGAAAATGGTGATTCATTTAAAGCTGATTTTGGTTCCCAAAGAAGAGTAATTGTAATTGGCTTTGGCTTGGCTGGTCAAAACCTTCAAATAAATGAAAAAAAGTCATGCATGCACACCGCCCTCCACGCCCTATCACTTACCACCTTTTCTGCACCACAAATTTTGGTCCTCCGCTGAGCTTTCTGCTTGAATCTGCTGAGCAACTTGCATAAGTATTTATCTCTGTTTGAAATCTGCTGAGTAGGTTGGACAAGTTCGCATTTATTAATCAAATGGATACTATACCATCTTTTTTTTTTTTAACTCTCTTTTTCCTTTTATTATAATCATTTTTTTCTAACTCTATAATATATACTATTAATTTTTTAAAAAAATGTGTAGTTAAAGTAAAAATTCCTAGTAAAAATTATACTTTCAACCATCAAAATTTTTACCTTCACATAAATTCTCTAATATAAATTTATCATTCTTAAATATTATATACACTCAATAAAATAAAATACAATAACAATTGTGGGTTCCTTTTTATTTGGGTATAAAAATTTTCTACTAGGCTTACAAAGCTTTGGACCTCCCTAAAATAATGTGTTTTTAGCATATTTATTATAAGTGACATTTGTTTCGTTTTATACAACATGAACACCTTCATCTAACCATTCTTGAACCATCTTTGTCGAAAACGCTAAAGAACATGATAATGCTACCTACAAACTGAGAGCGTGTTGTAGAGTAGATTGAGTTTGAGAAAAACATATAAAATAATGCTCAGGAGCTTATTTGTTATTGTTTGTGTTTACAGAAAACGGAAGGTGGCACGAGGAAACGTGGAAATAGTGAGAATGTCAGCTTTCTGTGAGTTGATGGATAATGTGAATTTGGATATTATCTTTTACATCTATGTATATTATTGGATTTAATGAAAAACTTAAGATTAAAAATCATAATATGGAATTTAAAACTTTAACGATTTTTTTTTTAGTTTTGATAGTTTGGATTTAATATTTAGATTCTACCTAAGTAAGATTTCAAAAATTAACCTCATACCTATTATCAACTGCAGTTTGTGACTATATATATATAATTTTTAACTGGTTGTTGAAATAATTCATGATATACATTTACATTCATGGAAAATTTATAAACGGTAAAGATTAAAGGAGAGAGGAATATTATATTTTTAAAATTTTTAAAAATTAAAATCTAATTAAAAATTGGATTTAGAGATTGATTTTCTAAAAAAATAAAAATAAAAATAAAAATTGAGAGCACTCTCACCAAATTGTGAGTGCACCTTAATAGGAGTTTTGTTTTATAATACATAAATGGTCCTCCAAACATACTACCAGTTATATAGTTTATGATGATTTATTGAAAGACATGAATATTAATGTTATTAATGCAATGGCGAGTAAGACTCACAACATTTTGAAATCAATTAAAAATTCAAATTTCTTTATGAAATTATTGGATAAATTCACAGTATATTACAAAACTCTAGATGCATTACGTTTAATGTTTCGATGTTGATGTTGATTTTTTCCTCTCTTCCTCAGCACCTAAGCGAAATGTGTTATTCATATTTGGACAAAATCAATATCTAACCTGAAATGTATATAGTCTTGTAATAGGTAATGAACTTATCTAATAATGCGGTTAAGAAATTTGAATCTTTAATTGATTTCACATTTGAATTTGACACTCATTGCAATAATGAAATATTAATTTACACCCTATTTATTACATAATTGGTATTATATTTGAAGGATGATTTCTGTATCACAAAACAAAACTCCTTAATAATTTTAGGGTAAACTGCTCCCAATTTACCATAATTTTTTTTTTAAGAGAATCAACCTCTTAAATCCTAAATTATAACAAAATAGTGGTTTTTCCAAAACCTTTATTCGTGAAACATTCTCCTCCACTTGAATCATTTGTCACTCTGAATAAATTTTTAATATCACTTGCTATAATATGCCTTGTATATCATCAATCATCCCAGCGAGCATTGAGAATGATATATACATAGTACAAAAGTGAGGATAATTTTTGAAATATTAAATATTTTAAATTTTAAATTCAAACTACAATAAAACTATGAGAATCTTATTAGTAGGTTGAACTTGGAGACTATTTTCCTAAAGAAAAAATAAAATAATAATACCGATTCATTTAGACTCATAATTTGTTAAACGTTAACTTTTCACTCTAAATATATTTAAAATACTTGTAACTGGAACATGCATTACCATCCGAGTATGCACTTCAAGTATTAACAAAATTTCAAACATCAAATAATGGCAATTTATTCACAGATGGCGTCCCAAAGAAAACCAAACTAAAAAAAATATAATACTCAAATCCAAATAATCATATTAAATGGAATGATTTTATTTTTATCCATTTAAAATTTTAAATTAAGTTAATAGACCATTTAAATTCTATTACAAAATTTTAGACTTTTGAAAATGCAGCTAATTCAATTTGGTCCATTTTTAAATTTTCAAACTTTCAAAATTTTATAAACGTAAATAAAGTTTAAATGGTTTATCCATCTAAAGTAAAGCTCCTATTTTATATTTTTTATATTAAAATGAGAAATAAACACATTCTTATTAAAATATATATTTAATCAAAATTTTTTTAAAAAACAATGAATGTCAATCAATATTTTTCACCTTTCGCTCGTGAAAATATTTGAAAATATTTATTTTTAATTAAATATATATATTTTTAATTAAAAATATGTATTTTCAATTTAAATCTATTTTTCAGACTATAGTCTAAATATTATTAAAATTTTAAAAAAAATATTTTTTTTTCAATTTTTTAATCTGAAAAGGCAAAAGAATACATCCTAAACCAATTCTGAATTTTAAAATGATTTTATTGGATACATATATATATATTAATATTAATATTAGCAGTCAATTCTTGTAAGTGTGCTTCTTCTTTCTAGTCTTGTAATCCACTAATATATTTTATGAGTTTGCGTGACCAGAGTACACAACTTTTTTTCAGCTTGATTTCAAATATGTGAGGGATTTTAAGGATTTCATGTTATGTAATTCTAATCATTTTCTCGTGTTTTTCAAAATCAATTAAATTCATGATTTACTAATCCTAATTTATATTATATTGAGAATAAATAAATATATGAACATTATTTTCTATTTTAATATCAATAAAGGGGAGGACAAACGAAAGAGGAAGTAAGTGACCTGGTTTTTCTGTTAGAGAATGCCATGAACGCAGAAAAAATTTCTAATAAGGTAGTTTACTTTGAATATTTAAAAATAATAATAATTAAAAATAAAATTGAATATTAATTTCTGAAAAAATAATCGAATAAAATTGATTTTGGAGTGATGTAAAATAAATTTTAATTTTATATAAAATTATTAAATATAGCTTATATGGTAGGTAAGTGAAAACAATATTAATAAAATATAAAAGAAAAAAATTGAGAAAATCAATTTTCTTAAAAACATCACATGTGAAGTTGCATAGAAAAAACAAACAAAACATTATTTTCTTTAAATATTTGAATAAATAGAGAGACCTCCTCTGGCAAACTAAAATCAAACCCCAGAACAGAGATTTTAAGTGTTCATCCATGGCCAGCAACAGCAGAGCACCTGCACTTCTTCTTCCTCCTTCCACAAAGGTAAAACATTTCATTTCCCCTCCAATTTATTTGTTAAAATAGAAATAAGTGGTCAGGCTCATATATTCATCAGCTCGGAAGCTTACTGATTTTTGTTTGTGTTTACAGAGAATGGAAGAAGGAGCTGGAAGACGCAGAAAACGGTAAGTGGCTACCGCTGGTTTTTGTTTTTGTTTGTGTTAGGATTTTGTTAATGTCAATTTTTTTTTTTCAATTGATTCAGGGAAGCACCTAATATTAATGAACTTGATAACCTGGCGATGGAGAAAGCTCAGCTTCTCCAATCCAAATTGGATCCACAATTTCCAAGCTTCATAAGACTACTGCGGCGGTCTCAAGTTTCTGGAGGGTTTTGGTTGGTAAGTTTCTTTTACAACACAAATTTGTTTATTTTATGAGTGAGTGATTGATTTGGTTTGGTTGTGTACAGGGGATTCCTACAGCTTTCTGTAGTAACCATCTGCCGAAAAGGGACATAGACATTGTTCTAGAAGATGAGGATGGTATAGAAAGTGTATCCAAGTACCTCCTTAGGAAAACCGGTCTCAGTGGAGGATGGAGAGGCTTCTCCACCCGTCACAACTTAAGGGAAGGTGATGCAGCTGTTTTTCATCTGGTAGCTCCATCAAAGTTCAAGGTTAGACAATACATGGTAAGTTTGATTTAATTGAATTGATTTTAACTCTTTGATTTGATTGTAGGTCTACATCATTAGATCGGAAAGTTCTGATGAAGTAGATGGAGCTATTGCTCTGCTAAACTTGGATCCCAACTCAAGACATGGTAAGTTTGCTTAGTTGTTCTACTTCATTTCTACCGTTCTAGTTTTAGTATCTGATTGATGATTTTGGTCTTTTGTTTTTGGTTAAAGAAGCTAGTGTGCCAGATAGAGATGATGAACAAGTAAAGGATTTTGTTGTGGTCTATGATGGAATGGATTTAACAGCCAGAATCTCAGAAAACGGCCTCAGGACCTACTACCAGCTGTGCTGCAGTCAGAAGGCAGTTCTTCATCAGAATCTTAGGAAGGGGTTGGATTCAGAGCTTGTTGTCGGAATGATTCATACCATCCACAACACACTGGATTATATGAAAAATTCTGATCATTCAACAGCTTCACTCCATAATTTGGACATATATTATCAGCATCTAAATGTATCCCTCTCTTTGGGATTAAATGTTGGTTTTCTGCTGACAAGGCTACAGCAGGTGATCAAAATTTGTTCAGATTCGGAACCACAGGAGATTGAAGAAGTAAAATCGAAAAGGGCTAGAGCTATAAAAGAGGGGAATGTCTTACAAGCTAAGCTGTTAGAGAACCGAAGGCTTATTAAAAACTTGGATTCACAGATTGAAAAACATTCTGATAGATTGAAAGCTGTGTACAACCAAGTTGTCAATGCACCTTGGTGAGACGTGAAGGGGGGGTTGAAAATGTCATTATAATAGCTTTTAAACTATAGTTTCAGTTTATGAATATTTTCTTTTTCTTGTGTAATACGATGAGTTCTTAAATATTATGTTATTTATATATGTTAGAAACAATCAAAGTAGTAAATGTAACAGTAAATGAAATACTTGAACATAAAACTTGCGAGATTCAATAACAATTTGGGAAAGGAAAAAAAAAGTATGCATAATTTTAAAATTTTGAATATTGTTAAGAACATACGTATCTCTAAGAAAAATCCTTCTAAGATAAAAATTGTTTATATAATTAAATATTTTAGAAATAATTTCTTTTTTAATTATTATATAAGAATTTTTTTACAAATTTTAAATGTTGAGAAAATTTTGATTAGAAAAATAAAAATAAAAATAAATTGAGATTATTATATAAAAGTATTAATAAGGATAATTAAAAACTCTACCTGAAATCTCCAGATTTATTAACCTGAAATCTCCAGATTTATATGAAGTGTATCTGATATAAAGAAAAAGATTTATTAAAAGGGTATCTGATACAAAGAAAAAACTTAATATCAGTTAGAGAAAAAATAATATAAATTAAATTAAATCTCTATTCTTAATGGAGCTCAATAAAATTATTAAACTCTAGTTTTTCATTTTTTTTCTTTTTTTTTTATAAACATTTTTTTTTAATTAGAAAGAAGCGAGAAAAAAAAAATTAAAGACTAATTATAAAAGTTTTTATACATTGAAATAGTTGTAAGAGAATAGTAATTAGAATAATCAAATCCATACCAGAAATTCAAATTTGTCACTTCTTAAAATCTACATATTTGATACGAGGCTATCTGATATAAAGAAAAAAAATTATATTAAGAAGGAAAAAAAAATTATAAACTAAACGGAATTTCTATATAGTTAGGGAGAAAAAATATATTAAACAGAAAAAAAATACTCAACCTGAAATCTCCACATCTATTTCAACTTCAAATCTGCGTATCTATTAGACCCTAAAATCTCCAGTAGTTCTGTCATCTGCTACAACAAAAAAAACCAATAAAAATAATAATAAATGAAAATCTCTTAATCCAGATTTAATCAAATAGTTTACCTGGAATTTTTGGGTCAGCTACCATTTGAAAGGATATCTGATACATGAAAAAGAAAATTGTTGAAAATTGTAAATCTCTATTCGATCTAAAGATACATATGTTCAACTCTTTTTTACTGTAGAAAGGTAATTGAACTCACCGAGTAAGAAAAATAAAAATCTTTAGATCTCTTAGTGAGTTTGTATACAATGAGAGAAAAATAGATGAAATCTCTGAATCTTTCGGAATATTAAATGCGAAAGGGGAGAGAAAATAAAAATCTGCAAATCGGAAATAAATAAGTATTAAAGAAAGGGTGAAAAAGACATATTGTAAAAGATAAATAAATAAGTATTAATATTCAGAAATTAGAGATAGGTTACGATTTTAAAATATTCAAAATTAAATTTGTGAAATTTCTTTAATTCTTTTATTTTAATTTCTTTTTATTTAAGAAAAATCAACTAACCTTTAGCCAAATTAATTAATTAATTAAATTTATTATTATAAATAAAATAAAATATATAAAATAATTTGATATTTAATTTAATATCTAAAAGTATAGAATAAATAGAATAAAATGTGATTTATATATATATATAAATTATAATTATATGTGTTACATAAAATTTTAAATTTTATAGTTTTGATTCATTTTTTTTTCAATTTTTATTTAAAAAATAAATTGAACTAAATTTATTTATTTTTATTTCATTTTAAAAAATTAAATCAAATCAATTTTTTTTTTTAAAAAAAAGGCAAATGGAATATTTAATTTAACCCAGTTTAATTTAAATCAACGTTAGTTAATTTAATATAAATAATTATATATATATATATAAATCAATAAATAAAATGACAAAATAAATTATATTGATAATATCTCACTCCCTCAAAATGAAAATATATTTTAAATAAAATAAAGTTAAAATGAAATAAATTTCAAGACGAATTTAACAACTCTATTGTGTTTGAAAAATTGGGCTAACAACTTTATTGTATTTGAAAAATTGTAGATTCAAATATTCGTATGGAGTAATATATATTCCTATCTTAAATAAGTTTAATGTATGTGGATTTAATTTACAGAAGATACATTGTATTGTATGTATAATTCATCTGTAAAAACAAAAACAAAAACATGCAAAGACGCGTATTGAAAATGGTGGAGGTCTGTGGGTTTTGAAGAGGAATCATGCATTCATTTAAAGCTGATTTTGGTTCCCAAAGAAGAGTAATTGTAATTGGCTTGGCTGGTCAAAAGCTTCACATAAATGAAAAAAAGACATGCATGCACACCGCCCTCCACGCCCTATCACTTACCACCTTTTCTGCACCACAAATTTTCAATTATGAATTCAATTTTATTTATTTGTTCCTCTGACTATCAATGGCTTCGGTAAATTGTAGTTTTGTTATTAGTAATTTATATCATAATTTAAAATTTTAAATTATTTAAAAATATTTATTTATTTTATCAGAATAAAAGTTATTATTTATATATAGAAATCATTATTATTATTATTTATATGAGTAATTAGTTTTAAATAAAAATAAATAATTATCATAACAAATTTTAGTCTATTAGTATAAAAAATAATATTTTTTAAATACATATAAACATAATTAAAATAGGAACAACACCGGTATAATAAATGTATGTATTTATGACTAATAATGGTAAAAAAACGTCTAAGAGCTACTTCATTCAAGTTAGAGAATATGTATACAAACGTAAAAATTTAATAAATTTTCCATAAAAATAACAATTTAATAAATTGGTTTTATGAGAATATAGATTATGTTTAAGTAAAAAAAATTTAATAAATTTATTAATCATAAAAAAAAATTAAATTATATTTAAATTGCTATATTATTTTCAAATAATTAATTATAAAGTAATAAAATTATTAAATTACACATTCTTTAAGAAAAGAAAATTATATAAATAATTTTTTAATAAATCCAGCGGAACCTTTATAACCTAAAAACCATGAACCTGCCGAACATTTAATAATAATAATAATAATAATAATAATAATAATAATAATAATAATAATAATAATAATAATAATAATAATAATAATAATAAATCAGAAACCATATAGTATACACCTCTGTCTGCCCGCTTTGGCATGGATCAGCCACCGCGAAACCCGAAACAGGATCCGACTCAAAAACCAACTCTGCACCAGATCGATGCCGATGAAGAAGATGAGAACGTGAAGCAGCTACGGGAATGCTCTTTTCTCTACTTGTCTTTACAGGTAACTAAACAATCGTCTTCATATTCCTTTCAATGCGGAAATCAAATGCCCTGAAATTAAAACCCTAGAATTTGCGATTTGCAGGATTGCCTGATCAAGACAGATCGGAATTGGAAATCTTGCCAGTTGGGTACGTTGATTTGCGCTTTTCCTGGGAAAATTCCAAATATTTCTATCTTATTTACCTTGAAAGTTTATGTCTAGCAGAGCTTCAAGCTTTGAATGTTTATGTTTAACAGAGGTTCAAGCTTTGAAGGAATGCAATCAGAGGAGAAACAATATGAAGGAAAAGTGAAGATTTTTATTCAGATTAGAGCCTAATTGACGTTGAAATGTGATCCACTAGGAAACAAATAGGCTGTTTAATGTTTCTGCCAAGAGTTGGCTTATAGAATTTTTGATTCCTCAAATTGTTTTTTGAATCATTGGTCAAATTTATGGTTAGATGAAGGCATTCATAGACCCTTGATACATTCCTGGGCGTTATGTCACTCTTGGGAGATGCTTTGTTTTCTTTCCTTTAATGTAGATCAAAGGTGTGGCTAGATTAGTATGAGTTTTTGATATATAAATGCAAAACTTGAGAGTCTTCAAACAAAGTTATACCATGTTTTGGATATTTTGATGTCAGTTTCTTGCATCAACTTGCAGAGGAAAACAGGTTTATTATGTTGACCAACACTTTGAATAGCAGAGGAATAAATTGCTTGTGTGTTTTTATTATGTGGCCGGCTTTATTCTTGCTCTTTATTCCATGCTTCTGAACTGAACATTCATTATGTTATGTATCTGGTTCGTTGCATTATTGTATCTTGTTTGTGCCCGAGGTTTTGGATCTTTGCTATCATGTCCTTACATAGACATTTCAGAGAAGATAGAAATATTTTTATCAGAATGTTGATCATCAGTTTGAATAGGTGTTAACACTAGCATTTTCCTTTTCCCTGGAATCTGCCAAAGGTTTAACACTTTGATTGATCAAATTCATATGGATTTTACTGTCAATTCAGCAGATGCTTGGAGGCAGCAGAAACAGAAATGTCACTTGAACTAGATGTACTTTTAGACGAAGCAAATGTCATTTATAACAAGTCTGCTAAAACACATCAACATCTGAGGGAGGGAGCCATGAAAGTTCAAAGCTTTATAAGCATAATAGAATAATCAAATCAAGCCTGTTTATTTAGTAACCTTGTAACACCAAGGCATCATTCATAGCCAACAATACACTAGCTTATAGAAAGGCAGAAGAATCAGCAGCAGGAATGAACTTGACTGAAACACTGTTAACACAGTGACGTTCATCAGTTGGAACTTTAAAACCTTCACCTTTGAAAACATGTCCCAAGTGACCTCCACAAGCTGCACATGTGATCTCAGTCCTCCTTCCATCAGGATCAGGCTGCAAAACCAAAACAAATCAATTCAATTCAAGTTTCAACAAAACAGTCCAATCAAATCAAACACTTACAGTGCGGACGATGGCTCCAGGGAAGCCCTCGAAGAACGCAGGCCAACCACAGCCGGAGTCAAACTTGGTGGCGGATTTGTAAAGAGGAGTGCCGCATCCAGCGCAATTATAGACCCCTTCTTCGAAGAATTTGTTGTACTCTCCGGTCCCTTTTAACCTGTGGTCAACGATTAGCTCAATAACCCTAATTCGATGAAATCAGATCAAAATCTAATGTAAAGCAAAAGTCGATAGAGTTCGAAGATTTTACTCTGTTCCTTTCTGTCGGAGAATCCTGAATTGCTCCGGGGAGAGAATCGCTCGCCATTCCTCCTCCGACTTGTTAACAGAGGTGGGTGTCGTTGCCATTGATGAATTGAAGATCGGTACTTGTATGGTTTTATAGATTACTGGCTCTGAAATGAATGAGGATGGAATCTGGGTCTAAAGGAGCTCTCTCTCGTCTGGTGTTGTCTTTATCCATTTTTCTTTTTAATTGAGCGTACTATTGTCATTCAGTTTTTATGAATTGTTTACTGTTCTACCTAAAATATTTAGACCGGCCCAAGCCCGAGTAGAAGAAATTCATTCAAAGCCTCTAGCTAGAAAGACTTGTTGGTGGAGCCTCATTTGATCGAGCGGATTCAGTGGCCGAAAACTGCTGGTTTAAAGGAATTTTAGTTTAGAACTATTGACGAACGGAGTTTTAAATAAGACTTTTGTTATAGATTTGAATAATAGAATGAATTCAAATCCAAATTTTAAAATGGATTGGTATATTAAATAAATTCAAATTCAATTCTATATATATAATATTATAATTTTTAATACATATGTTAAATATTATTATTGTATTAATTAATTTTATTATATTAAATTTAAAAGAAATAAACGAATTCGTGTTGGGTCTGTTTAACTTAAAATATATAAATTCAAAAAAAATGAGTAAAATTTTATTATAAACTTTTTAAAGTTTACCTTCGAGTAAATAAATCATCCAAATTTTATTTAAGTTTATTAATTTGTGAAAGTTTGAAACTTAAAAAATGAACCAACTTAACTAATATATCTTTAAAAACGCTTGTGAAGCGCGCTTCACCAACCTTAAAATTAGCTGTGAAGCTCGCTTCACAGGCTGGTGATGGCGTGAAGCGCGTCTATAAGGACATGTTGGTCAATTTGGTTTATTTTTTAAGTTTCAAACTTTCAAAAGTTTAAAATTTTAAAATAAAGTTTGAATTGTCTATTAACTTAATTTAAAGTTTGAAATGACTAAAAATGAAATCATCTCTTTTACTTTTTACTCATTTTCTAGTTCGCGAATTCAAATTTGAATCTTATATTATCCAAATCTAAATGTAAATCTAATTTTAGATTGGTAAACGGATCCGAATTTGATTTTAGATTCATAAACAAATCGGAATCTAAATCTACATTCCATAAACGTAACGAATTTGAATTCGAATTCAAAGATGTATTCGTTTGGATTTGGTTCACGAACAAGCCAACGCGAGTTGGTCATTTGATGGTAGCAATTTTAAAATTTATTAATTACATAATTCCAAAATATCTTAAGAAACATCAGGGAGAATTCAGAATTATGACTAAAGTGTTTAATTAACACATAAACACATACAAATTCTACTGTATATAAGCAAGTGACATAAACTGTAACACCCGAACCCCCGCCCCGACGGAAAGGGAACGCGGAGATCGGATGTCACATGCGGAAGACAGAAACATAACATACAAATAACAGATAAATAGATAAATACAAATCATATTTAAATCTGAAAGACAGTTCTTACAAATCCAAATTAAAATAGTTCGAAAATAAATCCAAATCCAAATTGTAGTTGAACTACTAGTTCCAAATGTAAGACAATTACATAAAAATATCTCAAGTGTAATTAATCTGAAAACAAATCCAAAACATGTGCAGCGGGTTCAAAATACAGAATTAAATCCAGCAAAGTAAATTGATATGAACTCCAAATTTGAAGAGGATGCCATGTGAATGCTCGATGCTAGTGATATCCTGCTATCCCACCTGACTGTCTGAACTCAGCAATTCCATTCTCAAGAAGGGGTCAAAACATACAAAACAAAAATAGAAACAACGAAGGGTCAGACTATCGATGTCTGGTTAGTAAGTCAATGCCCAACAAACACATACAGATGCGTCTTATTAAACAGAATAGTATGTCATCCACAAATGCAAGTTAGTTAACAACCAAAGGGGTACAAACAGAAGCAAACAAGTTGATTAACAAATCAAGTTATCCCAAAATTAATCCCCTTTAAGTGATCTAGGATATATGATTACAGATTATTGCAATTACCGACTGAAAAAGGCTTTACAGTTATCAAATTATTTTTAGAAGGAAGACCGTAACCGAATAGTAGTTCGGTAAGCAGTCCGGTAGGTTATACGGTCAGAGAGCATTACTAGACTTATCGAATTGTAGTTCGGTAGATATTCCGGTAAGCTATACGGTCAGAGAGCAATTATACGAATCTATGGCAAGTTTAAGTGACAGTTCGGTTCTATTCCGGTATGAAGCTCGGTCAGAGAGTTTCAAGTCTCTCAGACATGCCGAATTGTAATTCGGTACCTAGCTCGGTGAAGAGTTCGGTCAGAGAGGTTGAACAGTCTTCGGAGGTTCATACCGAAGGTAACCTATTCGGTGAGTAATTCGTCCAGAGAGTGAATCTAATGATCTCCAGTCTGACCGAATTATATTTCGGTAACCAGCTCGGTAAGGAGCTCGTCCAGAGACCATCCTACGTTCAGTTTTCCGGTTTTAAGTGGCAGTCCAGTATCTAATCCGGTAAGCAGTCCGGTTACGGACCCTGGGCACTTTTTAAGCCTATTCCAAGTTATTTCGATCGACAAACAAAGTCTAGCTACCTAGTTGGGTCTAATCTAAGCACTTACAGCCAATTAGTAGTCACAATAAACACTACCCAGTGTTAGAATCCAAAAGAAAACAACTAGCAGCAGCCAGAAACAAACCACAACATATCCAACACATAACCAGAAGCAGAAACACATCAATATCACAAAGTTCCGATTACCCAAATTAATTAGGTGTTTAACTTACCAGGCCTGTCCTTAGTCTAATAACAAAATCGGGAACAAAACAGACAGATAGGGTTAAACCCTCAGAGATGGATCAAAGATCCCAGAGATAATGCCGTCACATCCAGAAATAAGCCAAACTCCAGAAATGATGCCGTCACATCCAGAAAATGGTTGGCAATCAAGGCCATATACGCTTTCGCGCATCGATGTATACATCTAATTTTCCCTAACAGCATGCTGGTCTTATCGTATTAACCTTAGGACAGGACTTTAGCAGATTACAAAATTCAGTTTTTCATATAGTAGACATATAGCAAACAAATGTGGACATAAATTCATATGTCCGAACATTATCAAATAATAGGGCAGCAATATTCCCAAGCAAATTATATCAAATGCAGCAGATTAAGTATTCAATCATAGATTTCAACTTATTTTAGTTTAACCAGTTTGCAAACAAATAAACAAACAAATCAAACAAAAGTGAGGGCGTAAACATGGCTACTAACCTTATTCGCTAATAAAAAATATCACCGAAATTACTCCGGTTGACGATCCCCAACTTGGTCTACACCAAATCAAGAATAATTCATAAACTCCCAATTCACGAAAGTTAGGGTTTATACCCCAAAACAATTCAAATCAATTTAAAACCCAATATACCCAAATCATGAAATTGAATCAAGGGTTTCAAAACCCATACCATTATAAATAAAATCCCCAAATCAAATTGTAGAAAATAATCATCAAATCATCAAACCCTAAGTGTAGATAAAATTCTCAAATCTAATAGGAATCAATTTAATTGTGAATTAAAACAAAAGGAGATATAAAAATCATTACCTTGATGAAGAAATCGAAATCAACACCAAATCCCAAGTGAAACTTTGAAAACCGTGATTTGAATTCCGTGGAGAGGTTTTTGCTTTTGAGAGAAAAGCGATGAACACGTGAAAGCCAAATTTTTAGGTTTGTGTGACTAATAAATCAAAACTCTTCTTTTCACTTTTATATGAGTGGCAAATATCGCCATAAACCCACATGTTTAAAATTTTATTAAAAATAACCTCATTTATAAAATAATTACAAAATCATCTCCACTATCCAATTGTTTTCAAAACCAACCCAAAAGTCAACTGAGTCAACTAATTTGGTCAAACCGGAAAAGTCATCATTTTTCAAAAATACCAATTTTACCCTTATAATGAAAATAAATGAAAATAAATAAAAATTAAGAAAATTTTCAAAATTAAGCAGACGAATAGCCCCAGATTACGGACGTGACATAAGCATTGTACGATTCACATAAGATGAGAAAAGAAAGGAAGAAAATGTTTACCGTTCAATTTCGCTTGATCAATAAAATATCACGTTCAGATAATTTCCACTAGTCACCAACTATGTTGCAGTCACGCGGTCAACTTCTCTTGAATTTCCTTCTTGTGTAGATTGCCCATAATCAAAAGTGTGTCTATTCTTTTTTGTATTCCTTTCTGAACACCCGTTTTTGTCACTTATCCTACACATAGGGATGTCAATATGGGTCGTGATACAACGGGTTGACACGAAACGAAATCGATTATTAAGGGTTAGGGTGGAGTAAAACCGTGTCGTGTCAGTAAACGTGTCGAAACGTTTAACCCGTTTAATAATTGTGTCGTGTTCGTGTCGGCATAATCGTGTCACGGGTTGACCCATTTATTGAGGATATATATGTAAATTTAAAATTTAATATTTTATTTATAATTTTTTATTAAATAAAATTAATTTTTATTGAATAACTTGTGTCAACCTGTTTAATGATTGGGTTAACGTGTCAATTTTGTGTTGGTGTGTCAGATTGAATAATATCTCATTTATTAATCGTGACATCGTGACGTGTCCGTGTCAACTCATTTCTAATCGTGTCGTGTTCGTGTTGAAAGTTCACGACCCGTTTAATAATCGTCGTGTTCGTGTCGTATCAAGTTAAACGGGTCCGTGTTCATGGCAGGAAATATGACACGCGAACCCGTTTTGCCAGCTCTACCTACAAAACACAAATACTCATATTTTTCTCTGTGTTGGTAGCAGTTTACCCATTTTGGGTAACTGCCCTCACCCGTGTATTTGACACGTAGATGTTGGTTAGTAGGGTGTATATTACCTGTGAAATTCCAACATTCTCCCACTCACACACGAAGCAACATGTTGACTTTATACTTGCAAATAGTCGGTGTGACAAAAAAAAATGAACCAGTTTCCTGAAAGTCAAAAAATGACTAAAATTTATTTACAATCCTAGACTACAGACATGTATTCACATTAGACATGTTTGGCCCCGTCAAACCAGTGTTCTAACCTGAGGAGTACTTCTCAATCACTACTGTGTTCCCAAGAACCATAGTTTCCTTACTAGCGTGTGATAAGTGTGAATACAGTCAATCTCTTCCAATCTACTCTAATTCTAAAAGTCGATGAAAATAACCGACATCACAGACATGTCACATAGACTGAATTATCATGATCATAGAAAAACATGCTAATGATACAGTCATTATGTTAACACTCCAGACAAAAGAGTGATCGTACTAAGGATCAATATTGGATGGAACTTGCATGATAAGAAGTTGGGACATACTTAATACTTAACTCCCATCAGGTCAACTTAAAAACGTGCATGGTATAAAACATGCGCGACAATGAACCTTGCCATATAAAACGGCGCACATGTCAATATATAGTTTATGTTCATTGTACAGACTATGGCACCAAACTATCTCACAAACTTGATCGCTCATACTCACTAAGTTGAGCGACTTCAAAGTTTAAGTCCGGCTAGTCAGGTATTATGAAATTGGAATCTCATAAGCGATCCTTCATTATGTTTTGGAAGAATCTCATTTTGACAACATGTCAAAGAAACTTACTGTACATTTCCTCGAGTTCTGGAACATCCAATTCACGAACAAAAAATATACAAGTCTCATCCTACATCATCCTTAGATAACCAAGGCGGCTGTGCGTGCAAGTTCACCAACCTTTAACACCTGACGACATACTCTTGGATGATAAGAAACATACCAAATGCATATGCTATAATAAAAAATAACACAAATTATAAATTGCATTCGAACATATATAAACAACAAATATAAAAGGTTCACAACCTACGTAGACCCAACGACCTAGTGTGCTTTGCAAACACATCTCTGGTTACAGCTTTAATTAGGGGGTCTACTATCATATCATGTGTTAATATGTATCTAATAATTACATTCTTCTTAGCCACTATGTCCCTGACAAAGTGATACTTGATCTCTATAAGTCTAGACTTACTGTGATACTTAGCATATTTGGTGTATGCAATTGCTGCCTGACTATCATAGTACACATAAATAAACTCAGGCTCACTCTCATCTAAACTTAAATGTTCTAAAAATCTCTTTAGCCAAACAATTTCCTGCACAGCCATTGAGTAGACAACAAATTATGCTTTCATGTTGGATAAGACTATGCAAATTTGCATTTTACTACTCCAAAAAATATCTCATTGATTTAAAATAAAAGCATATCTAGAAGTAGACTTTCTTGAAGTTAGTACTTAGTTTGAAAATCATGAAGTGAGTCAAGTGTCTTGGAAAGAAAGGTCATTACCGGTGATTTCATAGGTCTCACTTTAGTTCGAAAATGATCCATATATCTATTAATTCTACTTGGGCCTGTTTGGGATTGCTTCTGCTATTGACTTCTGTCTGTAGAAGAAGAGAAGTGGAAGCAATTTCCAGGAAGTTAATATTTTTTACTTCATCTAGAAGTGCTTCTGAGGCAGAAGCACTTCTACCAGTTACCCCAACACCATCTGAAATAACTTTCAGAAGTCATAAGCCAAAAAAAGCCAGAAGCCAAAAAAAGTCAAAAGCCAGTCTATCCAAACAGGCCCTTAATCTCATTTTATTTCATTCCACTTTCTTCCATATTTGGGCTTGATAACCCATTCAATTTGGGCTTGGGCTGCTTAGTTGATGGATCGATTTGTTTTAAAAAGAAGCCGATCTTCTCAGAAAAGCAGCAGCGACAGGTTCAATTAAACATTTGAACATCAAAAGCACTTCAATTTTCAGTTTCCAGTGAATTCCCTCATTCGATTCACAGATACAGAGTCAATTCGAACGCATAGTCAAGAAAGAGAGAAAATAGTATAATACAAACCAATGGACTCAAACCTTTCCGGATTCGGAAGACAGTCCGGCCCCTCAGCTCCGGCCAAGTCTGTCGTCTTCGGCCAAGCGATTCCTCCTTCTTCATCTTCCAGGTTTTCTCCTTTCTTTAATCATCTTGAAAATTTCATCAATTTCTTTAGCGACTTTGTCTTTTTGCTGCATTCTTGTATTTTAGTTGATTTGGACTTTGATTTTGATATCTTGATTGTAATCGAAGTTTCACTATCAATTGATGTTACGTTGTCGAAGCACTGTAGTACTAGTATTGAGCGTGAATATGTTAACGTTGCCGTTTTTATATTTCCCTAGTGGATGAGGAAGTTTTGAGTTCTGGAGTTTAATCTCAGCAAGTTTTTAGTTTGCAAGTATTAATCTTTAGGGTTAACGTTATCGTTTTGTTATGATTGTAGTTTTCCCGTAGTCGTACAGAGGACAATCTCACAGTCACCACCTTTTATAAACCCCAATGATGAATCTGCGATGCCTTCCCAACAATTTGGAGCAAGGTAAAGTCTGCCTTTAATTTCTGATCAACTGTGTCTTGCTCTCCTTTGGATTTTACCTTGCATCTAGGCTTTAGGGTGCACATCTTTCAACCCCTTGTTGAAGAGAATAGTTTGGTTTCTGTTGCATGGATATTCATGTACATCTGATGGTTTCTGACCTATAAACTTAGGTTTGTGTTATAATACGTTTTTCCGCTGTTAACCATGGAAATAATATGGTCATATGCTTCAGGCAATTACCCTTTAGCTGTGATATTGTTATGTGGCTCTGAAAATAATTTTTTCTATGATCAATGATATTTACTGTATGGTAGTATCTAATCAATACCTAATCTTCTTTCAGAGCTGCAGATATTCCCCGTGGATTGGACAATGGACAGACAGCTGTCCGCAAAGATTATGATTCCCAAACTGTTCCAAAATCTTCTTTTGTCTCAGTGCATATTGCCTCGCATAACTCTGGGACTAGTGCTACAGCTAAGATTGCTCGGTTTCAAGACCTTAAAAGGAGTAGATCACCACCTTTCTTGCCAACAGCTGAAGAACTTCCTAGAAACTCAATTACTATTACAAGGTAAGTTCTTCCAATTTGCTGTCTATGCTAATAATTAAATCAATTTTTGGACATACTATTAGGTAATTTACTTCATTTCTAGGGCTTCTACTTTTTTCACTTAAGAACTTTGAATTATGCTGCCCACATGTCCATGTAGGACGCATGAAAACCCTGGGTTTCCTGTTCAAATGTTTCTGGCGGTGATCCCAGACATATTTGGTTCTCATGGTGGCAGAAGTATGATGAGTATGTTAATTCCTGCATAAGCTGTAGTTTTGTATTGATTACATGAATAATGGTTTTGTCTTCTCTACTATCTCTTTAATTTGATGCATAGTTATGTGTGGGTTCTACTTTTTGTTATGTCATCTCCTTGATGAGATCTCTTGATTATTGTTATATTTGCGAACAGGCCCGCTTCAACTTCCCCCCTTGTTGATGATAATAAGAAGTTGCGTGAAAACCCTAGTTATCAGGATCAATCCAGAGTGTCACCTCATTTACGATCATATGATACCGAAGGTTCCATGGGGCAGTTAGCTAATTTGCAAGCCCCTAAACGCACTAAGTCCCCTCTTGTATCATCCGCAAATGGAGTTTCCTGGGATAATCCTCAGCTAATTTCAAATGACAGCAAAAGGTTAAGTACATATATTAGTAAATTGAAGTTTGTATCATCTCTTTACAATTTTCGTTTTTGTTAATGAACTCATTATGTGCTTCCACTGGGGTGTCACAGGTCTAATATCTATTTAGGAGCAACTGATTCTCAATCTCCTTTGAGGTCTGGAATCTCCACAAATAACACTGTCACTTCTATCAGGTCGACCACTTCCCCAGTTTCCAAAAGAACAAGGTTTCCTACTTCTCTTTCTACAAATGAAGGTTATCAGGGTAACTCCAGTTCTAATCAATATGATGATGCTGAGCGGTAAATTGTTGCATACTGAGATCTTCTTTTTGGCAAGGTCCCTAGTTTTTTGCTGTTTTCTGATGTGTGTTTATATATGCACCCTTAAAAAATTTGTAGAGAAATGCAAGCCAAAGCGAAGCGGTTGGCCCGGTTTAGGGTGGAATTGAGTGAAAATGTGGACATTAGTCCTGATGCTGCAGATCATAGGGAATCTAATAGTAAACAAGAACATTTTACTGTTGAAAGGAGAAAATTGCTTGGGGAACGTGCTGCAGAATCATCAAGGGATTATAATGACAGTGGTACATTGGATTATGAAGGCCCAGCAACATCTAGTATTATCATTGGATTATGTTCAGATATGTGTCCTGGTATTTTTCTCACTCCTGGATCTGTGAAGCCAGAAAAAAAGTGATATTTTTTGCTTTCAGTTTAGAATATAAAGTGAGGAGATTTCCTTGGTCTTGGCAATAATATTTCATCTGGAAAAGCTAGATATTTTAATGGCTATTTCATAAAACTTGATTTCCCTGATTTTCTGGTGCTTGAAAGAAAGTAACTGCTGTCAGGTTTTATGCATGAGTACTGAGAATGACATAGATCAAATATTTGATGTGGGAAAGATTTCATCTTATCTCAGAGTCAGAAAGGGCAGAACGAGAAAGAAAAGGAGATCTTGATCAGTATGAGCGTGTGGATGGGGATCGAAATCAAAGTAGTAAATATCTTGCTGTCAAGAAGGTAAATGGCTGAGCTGGAAGTTATTATTTAGCAGGCCAATGAAGACAACTTACTACGATTTTTTTTTTCTTTTTTCGTGGTCTTTACACAGTATAATAGGACTGCTGAGAGAGAAGCAAATTTGATACGTCCTATGCCAATCCTTCAGAAGACAGTTGGTTATCTGCTCAATTTGCTTGATCAGCCTTATAATGAACGGTTCCTAGGCTTGTACAACTTTCTCTGGGATAGGATGAGAGCAGTACGGATGGACCTCAGGATGCAACATATTTTTAACCAAGGAGCTATAACAATGCTGGAGCAAATGGTTTGTCCTTTGTCTTTGTGTTTTGTTCTAATTTCATATAGAACTTGTTGGATCTTGGATAAAAATCAACATTTTTTCGACGTTTGCTTGAATATATTTGGAAAGCTGGTGTGGCACAATTGTCGCTGCTTTCATTGTGCTTGCCTCTCTGATAAGATTCTCTGAGCCGATCCTTGTTTAGGCTGCCCTATATAGCTGTGAAGTTAACTGAATCATGGTTTCTGATACATTATAATATCTTATGTGCATATTTAGTCATCTTCTTATAGATTGTGCTCTTATTTTGTCCTTTTTCTTTGTCTTTTGTTTTGTTTTTTTTTTCTTTATTATTATTTTTAATTTTTATCTCGCCAATCAACCTGTGTAATGATTTAGATATACTTTTTATGTTATGTTTTCATTATATTGTCTACAAAATATTTATGATTGTTGTGGTTTTCAGATAAGGCTTCACATAATTGCTATGCATGAGTTATGCGAATGCATTAAAGGAGAGGGCTTTTCTGAGGGATTTGATGCACATCTCAACATTGAGCAGATGAACAAAACATCAGTAGAACTGTTCCAGATGTATGATGATCACAGGAAAAAAGGGATAAATGTTCCAACGGAAACAGAATTTCGAGGCTATTATGCACTTCTCAAATTGGACAAGCATCCAGGATATAAGGTAGTACATAAACTACTGCAAATTAACTAATTGTTGGGATTCTTTTTTGTCACATTAAAATAATTATTATTGCCAGGTTGAACCTGCAGAATTGTCTCTCGACCTTGCTAAGATGACACCAGAAATGAGACAAATGCCAGAAGTTCTCTTTGCTCGTGATGTTGCTAGGTTTTTTACTTCACTAGTTAATTAATTATTTCCCTTAATGTTTTAAACTTTGTTTAACACTAGAAGTGATTGGCTTATGTAGAGCTTGCAGAACAGGAAATTTTATTGCATTCTTTCGGCTTGCAAGGAAAGCTAGTTACCTGCAGGCATGCCTGATGCATGCTCATTTTGCAAAGGTATTCTGAATTGTGCTGAGAGTGCATGACATGCAATATCATACTGTGAGATTAACTCATTTTTATGTTCCTTGATGTTGTAGTTCTTTTTGTGATTAGGTTGAAAGGAAGTAGGTAGGTATTTTGAGCAAAAGTGACTTGCCAATGTATTTTTTTTCCTAATTCTCGTTTAACTGCTGCTGCTAAATGGAAAGTAATTGCTTACACAATGTTGAGGAAATTTGACGTAAATATCATGTCTTATTCAGAATTTTGTAGAAATTTCATTGTGCTGTCTCCTTTTCAGTGTTGGCATGAATTTTACATTTGAACGACGTACATTGAAGCGAATGTTTTAGTCTATTCTCATGATTGATTTTAAATCTAAAAGCCCAGCATGCAAGTATATAACAAATTTCTTAGTGCAGTTAAGGTTAATATACTATATCATCAGTTAAATGCCTGATGCAAGAGTCAAATCTGTCACTAATTTATTCGTGAGCTAGGAGTTAAGGAAATGCAACTTAATCTATGGGTTACTGATGTTGTTCATGTACAATGCTATGCTTTGATCAGTTACGGACCCAGGCATTAGCTTCTCTACATGCTGGTCTACTGAATAACCAAGGTCTCCCTGTATCTCATGTTGGAAGGTGGCTTGCAATGGAGGTAACTGTCACCTAACTTGGTAATTCAATTTTGTGAAAATTCTTTGCTGAGAACATACCTGTTTGTCTTATGGAGTCTGTGATGGTTCTTTTATTTAGGAGGAAGACATTGAAAGCCTTCTGGAGTATCATGGGTTTTCAATAAAGGAATTTGAAGAGCCATATCTGGTGAAGGATGGACCATTTCTCAATAATGACAAGGACTTTCCTACCAAGTGCTCAAAACTTGTTGATAGGAAAAGGTCGGGGAGTATAGTTGAGGACATCTTAGCTTCTAATCAAGCTATATCATTGCCTACAAGAGCTACAAAACCTATCCAGCCTGGTCAGATTCACAAGCACCATGCAAAAACTACAGTTAAAAGGAAGACCTCCATCTGTCTGGATGCTGAGACCATGCCTCATACTGCTGTCAGTTCACAGCAAAATATGATCACGCCAGAGCAGCCTCAGAGTGAAACATCAATGGTGTATCAACCAAGCAATAATGGTGCCCATAAGGTGCCTAATCCTTATATATCACCCTTGTTTTTTTCAGTTTCTCATAGTTCCCCTAAATCCCAGCCAGCTAAACTGGTAATGGAGGAGAAGGAAAACAGTGATACTTTGTTCAGAATGACTCCTGAGAAAAAACTTCCGGAAGTTGTAGTAGAGGAGAAAGGAAACAAAGTGACTCCAGAGATCAAAATTGGCACAGTTGTGATGGAGGAAAAACGAAACAATGATGCTCTCTTCAGGTTGACTCCAGAAAAGAAAATTGTTTCAGGCACAGAGGGTGTGGCTACGCATGTTGTGTCAAAATCACCTCAGCTAGGAAGATCTCCTAGTTCAAAAAAATATGGTTATTCTGTAGAAAAAGTAGTGCCTCAAAGTGTAGCAATAGATAATCAAGAAGATGACAATCAATCAGATACTTTAAAAGAAAATGAAAATGATGAAGTTATGGAAAGTGAAAATGATGAATCTAGGGAGAAGGAAACTGGAAAAGCTGTGGCTGATCATCTGGAGGAAGAAATTGCACTTGCAAAGCTGAAGCTGGTCATAAGGTTTGATAGCTAGCTCATCAGTGTTTTTTATTGTTAGTTGAATTCCACATATGATCTTATTCAAAATTTTCTCTATTAAGGTTATGGAGACAACGCACATTAAGGCTAAAGGGATTACGTGAACAAAGGCAACTAGCAGCAAATGCTGCATTAAATTGGTTGTCTGCAGGACCACCAATTCGAAGAAATGAGGATGTAAGTGCATATTTGTAAATATTGTATATCTTCTCCTGTTGTACTTGATTCGCAAATATCGAGCCTTGATCTATTAGCTATTTTCCTTGATTACCCGATGGAGAAGCTAGACTATCTCCTGACTTCTTTTCTTGTCATTGCTTTCTAGAGTTTCTCTTGATTTCCTTTGTCATCTTTTCTTTTCAAGATGCTGGTTTTATGGCTGCATGTCATTTTTCTTGTTTTTGTGCTAAGTTTATACAACTTACCTTGGTTTGATTGGATGACGGATAACCCATCTTAAAATTTTTGTACAAAAATGAGAGATTGTGTTCGCTTAGAAATTAACAAAGATGATAAATGTTTCTTTCCATTCTGTTTCATGTATTGTATTATATTGAAACATTTTAAATTTTACTGGCAGCAACATTCTAGTTAACATGCTCATTCTTGCTAACACTCTCTTCTCTTTGCTATGCAGAAATTGAGCTCAATCGGTGGGTTTGATATTGATAATGTAATGAGAGAGAGATCTGAGAAATATGAACACTCCTGGTCTCAACTGAATGTTTCAGATGTGATAGCAAGTATACTATGCAGCAGAAATCCAGATGTTAGATGCCTGTGCTGGAAGATTATTTTATGCACTCAGGACAGTCTTACAGGAAACAAACAGATGAAGAAAAGCAAAGATTCTCAACTGGCAGCTGAGTCATGGTTGCTTTCAAAGCTTATGCCTCCTAAAAAAGATGATTGTGACGATAGTCTATTGGTTTCATCCTCTGGTCTTTCCATTTGGAAGAAGTGGGTTCCTAACAAATCTGATGCTGATCTTACTTGCTGCTTTTCAGTTGTGAAGCAAACAGACTTTGAGCTTCTGAGTGATACACTGTCTGGTGCAAGTGCAATTGTGTTCCTTATATCGGGAAGCACACCATTGAATCTCCAAAAAGTTCAACTCCATAACTTTCTGTACTCAGTACCTGCTGGTGCCCAACTTCCACTTCTAATCTTAAGCGACTCATGCTGTGAAGAGACTTTAGATCCTTTCTCTTATATAGTCCATCAGTTGGGTCTCCATGATGTAGACAAATCTCGGGTGAATAGTTTCTCAGTTAAATTTCTTGCTGGTGACCGAGAGAGTCACTCAGATGGGTTTTTCAGCGATGAGCAACTGAGGGAAGGATTACAGTGGCTAGCCAAAGAATCACCCTTGCAACCTGCTGTTGATTCTGTCAAGACACGAGAACTTGTCTTCACTTACCTCAATCGTGTATTGAAGGGTCTTGACAAGTTGACTGACTATGAAGTGGGTCCAAACCACTGTATCTCAGCTTTCAATGAAGCCATAGATCAATCACTTGGAGCTATCACTACTGCTGTCAGTGCAAATCCTATCTGTTGGCCTTGTCCTGAGATTACATTACTGGAGGATACTGAGATTGCAAACCATTGCTTGCCTAGATCAGGATGGAGTACTTCCGCCAGCATTGAACCTCTCATAACTGCATTAAGGGATCTTAAACTCCCTGCATTTCCTGACGAAATATCCTGGTTGCACAATCGTGGGAGCTTAGGCAAAGAGATTGAGAACCTCAGATTTCAGCTTGAAAATTGCTTGGTCAGCTACCTGACACAGACCTGTCAGATGATGGAATCTCAGCTAGCAACAAAAGAGGCATCAATAATGCTGCAAAGAAGCACAAGGCTTGAGCTTCATAACTCAAGCTACCTCATCATTCCGAATTGGGTTATGATCTTCCGGCGAATATTCAATTGGCGCCTAATGAGTCTTCCCAACGGAAAGTCATCCACAGCTTATGTGTTGAAGGAGCATCTCATTTCTTCACCTCCAGATGATTCAGATGAGTTGGGACTCCAAATTCAAGTATCTTCCTCACCCTACAGCATGACTCGTCTATCCTTTGATGAGATAATGGAAGTTAGCTGCAGCCCATTCAAGACTCAAGCAGCTCTGTCACAACCTCAAGTTTATTATCTTCCAGGAGTGGAATCAAATGCAAATAACATCGTCAGGGATGCAAGGAACTCTTCACAAAACGGCATGCAGTCAGTTGCAGAAGATTTCTCATATATCACGAGGAAATTTAGTGATAAAGCTGGGGAGATAATGGTGTCAAGACAGGTGACGAAGGAAGCTAACAATCTAAGCGAACTTTTGGAACAATGTATCTTAATGCAGAACCAAAATGGCAAGAAATTGTCAATGTATTTTTGACACGTTAATTGGTTGAAGAATGTTGTAACATTAGTACATACTTACCCGGAAAAAGTAGGGTGGTGGTTTATTTTTGTCCCTAATACCAATTCCATTCTATTCCGGTTACTTGTTCAATGTTTAATTGTGATAGATTTCTTCCATATGGCCCTAACCCCTACTTTTCAATTGGGCTCATGAGACTGCATCATCAGTTGGATACTTCTCAATTGAAGGTTTGCTTAAAAAGGCAAAGGCATGTGGGTCTTGGGGTATCACACATCATTGTCTTGTAATGAGGAAACAAGGACAAGACTCCATCAAGAGTTCGTCATGACAGCTACTTTTACCCAACAACTTACATTATTGAGTTGAGTCCATACTGGAAATTGTATGGAAACTTTCGACATCTAAATGAGCAATCAAATTGGAATAAACCATAATTCTATTTTGTGGAGAAAATGTATCCTTATAGTTACATCTATCATCGCAGAATTAAGTATTGGAGAGAGAACAATGAAATTTACATGTGGGATCAGCAATTTCTCAGCAAAAAAAATCGCCATTTATTCTCAAAAAGATCTCCCCCAATCTGCTGATCATTGATTCCCCAACTGAGTCTGCTTTTCTTTTGAACTTCTCCAATTCCTTCTCTGTCTGGTGGAAAGGGGAGCGTTTTCTGCTCCTAAACGGACATTGTGTAGTTACCAGTCAGTAACAGGGTTACAAGTAACGTCAGTCTGGAATCAGTGACCAAAATATACAGCGACTTCTGTCGATTAAGTATACCGCCAACCCCTATATATTCATAGCAGCCAAACATTCAGTAACCACTGGAATAAACTCGCAATGGGGATAAGTATAACTAGGAAAAATTCGGACGTCCAAAGATATATTGTTCTTCAGACACTGAAAAGCCATCATGGTAAATCTAATGAAAAGAAACAAAGAAAAAAAAGGAGGGGATTTGTACCACTTAGGAAAATTCAGACATAGAAATTGAGGGAGCTTCAAAAGGCCTTTCACTTCTACTACTGCAACAAATTAGAGAGTAAAGAATTGCTTAAGACAACGATGTGATTAAAATAGAAGGTTAACTGACATACCAATTCTACAGGCCCTTGATGCACCGGACTTGGAACAATAATAGTTTGACTTCGATTCAGAGATACAGAATGATGATCTGAGATATCGCTTCTGACAGAACGAAAATAATCTGACCCTGAAGCAATTGACATGTCTCTCGTTCCATTCTTTTGAAGAGATGGTGTAAAATTGACACCACCGACTCCATCAGAACCAGACTGCAATAATCAAAAGAACAGGGTTATATTATAAACAAAAACTAAAAATGCATAAAAAAAATAAATATAAAATTCACATTTTAGGAAGAACACATAAAAAGAGGAAATGTAGAGTAGTCCGAATCCAAATCACAATTTCCTCCAATTTGCCTGTGAATCACAAGTTCAACCCAACAATATGATAGACCATTTATAATTAAGCAGTTTTCACACTTTATCAGGTTAGAAGTACTAACAACCAACAATAACCATTAAATCAATGATGTATTCCGAAATGTAATATATTACTGAATGAAAATAGAAAATGGCATCTCCCCTTAACATTCTAACCACACATAGCATCACATAGACAAAAATACACTTCATATCAGTTGGGAGAAGCATAAAAATTCAAAGCTAACAAGCACTGTGATGAGAACCTAATAATTAGCGTTTAATTATTTCTATTTCAAATTAGGGTTAGTTAGTATTTCAATTCCTATTAGGTTTTGTTTTAGTTATTTTACTTTTATTAGTTTTCCTATTTGTATTTCATTAGGTTTTCCTTATTTTTAGGGCATAATATTAGCCTATATAAAGGGCTGATTTATGTAGTTTTATGGATTCAATTCAGATCAGATATCAATAATATTGAGAATATTCTCTAATTATCTTTTTCGGCTTCTCGGCTAATAACCAGTTGCTTGGGCTAGAAGAAAGGCTAACTACCTTGACTCTAGATTATCTATTCGGCTTCTTGGCTAACTACCAAGTGCTTGGGCTAGGGTGAAGGCTAATAACCTAATCTCTAGAGAATTAGCGAACCCTAATTAAGGTGACCTAATTCATATCTATCGGTGAGTGTGTGTGGACTGTTTGGGGGCAGATTTGGGTATTTTGCGGCTGAAGTTAGGTCAAATCCGAGATTGCTTGCTGTACAAGTCAGAGCTGTTGCTTTACTTATCGGTCAAGTTACGAAGATTTGACTAGTATTCAAATCCCTAAAATTAGGTCCTCAACAATTGGTGCTTTCATTGAGAGGTGATAAATTGGTGGTAATGGCGAACTCATGGTTGGATAGAATGGAAAGAAGAAGTAATTATCGACAAGATGATCGAAGATATGAGAATATTGATGGGTTTAGAACAGGAGGTCGAATTGAAAGATGCCCATTACAAAGGGACTGTTGGGTCAATTATGATAATGCCAATGGATGGGATGATTTTAAGTATGGTTGGAGGAACCGCAATCGATGGCAAGAGAGACAACGGGATGATGATGAATATTTTGAATATGATTGGAGGCAACGCAATCGATGGCGAGATGAAGAGAGACGAAGGGATCGATGGAGAGATGACGATTTTGATAACGATTGGCGAGAAACACATAATTACCCACGAAGATCGCGAAAACCAAAGGTGGATATTCCTAGATTTAGTGGAGGCGACCCACATGAATGGCTTGATGAAGTGGATCACTACTTTCGAGTTTATGAAGTTCCTAAGGAGGATAAGGTTAGCACTGCATGTATCTATTTGGATGGTAAGGCTAACAGGTGGTGGAGATGGTTAAGGGCACAATATGAAGAAGAAGAGAGTTATTTAGGGTGGACAGCCTTTGAAAGAGAATTTCTAAGACAATGGGGTCCTTTACCCGTGGTTAATCATCACGGACAGCTCGCAAAACTTAGACAAGAAGGACAGGTACAAACTTATATTGATGAATTTCGAAGGTTACAAACCCTAGCTAGAGGATGGTCTGAGGAAACTTTATTAGGAACATTCATCGAAGGGCTAAAACCTTGGTTATGTCGAGAATTGAAGTTTAAGCAACCGCAACGATTAACCGAGGCAATGAGACTTGCTGAAATACTAGAAGATGGTTATCGTTGGGAGAAGAAGCCATTCAAGGAAAGCAGAGAATTTAAAAACTCAAAAAATTCATTATTATGGAAAGGATCTGAATCAACTCACAAAGGTGATGAGGAGGATATTGAAGGAGACCTCAAAAAAGGAGGCAAGGAAGCAAAGGAGTTGACAATTGATCAAGTTCAAATTAACTCAGCTGATACTAGTGATGACAATGAAGATGAGATTGTTCGTGACAATGAAAATGATATTGTTCGTGACAATGAAGAGAAGATTGTTAGTGAGGAGAAGGTAAATCATGAAGAGAAGATTGTTCGTGAGGAAAAGATAAATGTGCAAGATGTGGGAATTATAGTTGATTTACATGTTTTATCGAGTGTTGGAGTAGATTTTGTGTTTGGCGATGAGTGGAGAAACAATAGGCAAACATGGAATTCAAAAAGACAACGGATCCGAAGTTAGGAAGAAGGAAGTGTCATTGGACTACTCTATCTTTTAAGAAGCAATGTGTTCAAATGATGGAAGTCTTAAACAAGAATGATCATGGTTTCGCATTCATTAGTGCGGGAGATAACTACGCGAGGGGTAATGAGATAGATGAACGTGAAAGGAAGAAGATAAAAGGATTTCAGAACCCCATCCTTGAGGGCAAGGATGTTTTTGAAGACCGGGGGAATGATGAGAACCTAATAATTAGGGTTTAATTATTTCTATTTCAAATTAGGGTTAGTTAGTATTTCAATTCCTATTAGGTTTTGTTTTAGTTATTTTACATTTATTAGTTTTCCTATTTGTATTTCATTAGGTTTTCCTTATTTTTAGGGCATAATATTAGCCTATATAAAGGGCTGATTTATGTAGTTTTATGGATTCAATTCAGATCAGATATCAATAATATTGAGAATATTCTCTAATTATCTTTTTCGGCTTCTCGGCTAATAACCAGTTGCTTGGGCTAGAAGAAAGGCTAACTACCTTGACTCTAGATTATCTATTCGGCTTCTTGGCTAACTACCAAGTGTTTGGGCTAGGGTGAAGGCTAATAACCTAATCTCTAGAGAATTAGCGAACCCTAATTAAGGTGACCTAATTCATATCTATCGGTGAGTGTGTGTGGACTGTTTGGGGGCAGATTTGGGTATTTTGCGGCTGAAGTTAGGTCAAATCCGAGATTGCTTGCTGTACAAGTCAGAGCTGTTGCTTTACTTATCGGTCAAGTTACGAAGATTTGACTAGTATTCAAATCCCTAAAATTAGGTCCTCAACACACTGTAAGAATTTAACGCAACTTACAAGGGAGAAGCCTTTAATTTGTACTATAATGATAGTGATATCATCTGTCCGATTTTCATGCTCCAACCAGAGTCTGTATGATTCTCCAGCGATGGCTGAGCATGCATCCCGAGGGTCCGAATACTTTGCTGCCTGAAACAAGAAACAAAATGACATATTAAGGGAAGGAACAAAGTTGCTAAACTAAAAATGAGCAATCTGAGATGTACATCAATAACTTATAAGTTATTATAGAGAAAACTTTATGCTGAAAACACAAGCCAACAGGATGATCCTCTGCCAGAAAATATAAATATTTATCAAAAAGAAGAAAGTCTGAGTCATTTTTCAATAAATTGTCCAAGAAAAAAAATACAACAATTTATAACATTTACCTGCAACCACTATTATCTACCTCTTATGACAGGTCAATGTGTTCAATTAATATATATATACACACACATATATATAGGTAGATATATGCAGATATTTGAAACTGATCTATCATTATCAGCCTGAAGTATTCAAAGAAATTTATTTGCGTGATGACAAAGTTGCACTGTAAGACAAATCCAAAATAAAAGGTTTGGTACTCTGCTTCAATTCTGTCTGCTTGGATGGAAAAAATAAACAACACAAGTAGAAGCAGCAAACAATCAATGCAGTTCATGACAACTTGCAACACACAATGATCATTTACACAATCATCCAACCCAATTCGGTGGGGGGGGGGGGGGGGGGGGGGGGGGGGAGGGAATCAATCTACAGTACTACTCAAATCAAGATACTAATGATCCACATTCACCCATTCCTGTAGGATAAATAAGACAACATTGCCAATCTAATAAATAAAGGTGGCTTTCAGATAGAAGATTAATTGCTTCAATTGAATATGACAATGATGAAACATGGAGCACATCCCTGACAGTAGGGCCAGCTAGGGTCAACAAATAAACAGAGAAACATCAAGCTCTCAAAGAAACAAAAATTTACTCTTCTATTCAGGCTAGATCTAGCAATTTAGTGATCCAATGAAATTCCTCCGGTTCGTAAGTAATTTTTTCATACTTAACTTCTCATTAGTTTATTTATTTATTTATTTATTTTATTTAATGTATCAGTGAAACATGACGCTCTCATATGGTCAAGCAAATATATTTTACAAATAAGTATGCATACTGAATGTTATTAACCATCATGCATAATGAATTTGATCAAAAGCTTCACCAGCTACACTAGGACAGTGACAAGAGAGAAGAATAATTAGCAGAACACACAGGATGAAGATTCAATCAATGTATGGCAGCAACAAAATTATGAAGATATAAATAATCCAAGCAATAAAAAAGGAAAAGAGATTCATCATCATCAATATACTATAAAAACTAGTGTAAATTCTCATACCATGTCAACCACCGCTTGGCTTGAAATAAACTCAAAAACTCCATCACTTGCAACAACAAAAAACAAATGGTTAGGCATAAGATGCAAAACCAACACTTCAGGGTCAGCAACCACACCAATCTTCTCTGCAGTACTATCTCCTACACTTCTTGTAAACGCAGTACCTGGGTACATACCATTTTGCACCCACAACCTTGGAGGATCACCCCCTTCACTCTCTTCATCACCCCATGTCTGAATATTTGGGTCTTTGAGTCCTTCCACTTGATCAACACTCAAAACCCTAGCCCCACAGGCCTTCACTCTCTCACACTCATCTTTCCTAAATGGGGTTTGATCACTAGACAAATCATCTGCCACAATCCTATTCCCATCTTTAATGGCTAGAACAGCTCTTGAATCACCTACATTGGCAACAAAAATCTTATCGCCAACAAGAAGAACAGTAATGGCAGTAGTACCACTCATTGAATCATCAATTTCACTATGCCGCAAATCATCATTCACCATGGAAAAGGCTGAATGGTAAGCATTAACAGGATCCTCCAACAACCTCGAATCATTAGCCAATATCTCAACCAGTCTTTCCTTAACGAAGTTAGAACATTGGGTACCACACAGACCATGCCCATCAAATACACCAAAGAAATGAACATTTGGGTTACCTTGAAGACGCGTTTTGATGCAGAAACTGTCCTGGTTCTCCTTATCCGGCGAGTCCGGATAGTAACCCCGTTGTGTCAAGACAGCATAGTCCAAGCTGAAGCCGTGTGAAGGAACCGGGACACTCTCCAATGACCTCTGTGTCAGCACGTGCTTGCTTTGAGGTCCCAACTGAGAATCACCATCCGTCGAAGAGGACGAAGGGTATCGACTGCAGCACTTGCCGTGAACGCAACCCATGAATTTCTTCTTGGCAAATGAAATCAAAAAATAAGAACAAACCAACGGAACAGAAGTGCACACCAACTGTTTGATACAATGCCTAAAAGAAAAAACACGGGGCTTCCCAGGCAAAAACAGAGCCATGAAATTCTTGGGTGAAATCGCCAACTGGGTATTCTTTAATCTCAACATTGTTATCCACAACACAGAAAATCTCCGAACAACCCATTTTCACCAACCCTAATATATATAATACACCAAAAACCCTAGAAACAAAAAATCGAAAAGACTCACGTCTGTCTAGAGCGAATATTAGAATTTCACTTTGTTAGTTGGTGACTCCAAATAAAGTTGTCGACGAACAGAGACGAGAATTCGGAAAAGAAAACCCAGTTGAAGAAGCAAGATTTTGAAAATGCGAATCCGATTAACAAATCGTTAAATTGAAGAGAGGCAGTGAGATCATGTAATTGGGGTTGTTGTCTCTATTGTGGGGTCGATGAATAAAATGAACTTTTTTGAAAGGGTACAATACACAATAAAAGATCAGAAGATTCAGGGCTCAAGAAGATGATAAACGGGAGCAAACTCAGAACCCCATACTTAAATCAACAAGAAAGAGCAAACAAATGGTTGTGTCATTGATTTTTGAAAGAGCGAGAGAGAGATTGATGAGAGATTCGATATGTGTGCGTGCATGGTTGGGTTGGGTCTGCACAAAAACAAAAGGCTCACTTCCCGATAAACCAGACCTTTAAACACTGTTTAACCAAACGTGTGAACAACATTTCCTTACTTCAATAATTTTTCATTTTTAATGTTCTCCTCTTTAAAGTACAACTATCTTTATATTTATATTTTTAAAAATATTTTTTTTTAAAATTTTATTTATAGCCCTAATGTCCAAACCCTACTTGCAAACGATCACAATCACAAGTTCCACTCGTTTAAAATTTGACTTGAACTCGATTCAAATAATTTTCCGATGACTCGAGTTTGATTCCAAATTTTAACAAAGTAGTTTCAAGTCTCAAAGGACTTATACAAATTTAATAAATTATATATATTTATATTATTTTTATAAAATTATATTAAAGTAATATATCAAAATTAATATTTTATTTAGTATATTTAAACGAGCCAAATACAAACCGAAATTTCGGAACGAATCCGAATTTATATATAAATTTATGTGTTCGAATCCGAACTTAAAAATAAACTGAGTATGAATTTCAAACCCGAACTTCTGATAAATTAGTCGAATCTGACTCGATTCAAATAAATACCTATTTTATATCTTATTAAATTATTATAGTTTTTAAAATAATCATTCAAATTAATTTAATTTTTAAAGTTTATTAATTTTTTTATTAAATAAAAGACTTAAATCAATCTTTTTAAATTAATAATTTTTTTATTTTATAAAAATATAATTAATTAAATATTTAAATTATAAAAATTAAATTAATCCATCGTGAAATTAAAAAATTAATTTTAAAAATGTACCTAAATTTTATTTTTAACTTTTTATTTGGGCAAATTATTATTAATAGCGTTGGATAATTGGTGGATGAACCTCTATCTTTTTATAAGTTAAAAATAATAATAAAAAAAATAAAATAGAAATACTAATTTCTAAATTCTACTTTTCTTCTATCTTGCGAAGGCAAAAAAGCAGAAGCAACGCTAAAAATGCAAGTTTGTCTTCCTGGAAAGTGATGGTTTCATGAATAAGGTAAAAGCTTAGTTTGGTTGAAATGAATTGGAAGTTTCTTTCTCTTTAGTTAACAAGAGAAGTTCTCATGCACCAAGTAATGTCTTCTTCAACCAGATGTGACTTCAGAGAACACAAGTCTCTGTCTCCAACCAAAATTCCAAATCTGCTTTTGGAGAAGAAGAAAAAAAGCTTTTAGATTTTTAGTAACTTATTTCAATATACTACATATGCTATACACCAATAATGTCTCTCTCACATGACCTATTTGTCCCCACCAATCTCCTTTTTCTCATTCATATCTCTCTGATCATAACTTATCTAAGTCAATTCCAATTAACAATATCATGATTATTAACCTCAGTTTAATAATAAAATAACCAATTTACTCTTTCTTTGTGTTTGCCAGTCAGTAAATAAAAATTATAATAATAATTATGTAATTAAATCTCCCACTCATTTTTATCATTTCTAAAGTTGACATTTGATTATTATATTTGTATGTACCAAACCAAACCATGCCAATCTTGGCATGCCAACACAAATGCTCAACAACCCCACTAGTTTTTAACCCAAATAGGTTGCACTAGTAAAAGATAGATTATATATATTTTTAATGTGGTGATATCAAACTCTTTTGTTTGTTTTGTTGCTTTTGTTGGATTTGCAGATTAAATTTCCAAGAAGAATCCAAAATCTTTCTAGGAAAGTTATTTAAAAATAAATAAATAAATGGTATGGTATGGTATGGTATGGGTTGATGGGCTAAGCTTGGATACAAGGTTTGGAATGATTCTTATTCACATAGTAATCACAATGCATTTTCATGTGGGTGTAATCTATCTGGTATTGATTTAGATTCTTGCTTTAGAATATGGGAACAAAAGTGACGAAATACAATTCAAAGATAAGATGTATGGATTAAGTGAATTGACTTGTCTTTAGAATATGCATGATTCACATGTCTTGCATTTTACATCACTTTTATGGTCAATATATTCCATATTGAGAGCCTAATATATTTGAATCTTCTAATCTAATATGTTTTGGAAATTTTTGTTAGTATCACTATGGAATATTTTTTAAAAATATAAATAAAAGTTGAAATGTGACAAATTGAATTTTGGTACCCATATTTGATATGGAGTTGTTAATTAATAATAAACACTATAGAAGTGCTATACAGGAACAAGGGTTCAACACAAAAGCTTTTCACATTTTTTTTTTATTGAATTCAAAGAAAATAATTATAGGCATCTACATTTGCATGAATAATATATGTACATTTGTCGTGATAACAACTATTATCAAGGATTTCTTGACAAATGGAAAGCTAATGTATCAAAATATGTAATGGTATGATTTTGGTAGAAATGCACTTATTTAATTTCCTCCCTGCATCATCAAAAAATATTATGAGAAAAATTCAGTAAAATAAAAAAAATAATCTGAAAAAAATAATTGAATTCAGGAGTGCACTCTTTTTAATGAGAATAACGTAATTTAATAATAAGGAGAATTTTCGTCGGAGATAATAGTACATTAGAATATCTTTGTTAACAAATCAATTAGACTATTTGTAAATTTGTAGAATTTATGAATATATATATATATATATATTATTATATTCCATTTAACATACTAGTAAAAAGCCATACATGCCACTATTAAAAAAATGTTATACATGCCACTATTAAAAAAATGTTATAAATTATTTAGCCTAATGTTTTTCATTAGGCACAAATAAATTTGTATTTCAATTAGAAAAGTAATAAATACATCTAAAATTTTAAAAAGAAAATTCAATAAATAAATCATCCTTTTATACCAAACACACTATAATAAAAATTTTAATCATATGAATCCATGATTATTTGTAAATTTATAATAACTATATAATAAAAAAACATCAAAATAAATTAAAAAAATTAAATTTTTTAAAAAAATTAAAGCTATTTTTTCAAAAAAATTAATTTTAAAATTTTTTAATAAGAAAATATTTTTTAATATTTTTTTAATTTTGAACTGCTACAATTATGTCATTCATATGGTTCACACAGTGAACTGCCTTAATTAGATCATTTGAGGCAGTGCATATAGTGCATCGTCACGATTAACTTTAATTGTGGCAATTCACACGATGAACTGTCTCAATTATGTCATTTGTGCTCGTTCTTATAGTAAATTGTTCTGAATGATTTCAATTGTAGCGGTTCATAGAGTAAACTACTACAAATGACATAATTGTGACGGTTTTCCATAATTGATACGGCACACAAAAGTTAAAAATATTGTAGTGATAGAGGCAAATATAGTGTGATGATCCAACATATTTCTATCATTCTCTTTAGGTTTAAATGGATTGTTTTAAGAAATAAAAGGACGAACATACATTTTTCCAAATTAAATTTTTGCTGAATAAACTTTTTGATGAACTAGTTATTCCATCTATTTTATGTTTAATTTCCAATTTAAGATATTTCTTTTGTGTCCCCAGAATTTTCTCTTCTAATCCACTTTCTAAATATTTAATAGTAATTTGGATTTCATCTTAAATTTCAATTAAATTCATCATCGCATACACATAACGATTCATATATACACCATATGAAAATTAGGAAGGTTAAGTTCATTTCTGTTCGGTGAATTAACCATTTTCCATGTTTATACAATCCACAATTAGGTGGAAACATCATTTCATCAATTAAACCAAAACACACAATCACATATGCAACCAACATCCATGATTTGTCCATTTGACCCGACAAATTGAAGGTCACAACCTTCACATGGATATTGACATATATTTAAATTGATTTAAAAATCTCAAAATTTTAAAATTCAATTTGGACACTCGATACCAAATAAGGATGATTACTTTTTTCCCAAGTAACATTTGGTTAGCATTGACAAAGTTCAAAGATAAATCGTGGAAGTACCAAATGAACCGTTGAAACAAGATAACCTACATTGATGGAAGCCAACCTAAGGCAACCTGGTCAACCACAGTCAAGCGAGCATGATTCCGGTTACTAAGTTCATAAATGATACATTTAAGTGTAAAGGTAAGAAAACACCATTCTGAAATCATTCAAGAAAGGTTTATTATATAACAAGCATAGATTGTATTAAATACCCAAATTCCACATTTGGTTCAACATAACTTGAAGAAATATTATTCAAACTTTAGTCAATCTCAAAATACCATTAAATAGTTTGGAAGTAGATTAGGAACAACTTGGAATTGGTAGAATTTACATAAAATTTTTCTTTGGAAGACAACTAAAGTCATCTGATTGTCACAAGAGATCTTTTATTTTTTGAAAGTCCATTCATTTAAAAATTTGATCACTTATTTAATATATAAAACTCACATGATAATTCAAGAGGTCCAAAGTACCTATATCAAATAACCTTTAAGTTGTAAAACTTGGTTTTTAAAAATTCAAAGGATTTTATACCCTTGGAGGAGTTTGAAAATATCGAACATCAATTGATACATTTTCTGATTTTAAAAGATATGGTTGGATAGAGGACTTCAATACGAACCCGTAGCCACAAAACGGCACCTAATTCAGAGTCCAGACGAAGGAGAATGGAAGCCGGAAAATTTATTGTTCAGACCTGGGCGTCCTGGTAAGCCTGACCAGGGCGCAAACCATGGCGCCCAGAGTGTAAAACAGCTGCGATACCCATTTTTGCATCCAGGTTTGCGTCCTGGTCACTTACCAGGGCGTATGGCTAAGGCGCCCAATGTTCCAAAGGTTCAAAAGTCATTGTTTCTCCAAAATTTTCAAACTAAAGCTTTTATTAAAGTTTACAAATCATTCCAAAAATAATTTATGAACTTATTAGACATCTAAAATACTTAAAAACAACCTAGAATCAAAGTATTAAAACACATTTGATTCAAGATTCTTTTAGTTCCAAAACATCTTATATAAAACTTCAACACACCAAAACTTTCTCAAATCCTTTCCAAAACTTTTAAGCAAGGTTTGTAAATCCAATGGGAACCAAAAATGGACATAAATACATAAGGGACTCTACAAGTTCATATTTATTTGATAAGAAGGATTTGACTAAGGGTTGGTTTCCCAAAACACATCCAAACAACATATATCAAACACAATCTCATACAATCAAAATTTTGTTTTTGTAGCATTAAACTACAAGTTTCAAATGTAATATAAGTTTAAGGCATCATCAATCATCAAGTCTTACCAAGTTGATTCTTGAAACTTATTTATGAGTTATCAAGCAACTTATTGTCATGTTATTCATTAGCAAATAATTTTCTTTAGCATGATTATTACAAATATTTCTCTAATTTATTATTTGAAACTAATTTTACCAAATATAGTTAGTGTTCACCAAGTTCAACATCTTAGGGCACTAGAACCATTTTGCTATTTATTACCAAGTTTGGTTTGATTAAACCACAATCATTCAGTTAATAACAGGATTAGCATCATTTAGCCATTTATTCAAGTTCATCACTATACAAATCAAAGCCAAAGAACACATCCACATCGATTTTGATTTATTGCCTTTGATTTCAACCTATATAGAGAAAACGATACATAAATGGGCTGAAGCCCCAGGAGATTTGAAGATCAAGCATATCATGTACAAGGGGTCAAAGACCAAATGGAGGATCCAAAAATCAAATAGGGGATCCAAAAAGGATCGCTTGATGTCGTCGCATCCAGAGAGGATCGTCACCCTAAATAAGCGACACTTCAAGCCAAATTCAATTTTCATATTTGAAGTATATTTCTGAGTTTCCCTATGGCATGCAGTCAATGTCACACATGCCAAATAACCACGTTAGGCACCATGTTAACATTGAAAGGTTAACTGATCCAAAATGACAAGTACATGAGACTAACTGATGCGTCAATTTGTATAGGGGGTAACTGAGAAAATTTTATAAATATGTAAATAAAAATAATTTTAAAAATACATAAATATAATCAAGCATTATATCTTATTTTTGGTTTCATTCATCTAACCATCCATTTTAGATTGTTTAAATAAATCATCATTTTAAATTTATTTCAAAATAATAATTTTAAAACCATTTAAAATACGATTTATAAATTTCATTTAAATAATTGTTCAATCTATTTAATTTCTTTTAACTATCTTTTTTATTTTTTTTAAATTTTTATAATATCTTTTGTAATGATATTGTGACTCGTTAGGGACGAATAATATTTTGTCCTTGTGTCAACTTTGTTTTATATTCTAATTCGAGTGATTCAATATCTAATAACATTAGTTAATCCCCAATTTTTTTAATGATGATTATTTAAAGTGTTTAAAGTAGATAGTTAGGTGAATCAGATATATAATAAGTTATAATATGTAATTATATATATATATATATATATATATTTATTTTAAAATAATTTTATTTACGTATTTTTAAATTTATAAAATTTATCAATTAACCCCTATAGAAATTATCGTCTCAATTAATCCTATGTAGTTGTGATTTTATCTCAATTAACCCCTCAGTAGTGTCGTGGTCACTTAATGTGTGAGGTAAAAACCGTATATGGCATCAATATCACATATCAAATGATTATATCAGACACAAAATTGATACAGAATTAAGGAAGACTAACTGAGACCACAATCTATACAGAAAGTTAATTGAAAAAATTTTACAAGTAGCCAGAGCCATTTATTATTTACCCCTTCTCTATATTTATGAAATTACAATACTTCAAAATGGCATATACACCTCATATCGTATTTTTAATGTAAAATGCAGTAAATTGTGTATGAGCCCATCAAGGCCTTGTATAACAACTCGTATTAAAATTAATGAGACCTCAAACTAATGGGCCTAACCCGTGGTTACTTGGTCACTCAAAATCCACGTTGCTTCAATAAAACTAATGCTCAGGTTTGGTCAACCTTCAATTAATTTATTGATTCACTTTAGGAGTTAGCTGCCTCTGAAACGAACAAAAATTCTCTACCTCTGTGTTTTTTCCGGTCTAATTATACCTAAATGTTTCTTTAGCACTATCAATATTACAGAATCGATGTTAAAGTTCATAAATTTTATTTACCATTCTAATTTATAAATTGAAAAAAAAAAGTAAAAAAAAAATAAATATTTCCATAATCAAATATAATAAATAAAAAATGGTCAAAATCAACCTTATTGATAGCTTCAATACACACCATTCTTAATTACTTCTTCACCTAGACCTCAACAATCCTACAAAATTAGTATAGCACACTTGTATCACTATAATGTGATGGTTGATCCTTTTATATATCCACCAATACTAGAAGTCAAAATCACAACCACAAAAATTGACATTGATAGATTCAACTTTAATAAAATCAAATGTTATAGAAGCCATCCATTTTTGTCACATGATCTTAAAAAGTTGACCCATGTCAAAATCATCATAATTTATTCGAGAGAAACTTAATCAACTTCATACTATCAGATTAAGTTGAAATCAGAAGTAAAGTTTCCGAGTTAATGGACTCGATTCATATAGTCGCCACAATATTAATATAAAAATCAAACAACATATAATAGTAATAAGTCAAAGACAGAAAGACATTGCTATTGAACCAATAATTAAAAGCCACGTAAGCAGAATGACATGGACGTACTAAACATGTCAAAGTCCAATTATAGTCTCGTGCAAATCATGCTACAACACGACAAAGAAACATATAAATAATAAAAAAATAATAATAGTAGTAAGGATAATAATAGGGAAAATGCAAGCCTGGTTGTGATTCCCACGTCAGACCACAATCATCCTACACAACAACATTGTCATGCAAACCCATTTCCCACCACTTCATTCATATAATTACAAACAACCCAAATCATGTATTGCTTGCCAGAAATGAATATAAGATAAATAGAATAATTGAAACAATTTATAGAATTAAAAAGAAAAGTTGATATAAACCTCAAATAAACATTGTGCACCTTTTTTTTTCTTTTTTTTTTTTTTTTTTTTTTTTTTTTTTTCTTATCACTCCTCCACTACTACACAATAAGCTCAAAACTCTTAGGCGTGACAAGCCTAAGTGGGGTGCAGTATCATTATCACTCACTCCCCAACTCGATTCTACTACTTCAATGTCTCCCCCACATTGTCATCCAATCACATTCCTCCACGTCTTCATCGCCCCCATGCCTACAATTTTTACTAAAACCCTAATCTCTAACCACGTACCAATTCATCATCATGTTCATGTGTATATCATCTACCAATAGTAGCCTTGTATATATATATTTATATAATATATATATATCAATCACTTCCGACGAATACTCGTAAAAGTTTGGAACACTACGCTGCCGGCGGCCGGAAACTCATCGACGACAGAACTCCGACATTTCAAACCGAGAGGCTCGAAAGCATGAGCGACACGTGTCCATACCTCGTGACTTGAACAAGTAGTGGCAACGGAAACAGTCGATGGTTTAAAAACCTGAACAACTTTCTTCAACATCTTGATGACGTCATCGGCTTCGTCATATACGGACCCCACACACTCATAACTGGCGTAACTGAATCCGTCTTCTGGAGTGACGTGGATGGTAGAGTAACGGTGACCGTCAATGCCGTTCATAGAGTAACCGCAAGGGTCAAAAGCAAAGTCACATATTATAGACCCCGGATTGATATCGCCTATACCGGTAATATTCGTCATCTCTTTACCCGCCACGTCACCGTTGATACGATCATTCGGACGGTTGAGATAGAATTTGCGAGCCATGACGCGATCCAGCTCGGTCATGCAAATCTCCATAGTGAATGAAGCGTTGTTATTGTCATGATGATGAGTCGGGTCACATGCGGTGAACACGTGCCAGGAATGAGAGGGGAGTTTGGAAGGCATAACAGAGGCTTTACGAAAACAGAGAGAGATTGGGAGACTCTGTTCCAAGTAAATGACTTCTTCTTTGAAATTGTTGTAAGGAAAAGGTTGTGCTTTGGGGAAGATAAAGCTGCCACGCGTATATCTACAAGAGTAGAGCGTGAGGCCGAGATTCAAAGCCTGGTTAATCAATGGACGGACGGATTTCAACAACTGGGTGGTCCCACAAGTTTTGATAATAATCTTCGTAGGGTATACAAACATACTCGATTCGGACAGAACATAAGCGTCGAAATATCGGTTAGCGACAGCTGATACAATACTACATTGAACGGCGTCGAGGACTTGAGTGAGTGAGTCGAAGTCGAGAAGTCTGAGACCCATTTGGGAGATTGGAGAATCTGTGTTGGTGGAAAAGAAGCGAAGCTCTAGACGCTTCTCAAAGCCTTCGAAACCGGAAGCAGCCATTTTTTAGAGAAATGAAAACAGAGGAGGAACAGGGGAAGTTTGGTGGAGATGAGAGAGAGAGATGGGAGGGCAAATGATATTTATAGGTGAAGTGAGAGAGGGCATGCGGGTGAGGCAACCAAGAATCATGATTGTAGGCATAATGAAGTGAATAAGATGATGATGATATATGTTATGTTATGTTATGTTACATTTTGTAAATATAGAGAAAAAGAGAGATTGATAAGATTTTGATTCTGGGTTCAGACAGAGACATGAACACAGATCGGATTTTATGCCCACGCGCGTGAGAACACAACAGAACAGAACACCATGTATGTCCAATTCCTATCAGATCTCTCTCAATCTATTAATCTTCCGATACCTCATGAGTACCAATGAAACCAGTTTTGACAAAATGAGTATGTACTATATAAATAAATATACATATGAATGTAGTGCACTGTAAGAATGGTTTTTATCTTGTAAAAATTTACTTCAATAGTAAGAAATTGATGTGTTTTTGCTATTGAATCAAGCAAAGGTGATTAGCCAACAAATTGGGGGGATTAGTAGGGGATAAACATAATCAAATCATTGAATCACTTTTTAGTATTCCTTTCTTTTGATTGCTACATGTCTGCTCAATAGAATAAAACTCATTATAAAAAGAAAAAACACCCACTAATTAAGATCAATTCAATAATAATGAACAAAAAAGCCCATAAAATAGGTCAGGTCAGGTTCAAAATACTAGTTTGGACTATTAATCAAGTCAAACGTATTTTAGCATGACATAATAATAGAGTAAGGACTAAATGTCTCAGTTCATGACAACAATTATCTGTTTCGTTATCATCAGAAGTGGGTGATGAACTCGATTTGCCGTTTGTAAATGTCTATACAAAAACTGACGTGTATAAGTTTTTAAGGTTTTTATTTTTTGTGAAAAGAACAGTAGATGGGATGATGAATTAGTGAAGAAATTGGTTAATAGGGACAGGTGTTAATTAAACAAAAGGTAGACGTGCCCAAATATCATCAATATATAAGTTTATGGAAAACAGAGAAATAATAAGATGTGAAAAATGAAAGAAAAGGAGAATCAGGCGTGGCAGGAAAATAATGAATGTGAAAAAAAATGTATTTAAATATATAAATATACATAAGGGAAGGGAGGCCCCGTACGTGAAATGAAAAGCAATTGAAATGATTTGTATTCGCCATGCAAATTCATGTAGGAGAGGCAGTATCATCATCTCTTCTTTTTTGCAACCATATAACTCTAGATAATTCAATTAAATTAAGCCAAAAGAGTGTTAAACCCTTTTGAGTTTGAAAAGTTTATGCTATAATCACCATTTCATGTCGAGATTATGTGATACATTTATACATGTATGCAAATATATATAAAGACTCTTGTCTTCTCTATTCTTTTTGTTTTTATTTTTATTTTTATTTTTTTTTCACTTAACTTACTCGATAGTGGTTCTAAAGAGACTTGTATCATGTATGTATATGACCGCATCTTATATCATCACTTTCCTATATCTATATAAAACGAGGAACAATTTGGGAACAAACTACAAAATAAATTACCTAACGTATTAATGTTTGAGACTTAGAATAGTTAAACAAAATTTAGTAAAAGAAAATAATTAGTTATTTCCAATTTTAAAAATATTGCTGATTCATCTTTACAATTAAAAATAATGTTTTCGTTTGTATTGGTATTACTACGTAATATCAAACGTCCATATATTTTCATAAGAGTTTATAATAGATCAGGATTTGAATTGGATGGTAGGGGTGAAATCTCCTCTCTATCAAGCTCAATGAGATTTTGAACTAATCTTACATCGACTTTCATTATTCTCAACATCATTTTCATTTTTAATCTTTACTTGCCCTTTCCTATTTTGTTTATCATCTTTCTAAATCGACGCACCGTTCTAAATTTTCTATTCAATTTAAAAATTGGCTCAGTTTTATAGAGTTTCAAGTCAATAGAGCTTCACAGCAGGTTCCTCCAACAAAGCAAGTTCCTCCAACAAACGATGATAGGAAAATTTGAAAAGCCGTCTCTAAATTTAGTAGCACAAAAAGAGGCAGACGATGTCGTTTTCTTTACCTCAGAATAAGCAACGAAGAAAAAAAAAAAAGATAAATAATATATAATCTTTAGTCCTTTAAGTACATACTCCGCCATATGCCTGGGCGGAGCACATGAGGGATGGTGATGTCATTCGACACCACAAATTTTTAGAAAAATATTAAATTTATATAAATTATATATATTAATAAATTATAAAATATAATATTTTATGGTGAACCCACTTTTATTGGATTTTGGCTCCGCTATTAGCATCGCATAGTGATAAATAATTTTTTTTGAAAGTCTTATATAGTATCTAATAACGACTTTTATAAAATTTTAAATTTTTTTTGAAAATACTGAGATATCTAATCACTATTTTTATAGAGTCCGTAAAATTTTAGAGGTATAATAATTTTCATAACGTTTAAAAACATTTAAATTTGGTAGACTTTTGTAAATTTTTATAGATTTTTTTTTTTAACCAACAAGGAAATTTGAAGTTAAAAAATTGTCCTCCCCCTTTCTTGCCCTATTACTTCTTTTTTTTATTTATTTTTTTAAAATTTTGGGAAATACCTTGCAATGCAAATATATATATTTTTATTTCTTTTATCAAAATTTATATTATATTTTACTAAATGTGAGGTTAGAAAGTATAGACATAATACTCAACGAATAATTAAATATAGGGGCTAGAAAGTTTAGACATATAATAAATTAGTTAGTAAATTTATAAAGGGGAACGAGAAGAAAAAAAAAAAGAAGAAGATACACAATAATCAAACAAAAAGGAGAGGAAAAAAAAAGGGGAAAAAAACTATGGATATTAGAAAAATGTAATGAGCTTCGTGAAACAGTAGTTTGTTTTTAGGTCTCCCAAAATACTAACGGGCTTCCTATGAAAATAAAAAAACTCTATTAATGATCTTCTACTATCTACACAACTTGCCTAATCAGCATCACTATATGCTGTGATATTGAAATCTTGATTCTGTTCATATAGTAGACCAATAGTTGAAGTCCCCTGGAAGTATTTAAGTAGATGGATAGCAGCATTCCAACGAAATGTGCAAGAGTTTCTCATCAACTCAATTAGAGTTTGAGCAGTATGTGTAATATCTAATCCGGTGAATCCTAAATAATGCATTCTGCCAACTATTCTCCTATACGTATCTAGTCTTTCAAGTTTGTCTCCACTATTAAAGTTGAGTTACAAGTTCTAGTAGTCTGTTTTAATTCATACAGGACCTTTAACTTGCAAACCTCATTTCTTAGTAATTAATATACATTTGGTGGTCTCATGTATACCTTCTCCTTCAAATGGTAATGGAAAATAGAATTGTTAATATCCATTTGCTCCACTTGCCTACCTTTTGAAGCTGCCACTGCAAGGAACAATCTCACAGTGACCACCTTTGCAACTGGCGAGAATGAATCAAAGTAATCTATGCCTACAAACTGTATATACCCCTTTGCTACCACGCTAGCCTTGTACCTCTTTATGGTTCTTTCTGGATTTAACTTCACATTATATATCCATTTACATCTTATAGGTCTTTTCTTATAAGGTAAATCTACCACTTTCGTAGTCTGATTTTTTTATCAAGTGTTTTTAACTCAATTGTCATGGAATTCTACCATTCTTCATGTCTGATTTCTTGTTTATATGTTGATGTCTCAGAGATAGGTTTGATCTTAGCAAGAAAACACAAGTGTGATTCAAAGAATTGTGGCTATTGGAAGAGCTTAAGACTTGATCTTGTTGGAGCTTCAGAGAGATTAAAAATAGTGTTAGTATTGAGTACAAAATTAGAAAGCCAAGCAAGAGGTTTCTTGACTCTGGTGCTAGTTTTAATAGGAGGATTTGTTTCACTTTTAAATGTGTGAGATTCATTTATGGTGGTGTCAAAATGAATTGTTGGTTCATAGTTAGGAGTGATGTGATTTACCACATTGTCTATGACTATATTTAGAAGATATATATGTTTGGTCACTATTAGAGATGTTTTCATATAGAGGAGCGAATGGAGAATTGTGGTCATTTATGTTGTTTATTGCCATATCAACATCAGAGGTAGAACTAGAAGACAAAATGTTTATATTATCAAGATATGGAAATATATCCTTATAGAATTTGATGTCTCTAGTAGTGTATATTTTGTGACTCAAGAGATCATAGACATTGTAAACCTTTTAATTTGTTAGATATCTAAATATGCATTTAAAAATCCTATCATCGAATTTAGACTTATATGGACAGTATTGGTTACAAAACATAAATAGCCAAATGTTTTGAGAGATTGATAATCTGGTTGTTTGTTAAGATATACTTCAAATGGTGTCTTCCAGTTTATGACTGAATATGAAAACCTATTCAAAATTGGACAAGATGTGAGAATGGCATCAACCCAAAATTTGAGAGGCATATTGGTTTGGAAAAGCATAATTCTAGCTAGGTTTAACAACTTTTTGAGTTTTTTTGCAATATTTCCATTTTGTTGAGAAGCGAATGAATTTTTGATGACATATCCCATATTTATTGAACAAGTTTTGACATGAAAGTGGAGTGAATTCACTTTCATTATCAGACCTGATAGTTTTGATAGTGTAATTATATATTAGTTCTGCACAAATTTGATGATGTTTGAAAGAACTTTGGTTGTTTAAGACTTATATTTGATAAAAAAAATATCTAAGTGACTCTACATGTATCATCCAATATGATGATAAAAATAAGGTGAACCTGAGACAGAATATTGTAAATATGATTCCCAAATGTCTACATGTATTAAATCAAAGATTTTTACAACAGTAACAATAATTGATCCCAGAGCATTTTAAGTTTTGTATAATATTCAGCAATTGTGATATTACCTTGTATCATAGAGCATATGTCCCTCTTCAATCGATATATCAATAGCCCATTCGCTTCAATATATCTCTCTTTAATCTAATCCCATAGTTCATGAGATGAGGTTGCATAGTGGAAAGCTTCCACTTCTTTTTGGATATGGAGTTTAGAATCATTATGTAATCATGTAATCCACTATTATCCAATACTCTATATCTTCAAAATGATCAGCTAATTTGGTACATGTTCCGTTAATAAAATTAAGCCTAGATTTTGCTCATAATGCTATTTTGACAGATGTATTCCAAGTGTTGAAGTTTTTACCTGTCATTTTTGGTGCTCACTAGAGACATTCCTGGATGGTCTGAGCTTTGAAGATGCTGGATCCCCACTTTGATAAACCTTCGTGCTTATTTTTTTCGTCCTCCATGAGTGGTGTTATTTTCGATTGTTGTGACTAGCAGCCTGATAATTATGTAGAATTTGGCTATTTGTAGTTATGTATTTGTTTGTTTGAAGCTAGATTTAGATGAAACTCAAGTGAAAGTCTTTAGGGTTTTTATATTTGTGATTGACATTAATTAAGAGCAATTTGGAATCTTTTCATCCTACAGTGGAAAAATAAAAATATTTACTATGACTTGAGATTTTTTTTACTTGTAATACAAGTTATCTGCAACTAATCTTAATTAAATAAATTTCTAATGTAATTAACTTGCTTGTTCTATGATACTAAGAAAACTAGTTGACGGATGTCGAATCCGTCAATATAAAATTTAACCTGTAATATAAATAAACTTGCAGTAAAACAGGGTGATCCTATAGGGAACGAAAATCAACAATTGTAATTGTAAAGACCAAAATAAGATTAAAATTGGGGTTTAAGATATATGAATAATTAAAATAAGAATCAATTAATATAATAAATATCAATGATATGTGAACATCCAGATAAGTCAACTTATTCAACGTAGTGTTGATCATCAAAACTAAGTGTGTGTACACGCGCGCGCGCGCGCGCATATATATATATATATATATATATATATATATATATATATATATATATATATACTTCCTCCGCTTTTTTTATCTGCTACACTTGCATAGTGTTTACTATTCATTCATCAATTTTGTTTTCTATATTGTTACTTATATATAAAGAAAAATATATTCAAGTGGGATCTTGTTTTATTCGTCTTAATGTCTACTTTCTATATATAAAATTTTTATAATTTTTAGTTGTATATAATTAAAGATATTTACCGTTAAAATTAAGTCTCGAACAGTGTGCAAACAGAAAGCGTAGTGAAAAAAAAAAACAGAGGAAGTATATATATAGTTTAATAGTCATGGTTATAGTTATTGACAGTGTGTCTAATAATCAATATTTTCCTTAGTTATTAAACTGATTAGGTACGATTCTTCAAATCAATCACTAATCTAAAGTAGACCGTATTAAGAACTAGAAAAGACCCGTGACCATAACCGATTGAATCAGTATGATTATGCAATCTCAATATTACCTAGGTCAAATTAATTACGAACTATTTAACGTGCAGTTGTTAATCTAATCAATTAATCAATTGCGCACTTAATCAATTAATTAAACTAATATGTTCACTTGAGTATGCAACAAATATTAAACAAACATATCGATTAAAACATAATTATCACAACACGTATAACCTAAGTGACTTAACTAGATGAGACTAGTTTAGCACCTCATGGGCACAGCCAACATCATCGTCTCAATAAAATGGATAGTATTGAACAGAATAAAAATTGCAATTCTTTTATTCAATCCAAAAGGCTAAGATAAAAGTTAACCTTACAATTGTTCTCATAGTAAATAAATATTTCAAAAAAAAAAATCTAAAGAAACTAAAAACGGATTTCTAAAATCTCTAAAATAATAATTTTTAAAAACCAAAATATGAAAGTTAAAATACAAAATGCTGATAAAACGTGATTGTTATTCTCTAAATTTTTTTTTTCACATCTTCTTTGACTGGCAATTGATGGCTTTAATCCATAATAATCTTCAAATTTACAAATTTGCCTCCAAACTATCCATAAACACAAAAATAAAATAAATTACTTGTAAATATTCAATAAAATTCTAAATTAATAAATACAATAGTATATAAATATTATACATTTCATGCTCAATCACTAGCTCTAAGTGCCATGGTTGGCTTGACACAAACGAAAAGATATAACAAGAATATAAATAAGGAATTCTGAGTTGGATTGATTTTACACGTCTCATGTAAAAACCTGATGGATGATAACAACCAACAATCAACGGATTACAATTACCCATCAAATATTTCACAGCCAGATTGATAATGTGATAATAATGAAATATTTAATAAGGTTATTGTTAAACGAAAAATGCTTCACTCTTAAAAACGATAAAATTTGGATAACAAAAACTCAGTATTAAATACTTTCATAATTTTTAAAAATATTTATAAGTCTATTAAAATTAAATAATTTATAAAAATTATAAAATTATTGAAAAACATTTTAGAAAAATTCATCAAACTCTATCGAATCATAAATTTTTATTTTTTATTTTCATAAACTTATAAAATTTATTGATAAGTTTATATTTATAAAAATAATTTTTAAAAATTAATTTTTAAATTAGGATTCATCCCATCCTTATTTTTGTTTCATTCTATTCTATTCCATTCCTTTCTATTATATTTTGTAAAATTATATGGATAATATATCTTGAACTAAATTGGAATAACTATTGGGGTTGTTTTTATATTTTCCTCAACTTCTATTGGCCTTATTTTTGTTTTGTATCAGTCAACCACTCCTTCCCCTCCGCAACGGTGGTCATGCCTGCTATCGCTACTAAGTCGTGAATCAATTAAATGAAATCATGAAACAAACCCAAGTATGCAATTAGTGATTAGTTGGCTGTTGGTGGTAGTTTCCCAATTGATTTGAACTACCTATATAGTAGTGAGTATCTATCATCACGTTTTCCACTATTTTAAACTTTATAATCAAGATTATACTACCAATTATTCTACATCATTATTATCCCCAACCAAGAAACTTGGTGATATTGTAGAAGATTATTTTGTTTATAATAACATTAGATAGACATATTGATTGAAAATGGTGAGTTTAGACATGAGTTTTGAAGAGCATGAAATGAGTATATGGGTGGCAGCCACCATTATGACCACAATCCCACCTCTTTGTAATGTGCACGCGCATCACCACCACCATCACCTCCCACCACCACCAGTTTCACCACCCAACTCTACTTACTAAACTAAACTACAACTTTCTGTCTCTTTCCAATATTAAATTATATGGTCAGGTCAACCACTTTCGACTTTAAATATAGCAACCAAATCAATCTTAAACAAAATCTCCTCCTACCTTTTCATCAAAAGATGTACATATATATCCTTAATCTCTTTTAGCTTATTTTATTTCGATTAATTCCACCTTATACATTATTGTTATTTTGACAACTTTTTAGTTTGAAGAGATGAAGAAAAGTATCTTTCTAACTTGAGCATGCTAAGGATTCACACTTACCCAAATCGTATTATCACCTAAAATTATGTCAAATGTAGGCATAAGACACTTTGGAGTCTTGAATTTAGTTAGGGTTGTTATAGCTCACTTTTATATTTTACAAAATATGAATTTAATCTCTAATTTTTAAATAATGGATCAATTAAATTTTTTTCACTGATATGAAGATGGATTTGACATCAATAAAAATTAATTTGAAAATATTTTAAACTTTTCACATCAAAGAAAATTATTGAATTAATCCAAAATTTAAAAGTTTAAATTAAACCTTTATGAAATTAAAGAATTGGCTTAAAAGATACACGGCATGCTTAGAATTGTTTCTATTTATATATTTTAGTGATAAAAGAAGAGAACTGAAATCATTTCTAAGAAGCTAATAATTTTTTGTTTTATTTGGAAGAGTTTCTCCGAGGTTAGAATCACCTCTGTCCGTTATGTAAATACCATTTAAAATAGTTTTAAAAAGCTATAAATTAAAAGATAGTCTATCCAAAGAGTCTCATAATCAAGTTTAGGAACCCTTATATCTAAAATTGAATAGAAATTTAAATGTGATATACATGAGATCCAATCCTATGATATTGTACTAGGGGTCCCATTATAAACCTAACTAGCATGAAGAAAAAAGAAAAACCCTATGCATTTATCTAACTCTTCATCTAGACAAGAGAAAAGGGACCCACAAAATGAGTTGAATGTGTCTCCGACAAGACAAGCACGATGAGTGGGACCAGTAGGACAGCCACATGATCTTAAGGTGTGCCCTAACTGGAAGGCATTGTGAGGCCACAGTGTTAGTGTGTTTTGGACATGGAGGTCCTACATCCTCTTCTTCATTTCCATTTAGCCGCCAATACATGCATTTGCTTAATTGCACGCCCACACATCTCCCTCCCTTGCTAAACCCTAATTTAACCAAAATCCAATCATAAGATCACACACACAACACCTTACCATACTATACCATACCATAGTATACACAATGCCCGAGTGCTACTGTATCATGCGCACAAACAACATCAACATTTCTTAAACCATTCCACATGTCCCCACCACCAAACCACACTTTTGTTCTTTTTCCACAGCTTCTAAATGCACTTTTGATGGTTCTAAAAGTTCTATAAAAGTTGTATAAATTGGATTGTGACTACTAATGAACCTTTTTACATTTCAAGATGAAGAAGACTCTTATTATTATTACAACTACTCCAAACTATTCATCATGCTACGCACAATTTTGTGGATAGTGATCAACTTTAAGTTCATTTTCATGAGATATGATTTGTTTTCAAGCACTATACAACACTAAAAAGTGATACTAATGGATGGGAATTATCTATTCTATTGTGTCAAGTCCTATTCCTTATATTTGACTTATACTTTATCTTGGTTTAGTTAAGTGTTCAAATCGATTGGACCCAAAATGATCAAATGATTCCTAGAAATGAATAGACAAGCAGTGGTTGATAACATTGTTGTTGTTGGGGGCAAAAAAGCAAGCAATTGTATGTACATAGGATAGGCTTATATTATAAAAGTATATAAATGTAGTACAGATTCATTCATCTATATGGGTTTGGTTTGGTTGCTATCAAGTATTGATTGTTCATTATTGACATTATTTTTACATTTTGTCTTCGAAGTGGAAGACAACGACATCCATTATCTAACATTGAATTAGACTATTAACACATACGCATGCATTGTTAAACAATTCTACCAATCGAGCAAATAATATCTCTCGAAGTTGGCTATTCCATATTCGGCCTAATGTTAATATCGAAAATGGGTGGTCCATGGGCACCCACAAGAATGATATAAACCTCGTAGGTGGTGGAATTTGGAAGCAAAAACAAGACATGTTAGGCAACTGGCTAATAAGTCATTTGTGAAAATGAGTGTATGTTATTGCCTTTGCCTCGAGCCCCCCCCCCCCCCCCCCAAAGAATAAAATCAAAATCTATCTCGAAAGCATGAACCCAATAACATCATTTCTCGTGCTCTCTCAGTTGCAGAATCTATACGTGTCTCGGTTTCTCCACGCAAGAATCATTCTACTGTGTGACTCACTCTTTGCATTGCCTTTACACTTGTTTAATCAATGTCTGTCCATCTATATCAATACTAGTACTTTATAATATATAGTATATGTCGTGTTGTTTGTTTGTTTCTCGTACGGTTCAGGTATGTATCTGCTGTACAGAAAATTTCCACCAATCATCGTCATCATCACACTATTTTTCATTTATTTGCATATCATTAATTGTCTACACTTAAATTAACATAACCTTCACATTTTATAATTACCAATTGATAATTAAATAGAAGTAGTGGAGGTGACAAGAACATGCGTCACCGAGTCCTATTCTCTTGGTGGTAAAATTGGAATACAAGTTTCAAGAGATTGAAGTGTGAAGCATGAAGATGTAAACATGGAGGCCATCATGTTCCCTCTGCTACAAACTCTGTGTTTAAGACATTTTATAATAAGAATAGAGATTGGAGTGGACAAAATCTCTCAATTGGTGGTGAAAAGCTCCAACAAGTTTTACACTTTCTCCAATGGAATTAATTGCATTGCATTGCCGACATCTTGGAACTCTTAAAACTCTTATTAAAGTGCTATTAGTGCTCCTAATTTAGATTCTATCACTCTACTTACTCATCATTATACACCAACACCCTTTTCTAATGTTTATCTAAAACTCCAATTACAAATTAACCCCATTTTATGGAAATTTTATCGAATTTAGGTTGAAATTTATGTTCTATCACAATTTATCCTATTACCACCATTTTAAATATTTTAATTCAAAATTAATAGTAAAAATATTTATAATTATTTAATAATAAATTTATTGTATATATGATTCCGAGTTAGGAAGGAAATAAAATAAATACAAACATTTATTTTAAAATTTTATTTTATTAAATTTTATATATTTTTTAAAAAACAATTCTATTATTTAATATATATATATATAAATTTCTATTACTTCAATTTAAAATTTATTTAATGTATAAAATTAAATAGAGTATTTTTATTTTTAAATAATTTTTAGAAAAGTCTAAAATTTTTTACCATGAAAGTTCAAAAATATCAATTTTTTATAAATAATTTTTAATTATTTACGATAAAAATAAAATTTAAAATAAATATAAATTGATCAATAATATTTAAAAAATAAAAATTAAATTATTACAATTATAATTAAAATTTAGATTATATTATTGAAGTTAAGGGGATAAATGAATATGTGAAGGGTGAATTGTGTTAATTGGAACAATATGATGTGATGATGAGGGATTAAAACAAAGGGAAGTGATAAATAAAGGCACCAAGAGGTATGTATAGGTAGATAGAATAATGTATGAGTCTACAAGTAGGGAGATTGAAAAATGAAACATAATGATGATAATGTTGATATGTTATGAGTAGATTATGTGCTTAACGTGACATTAATTATAAATCTCCATAATTAATTATTTAGAACCTTCTCAATTGTTCAAGACCTGTAAATCAAATTGTATTGTCTACAAGAGTGAGTCAGTAGGTACTAATATTATATACTTGTTGAATGAATTTGTAATGGAAGTGATTGTGTTTCTGTTAGCTCTAGGTCGTATTATATGAGTGTGTATACTATGATTGTGTAAAGAAGATAATAGATTAAATAAAAATATTACAAGGAAGTGGTCCCACACCAAATTGTTTAGGTTCACTTCTCGGCCCAATTGTCCTATCGCCATTGCCAATATGGACTTGGAGTCCCCATTCACTTGGTCCATCCACAATTTTGAAAATTAAATAATCTACACAAAATATTATTTATAAATAAATTTAGTAAAAATTATAAGAAATGAGCTTTTTAAAATTTAAAATATATATAACAGACTTTTAAAAGTTTAGTTTTCACTCCATAGGCCAAGTTTTCCACAATACCTCTGAAACTTTACAATTCACAGATGCCGTGAATTATGCTCACAGTCTGTGAATTACGCTCACAGCTGTGATTGGCCTATGGAGTGAAAATTAAAGTTTAGTTTTGCAAACTTTTCAAAAATGGCCTATAATTGCATAATAAACCTTTTATGGTCTAAAAATCCAATGGACTCATAAATTTATATAGTACAACTTATTTTATTTAAATATTATTTATCATTTAAAGTTTTTTTTTTTTTACTAAATTTTGAATATGGTATTTATTATTCGAATATTATATAGTTCATAAATAGAAATGGAAGGGAAAAAAATGATCAAGATTAAAAATTCACGAAAGAAAATAAAAATAGAAGACAAGATTAGGCTATTGCAGTAATGATTAAGAGGTTAGTCGTTAGTTGTATACGAGCAGGTCAGGTGCTTGAGCAACACTAGAGATAAGTTCACCGGCGGAGTCAGACTAAGGATGATGTGGTGAAAACTGCTTTTGAATTGTACTAGTTTTGTTTCTACGGTGGTTATATTTTTATCTGTGGGGATATTCTCAACCTGCATAATTCTATTTTAAACATTAAGGCTATGTTTGGATGATGGTTTTGTATGGTATGGTTTAGGTTGTTAGAGCATCTTCAATGTGATAATGGACTGTGATATGATAAAATTGGACATGAATTACATTTGCTTATGACATGGTTTAAAAAGTTTCATCTGCCGTGTTGTTATAGATTAGATAAAAAATATTTTAAAATTTAAATAAAAAATTAAATAAAAAGAGATAAACTAGGATATATAACCGTTTGTGTTTATTTGGATGTGAGATAGAGTATCTAAAATTCCATGTTCAAATTGAGAATGTTGATTTTTTTCTTACCACCTCATCTCCACAATCAAATACAATTTAAACATTGAAGAAAGAAATTGAAACATTCTGCTTAGATGGCAATTTAAAAATACAATTGAAACACTACATTGGAAATGCTCTTAATAACCTATACCATCTTTGGATGATGGGTTGAGTTGGCATATGTTAGTTTTGTTTAGTTATACATAGATTGATTTGAGTGGAATTTCCAACCCACCATTTTTGGTGTTGCCATAGGTTATATTTTTTGCTTTTGGAAATTGTCCTTCTAATATAAAGAATATTACAAAAATATCATGATGTTTCACTATCTTAGCATTTTACGAGTGCATTTTACCTTTTATTTTGAGAGTGTTTAATTCTATTTAATTAATTTATATATTTATTTAATATATTTAATTTGGTTATTAGAGATAGAGTTTTGATTGTTTATTTGATTTAACATTTTTTAAAACATATTTTATTTGGTCAATTGAGATAGTTGTAGGCAATCTTCAAATATGGTTTAGTTTTATTTTATTAATTTAATATACTTTTAAATCTATTTATATGGTTCTCAATAAAATATTAAAATATATTAAATTAATTAAAATATTAATATTTAGTTAGGTCTTTTTTTTACTAATGTTTTACTAGATTTAATTTGCAAATTTTAAATATTAAGTCTTTTTAAAATAAATAAGTGATTTGATTTATTTGTTTTGTTTATATTTTATTTATATAATATAATACATTTCTATTACTATTTTACACTTTAAGAAAAAAAAATAATATTTGAACAATCCACTTAATATTTTTTTTAAAAAAATCTAATTTATAAATTTAAGAGTCACAATATTGGCTGAAATTATTTTATTAATTACTTAATATTTAATTAAAAAGAAATTATTTTTAAAAAATATCAATTTTAAGAATTTTTTTCAATTTTATTTTGTAAAAGTGGATTATGGAAATACAATTAGTAGTATTTAAATTGCGAATAAGTGGATTTAAAAAAAAAAAATCTTTTCAACATTTTAAATGAAATTTAAAAAGAAGCTCGAAATTACATTAAAATAGATTAAAATATTAAAAAGAAAAAAAAAACGATGCATTAGTTTTTTACTTTATCAAATTAGTCAAATAAATAAAACCATAATGTGGTAAAATTAAAAAAAAATAAATTAAATCATCTAAAAATAATAATTGGTGTGAATACTATATACAAGGGTATTATGGTCAATTTACATACTTTTAACCCATACCATACCATCAATCCAAACAAAAAAGTTGACTTTACTATACAAAACTACACCATCCATCCAAACAAGATTTTAGTACTATACAAAATAATACCGAACTAAACTATACTATACGAAACATTAGTGCCAACAATCCAAACAAAGCCTAAGTGTGGTAAAATGGTAGTTAATATTTATATGTTTAAGGTAGTTATAATATAAAGGATTCTTATTAATTGATCAGCACTTTGACTGTATGTGTATATAAACTTTTGTGCAAATCTTTTGATTCGAGCAAGTGTTGAATGAAGAGAAAATAACTATTTTTGATGGAAAAAAAATACAAATATATATTATATCTTTGTTTACCTACTTGTATAATAGGTAATCAACTGCTAAAACATCCATTACAAAGCCTATTAATGTGTAATAGAATAAATTAAATTATCTGGTAACAAAAAATAATAACTAAAGAATCAGGCCCATACGATAAGAAGAAAAACTTGACTCACCGTCCATCATGCTTAACTGAGCCCATGCAAGATTGACTTGGTTGTTAAGTAATACATCTTACCTATATCTGAAATGATGTATAAACTAGACGGTCCTGATTGTATTATCTACTTTCAGATAAAAATTTCACACCCCCTCCTTAATTTAGAGCTAGGGAGAGCAAACCCAATTGGACATGAAGTAGTTGAAAGTAGATGATGGTAAGGACTTGTAAAGAAGTCTCCCAACTGATTTCACTTCTAATGTGAATAGGATTGACGAAACATTTTTTTATTATCCCTTACCAAATGACAGTCAATATCCTAGTGTTTTGTTCTCTCATGAAATATTGGATTGGCTGTTATCTATATAGACACCTTGGAGTCACAATAGTGTAATTATAATAAGACATTAATTCTCAGTTCCTACAGAAGGTAATGCAACCATTTTAGTTCACATGTTTTCATGACAGGAGCTCTGTATTCAGCTTCAACGGAGCTTCTTCGTATCGTTGTCTACTTCTTGGTCTTCCAAGATACAATAGAGTTTCACATGAAAATGCATAAACTAGTAAGTGATTTTCTTCTATCTATACATGTCGCCCAATCAACATCACTACATGCTGTATAGTGAAATTTTGGTTGCATTCATAGAAAAAACCAAGGGAAGAAGTTCCTTGTAAGTATTTAAGCACGTGAATAACTGCGTTCCAATAAGAGGTACATGTATTGCTCATAAACTGGTTGAGTGTTTGTGTTGCATGACTGATGTCTGGTCTGGAGAAATCCAAGTAGAGTAACCTGACAACCGCTCTTCTAAACTTATATGGTTTCTCAAGCTTGTCTCCACAGTTCAGGGTGAGTTTGCATCCAGGTGGTAAGGGTGTCTTTGTTGGTCTGCAATCAGTCAAATTAGCATTTGAAAGGTCTTTGATTTATTTCTATTGGGATATAAACATCCATTATGGTGAATGAGCAATTTCAAACCCCAGTAAGTATTTTATAGGACCTATATTTTTTTATGTTGAAAGCCTTATGCAGTGAGGCTTCTATATCTTCAATTTCTGTCATAGATGGTCCCATGATCAAAAGATCATCCATATATACCAGTAATGCCATAAAGAAGTTTTTTTTTAAAATTTTTATTTTATAGTAAACAAGCAATAATCATGGGGGGATTGTGAGAAGCCACGTAGAACAAGTGATTGGTCAACTCACAATTCCATTCTCTACTGACTTGTTTCAAACCATGTAAGAACTTTTTGAGTTTGCAGACCATATTACTTGGTATTTTATATCCACCTTGAGGTTTCATATAGACTATTTCCTTCAAATGGCCATGAAGAAAAACATTTTGATGTCCATTTGCTCCACTGGCCAACTCTTAGATGCAGCCACGAGGAATAATCTAATAGTAGCCACCTTTGCAATTTGTGAGAATGAATCAAAGTAGTCTACTCCTTCAACTTGTGTGTATCCCTTGGCAACCACTCTAGCCTTATATCTTTGTATTGATACATCTAGATTTAGCTTTGCCTTGAATATCCACTTACAACTCATAGGTTTCTTACCATGAGGCAACTCCACCAATTTCCATGTTTGATTTGTTTCAAAAATATTTAACTCTTCTGTCATCTTTCCATTCAGTATGTCTAAAATCTTGTTCATAGGTTATTGGTTCAAATATTGGACCAATTTTGACCAAGAAGCATAAATGTGATGGAGAGAAATGTGGTTGGTGAAAGAGATTGACCCCTGATCCTATAATAGCTTAAGAAACGTTAGTTGAAGGATTTACATTGAATATGAAATCATTAAGCCATGATTGGGCTTTTATAATCCTAGAGATGATTTTAAAAGGTTCTAGTGAATTTTAAAGAGCTAGTGGTTCATTTATGGTGTTTTCTATATCATTTGCTTTGGTATGTTTAGAGGGACCTGATTCTATAGAAGTTGATTGGTCTGCTTGACTATTAATAGAAGTGGTTTCATTTATCACATTGTTTGTTTCTATGTGATTAGGAATTAAATCTATTTGGTCACCATCACTATAATACTCATGTAAAGGAGTGCACAAATGATGAGAAGTATTAGCATCACTCTCTGGTATATCAGCATCAGGATAAGGGAAAGATGACAAAGAATTTATTTTATTAAGAGCCAAGGATTGTATTAGCATCACTCTCTGATATATTACCATTACCAAATAAACCACATCCAAAAATTAAGACTAAGATTGCTTGAGAAAAATAGCTAAAAACTTACAATGATTGAACAAAATCTACTCTTGAGAAAAATAAGAATTGACCTGTTTATAGTCATCTCTGAGCTCTATTTATAGGGGGCTTTAAGTATTCTATTTCTACAAGAATTGTATCTCCTCATCCTTTTTGGATTTGATCTCAATTAGACTGTTTTCAGAAAACCGTGTTTGAATTGGGCCTGATGGGCCTAGTCACCTTGTACCGTTTGATTCGGCCGAAAGAAGCCTGCTGGGCTCTTGTCCACTTCGACCGAAATAAGCTTGTTGGACTTAGACCAGAAGGGTGTGCTTCGACTTAATGTATTGAAGGGTCTCGAGATGATTTCAGTCGAAGTCTCCTGAGCCTGATAAACTGCTTATTCGGCGGAAATAGTGATGGACGAAATAGTTATAGACGAATGTGGTTTCGACCAAATTAACTTGATCCTGGACTCTAACCCATTTTTCTTGTAAAACTCTAAAACCTTAAACTTACGGAGTTGTTACAACTTTACCATTTACCCTCTCGGATCGGCAGTAATTTTCCCACCACAGAGCGTTAGCACATTTTTTGACATTCCTATTATCATAGCTACTTCCATTAGTTTTTATTGAAGATAATGAAGTGGGCTTGATAAAGTCCAACACAAAACAAATGAAAAGAAAAGTTCATTTGCAAATCCTTATCTTTTAGAATAAGACAAATGTAAAATATTTTAATCTCATTGAGGAGAGAAATTAATGGAATATTTAAGGATAAAATATAAATAAATATAATAACAAATTTTAATTTGATTAAATTTATTTTATTTTACTTATTATTATTATTGAAGTCAAATCAAATTAAAATATTTTATTTTTAAAATACTCAACTTTAACTAAAATAAAATTTTAATATCTAATATAATATTCTAATTAATATTATTATAATATTTAATTATTACAATTATGATTGATCAACTGAATTGAGAGTCCAAATTTTATATGAAAAATAAAATAAAAATATATTTTTAAATAATGTCGAAAAAATAATGTAATTATACTAATTCGAAAGAAAAATCGGTTGATTGATTCGAAACATACAGCATTACTCAACTATTAAATACATGCAACTTTTGCCCTAGTTTAATTATATAATGGACTTTTGCCGCAGTTAAATTATATAATGGGATTTAAATAACTTTGAACTTCTATATAATTTTGTAGAAATATCAATCTGCTGCCACCAACCAAGGGATTTTTGGATAATTACATTATGTGATATCTAATTGAAATATTTGCTAAATATAACATCTAACAGTAGAACAAAATCTATTATTTCTTTCTAATTTAGAGATCTCTGCTTTCCTATTTTCTGTTTATCTTGATCAAAATTAGAATCTTGCTCAGCCAAGAAATAGAAAAGAATAAAAAAGACAGCACAATTTCTTTAACCTCCTGTCTCTTCTCATCATCATTTTTCTTCAATTGTCTAAATTAAAACAATCTGTTAATATTAAGTCCTCAAATCCCCCAGAGAAGAGAAATTAGAAAACACAGAAAAGCAAACCAAGAGACAAGGCAAGGCACAGGATGGCCTGTTGGAGGAGCTTCAAGGCCTTCCTGTTGCTTCTCCATATCACCACCACAACTGCCATCCGCTTCACCACCACCTCCATCATGCACAAGCCTTCCACCCCTCAGCTACCCGTTTTCCGGGAAGCTCCAGCCTTCCGAAATGGGGACACCTGCGGCTCGAAAGAGATTAACACAATGCACATTGCTATGACCCTTGATGCCAACTATCTTAGAGGCACAATGGCTGCTATCTTCTCCATTCTACAACATTCAACCTGTCCTGAAAACTTGTCCTTTCATTTCCTCTCTGCACATTCCGCTCCTGACCTGCTCACAAGCATCAAAACAACCTTCCCTTATCTGAAATTCAATATATATCGATTCGATTCCAGAAGGGTGAATGGGAAAATCTCTAAATCAATCAGACAAGCACTCGATCAGCCATTGAATTATGCAAGAATATACTTAGCAGATATCATACCGGAGCATGTCAAAAGGGTGATATATTTGGATTCAGACCTGGTTGTTGTGGATGATGTAGCTGAATTATGGGGTGTGGAGATGGATGAAAGAGTATTAGCTGCACCGGAATACTGTCAAGCAAATTTCTCTCAGTATTTCAACAAGAGATTTTGGTCTGACCCTGTGCTGTCGAAAACATTCCAGGGAAGAAATCCTTGTTATTTCAACACAGGAGTGATGGTAATGGACGTAGAGAAATGGAGGAAAGGGGAATATACAAAGAGAGTAGAGAAATGGATGGAGGTGCAGAAGCAGAGAAGGATTTATCATCTGGGGTCTCTGCCACCAATTTTGCTGGCTTTGGCTGGGAATATTAAGGCTGTAGATCATAGGTGGAATCAACATGGGTTGGGTGGTGACAACATTGAAGGAAGATGTAGGAGCTTGCACCCTGGTCCTATCAGTCTCCTCCATTGGAGCGGTAAAGGCAAGCCGTGGTTGAGGATTGATGCTCGGAAACCATGTCCGAACGACCATCTTTGGGCTCCATATGATCTCTACCGTTCATCGAGACACTCATTGGAATAATCTGTTAGAGGTGAGCCATTTACAACATCTGTTACAGGAAAGCTTAGACAATGGGCAATTAGGAATTTGTAAAGAGGTAGGCATGGACAACTAAAACTGTCAGGTTTATTCTTTCGAATTCTTTAATTCTTTGTACATATTGATTTGGGATGGTGATGATATGGAGTAGAAGATTAGAAAAGGGCATGTGGTAATCTTAGTTTTCATAATTCAAACACGAATTAATGTAGAATCAAACCCACGAGAAAGAGAAAGAGAAAGAAAAAAAAATGTTTGTCCAAAAACGGTACACTTCAATCGTCAACATAATAGCTCAAGAATCCCGGACGAGAACAGAAGCAGTTTAAGACTTGCCAGAAATCTCCTATCTATTAGTCCCCTAATCTGCAACAAAACATATACTGACTGTTGTGTGCAGCAAAAGATGCAACGGTTGAGCATGCACCTGCATTTTTAGCACAATAGCCCACAGAGACATTGCTTGTCCAATCGAGATGTAGAAGTATTCTTGTTCTCCATTTCTCACTCTTTTGCTGTGGCAGTAGACGGGCATTTTCCCAATGTATTCCATAAAATATAATCACCAGATGTAACCTGTAAAAACCAAATAGGATCAGTGAGATGGCAGGCTTTCTGATGAATTTAAGAGAGGATGATGAGTATAATCTCTGCCTATAACTAAACTAAGGGTTAAATTTGGTAGATCAACTAGATATGCAGTTAAAGATGAGCCAACTGGGACAAACTAAAAGATCCAGGAGAATTTAGCATTGCAACAACAGGGATAATGCAGAAATTCATCAGTCTCTACTGATACAAGACAAGCTTACCAGCACATATAATATTCATATGCTCTATAAACAAAAACCTAAACAGGTTTTCATGATGACAATATTACCTGACTTGAGAACTCCACAGGTGCTTTTACAGCTGGATAGATACTAACCTGTTTTTACCATAAAAAAAAAAAGAAAAAACTAATCAGATCTCCACATTACTGTGTTTAATCTAGAACTTATTGCGATCTCCACATTATTCATCCAAAAAAAAAAGGAATCCGGCAATAATTCTAAAATCATATACATGTATGATGAAAAGGGCACTGAATACAGATTTTCATTAAAGATGCTTTAAACCAAGTTAAGTGACACCATACTTGAGAAACCAAAAGATCAGATAAGAAACTAGGAAGAAAAGAGAATAGTGATTACTGAAAATATGATACACGGCCTCTAAAATAGTGACATGACAACCATTTTTGTAAAGTAGATTGTTGACCATTTTCATCTTCTCTCAGTATTTACAATGATTCATAAATAAATTGGTAATTTGCAAGGTTTTTCAACAAGAGTACATTTTCTCTCTGAATAAATAATGAAGAAAATCAACTTTCCATGTTAACAGCAGCAGATTCAGCTCTGCACATACACAGGTACTGGGGGACTTTGATTAATGAAGTAGCACATACAAGAACACTTATTATTATTATTGCTTCTTAAATAAATGAATGTTCACATGGTTGGAAAGCTTACAAAAGCTGCAGACTTACAGATTTAGGATCAATAGCCATTCCAGATATTGATGCTCCAACAATCTTGAAAGATACCTGTAATTGAGTAAACAGATTTTTGAGCATATAAAAAGGTTTGCAGTTGGGGAGTATTCCAAGACTCCCCTGTCTAGACAGCTAAAATGAATCAATAATTCCCAGTTTCTGAGCACTTTATTACATCTCCTGAGGTGCAACTTCAATACACATAAGACGAATGCTGATCAAATTCCTAAATACTAGATCTCATATTATTTCTTTAAGCAACCAAATACAGCAACATGAAAGAGGAGGGAAAAAAGCTTGCTAATGAAATTCTTCCACAACTATTTACGAACACTGTTACTTCTCACAAGCACGACTTATATTCAACTTCAGGTAAAAACAAATTGACTGACACAAATTCAAATGAGTCAGATGGGCAGAAGGCCACAAATTCAAATCAGTCACAAATGCAGAAGACCACAAATTCAAATGAGTCACATATGCAGAAGACCACAAATTCAAATGAGTCACATATGCAGAAGACCACAAATCAAAATGAGTCAAATATGCATATTGTTATGGAGTCAACTAAAGAAGAAATTGAATACAGAACACATGAGTCAGATATGCATATCATGATGGAGTGAACCAAAGAAGAAATAGAATACAGAACATACTTTAGCATAATCATATGCTTGCCAACAAAATGGTTCCTCTAAGTCAACTGGAGGAAGATCCTTATTCATTTTCTCCATTAAAATTTCCTCCACATTATTTGCATTTTCTGTCTCAATATCACTATCATCATCTATTGTGTCACCAGACCCTGCCATTGAGGAAAGAGATCTAGGCATTTGCCATGGTGCAAATTTAACTGTCCCAGGGAAAGTTGCCTCAATACTTCTTCCACTAAGGCCTCGTCCACTCGTGATGATTTTCCATTCAACAGAGTGTTCAGTTGTTGAAACTGTTCCAAGTGATGGAGTTCCATCAAAAGAGATAACCCTTCTCCTTGGAAAAGGCATAGTAACATTGCAGAACTCCATAGTCAGTGGAGACTTATAGCCTTCCATTAGATTCAGCTTGAATAAAAATGCGCCTTCATCTTCAGAGACCATTGATAATTGGTAAAATCCCTTAACGGGAGGTCCAAGGCGACAAATGGCTTGATAGCGCACTAATACAAAATTACCCACTGGTGGTGAAAACATCACAGCCTGCTTATCCACACCATGTTCAGGAACCTGAGCACATGAATGAAACGACAAAACCTCTACACGAGCAGTATTCAAACCTATCAAAGGAAATGATACATCAGGCAACCCTTCTAATTCTGCTCGACAGTTTATTTGGCCTGCGATTGATAAACTATCAGGAATCTCATCTCTGTCATACAAGGCAGCATGAATTGTCTCATGAATTGTGAATAGCAATCTCTGTTTTCCTTTATACAAATACGGTTTCCATGCCGGTTGCTTGAGATCCTGTGGAGGCGGATCCGATGTAGCAAAGCCATTAGCTTTGATAGCAAAAATATTTGAATGGCTCAGATCCACTGGTGTACCTAAGTTATTGTTTTAATAATTGTATTAAGCAAATGCAAATTGATCTACAAGAAATCAGAAAAGGAATTTGAGACGAGAAATACCATAATAAAGAGTACCAACCAAAGGGCATTGCGCTACTTATAAAACTCCGAATTGCGTCCTTATCCAGAGGCCTCGAACCAAGTTTTGGAATATCTGATGCGATAGATCCAGCAACTGCAGTGCCTGAAGGTGCAGAAGCTGCAACTGGTGCAGCAACAGGTTTTGCTCTTGATGCTATACCTGATATCCCTATACTGCCAGTCAGAGAGTCCAACAAGCCTCCAACTGACGGTGAAGCGTTCACTACTACTTCAGGTTCCACAGCATCTCCACTGATCATATCACCAATAGCATGTGCCACCATAAATGCACTGCAATGAAACAAAGGGAAGACAAAATTAGTCAACCATACACACTGTCAGATAATAAGTGAATATGGTGAAACCATAATTATTTTAAGATATCAAACATAAATAAAATCCCAATGAAGGCACCTCGTAGCGATTTTTATCTAACTTATTTACACATAATTTCCATTAGACAATATTGCAGTAACTTACCATACCCTGTGATGGAAGGAATATCGAGCAGCAGGGAAGACAAATTGTCGTCCAAGCCTACACCATTTCCACAATCAGATCTTTTGCACAATTTAGAATAAGCTTTTAAATGGCGTGGCTCAACCAGAGGCAGTACAAGAACACAATACGTCCCTTTTACATGCAAAATCAGTGGCCATAGCAGTTGTTTCTCTCCATTTTCCTCTGTGTCCACATACACACTTATAACATGGCGAGTAATTGGATCATCAATCCAAGAATCGGACCCTTCAGTGGACTGCCTTACCCGAATCCCAAAGCCTCGCAGAGATCCCTCCCTGCACATAAAACATGCCTAATGCTTCAGTCTCTTTAAAAAGAACCATCATTTGAAACAAATATCATATCAACAGTAGAGGAGTAACTAACCCTAATGCACTGTAATCTTTCAAATTAGCAGAAAATACAAGGGATACAATAATAAAGAGTTGAAATTTATAGATTGAGATAATATATAAAAGCAAGACCTTCTTCTTCTCCCAGAGAAAGCAGCGGCAAGCTCAGGATCAGTTGGGAGTACAGGTAAAACAGAGTATTTGAGAGGATCCTCATAGCTGATCTCATTTTCAGTCTTGCAAGCTGTCCTCCATTGACGCTCGACCACTGGAAACCTCCTGATAAAAAGAAATTGGAACAAAATCGTGAATCAAGATATGCGAAGAATGAACATGTGAGAACTCGGTAGAAGAACGATTGAAAGAGGAGATACCGGGAGAAAACGACGGAGTCCAGGTTATTGAGGATCCAGATAGCTCTGATGCTGCAACCACCAGGCATTGCTTCTTCTTCTCCGGTTATGCTGATCCAGAGAGGTTAGATGTTTTGTAGATACAACACGTTCCACGATATACACGCAGAAAGCACAGCGAACCTGTTTAGATTTATTAATTTCAATTTTAAGGAGTGATTGTATAATAATAATGTTCCATACTTTATATATCCATTTCATGAAAAAGATTACACTGGGCGGACTAATGTTTTTCAAATAATTAATCGAATTAATTTGAGCTTATTAATGAGTGCATAATATCATTGTACTTTTAAGTCATTAACATATCACGGTCAATTTGCAGCTTTCACAAATAAAATTGCATTGCATCTTTACATTTAGCTACCTATTATTCCATTAGTTACTTATTTGACATATCAATAAAGATGGGCTTCTCTTTTTTTCTTTTTTTTTACCGATGTCCTCAAGCCTACAAGCCTACTTGTTCCCAATACACCGAATGATACAAATAAATTCATTCAATAAACAAGACCAAACCACGTTTAAGCTTCTAATCCCATATGAACATAAGCATTCCAAGATAAGAAAAGACATAAGATGTGTATTATAAATTACATAGGCATAACTAAGTGCTTCCTTAAGCAGTTCAAGAGTCCCAAACTTTGTACTTGAGTGAATCTAAAGGTTCTCCACAGAGGTAAGTGAAGCAGTTCAAGAGTCCCAAACTTTGTACTTGAGCGAATCTAAAGGTCTACACAGAGGTAAGTGATGACAGAACCTGCTCTCCGTTTGGTTCTTGCGCTGACTTTCCATTTTTCAACCATAACTTTCTTTATGTTAGGACAACTAGAAACCACAGAGGCAACTCCACTTTGTGTAATACCTTGACAATATACCATGTGACATGACTCGAGCATTGTACAATTGCGAACAAGATGAGCTAAACCAACATCTGTGAGTTGTCGGCAATGAGACAACACTATGTCCTTGAGTAAAGGACAACCTTCACCTAGCTCAACCAGTGCCAAGTCTCCCAGATTCTGCCAATCAAGGGCATAATATTTTCTCTTCCGTAAGGCATAAAAATCAAAGAACCAAGAAGACAGATATTCACATTTAAGATGCGGAATTACCTGAAGAACACTCACATCCAAGTAATTGAGCTCCGGGCATCCTTGAGCAATTGCTATTATTCCAGCATCGCTGATTTGGTGACAACCACTGACATTTAAATGTTGCAAGGGGCAACCCCGACCTATGGCAATAAGGGCTTCATTCCCAACCCTGGTAACAAAGTAAAATAAGATAAAGAAGGAAAATTGAAAGATTTCTTTGGCATTGCAGCCTTAAAAATTTGTTTACAATAAATTACCTATCACAAAACCGAAGGCTAAGTTCTGTTAGTGACTGGCAGTGCTCACCCACGGCAATGATCCCTTTGTTCCCAATCTACAATAATCAAACAAAAGAAGAAAAAAAAACATTCTGAACAGAGAATCAATAGATTAAAAACAAAAGAACATTCTTCTAATATGCGATCTTCACACAAGAAAAGAAAGAACAAGGGTAAGAATGAAGAAAAGAGTAAAAGAGTAAATAAGAAGAAAAAAAGGAAAAGTGGAGATATATAGAGAGAGATGGGACCTCATAGCATCGACGGATGTGAAGTTTTTTTAGATTAGAACAACCTACAGCTACATTACAAATGGCATCATCTCCAATGCTAGAGCAATCAACCAAGTGAAGAGCTTGCAAGAACTGACAACCCCTTCCAACTTCAAGAAGAGCATGATTGCCTATTCTTTGACAGTATAATAAAGCCAACTCAGTGAGGTTCCTGCAAACAATCAACAACTTCAGATTTGAAATCATAAATTATTTACAGGAAGTTGGAATACAAACAAGAAGCAATACATTCTACCCACAGCCAAAAATGAAAAATCTTCATGCATATAGCATTCAATGCAAATTAAACAATGTCCTTGGATAAATTCAATATACAAGGCATCAACAACTAAAAGTAGAAGATCAACAAAATAAACTCAAAAATTACACATACACCCACATTAAGTGGTTTCTGCCATTAGAAATACAATCACCGGTATCCAAATAAATTGAGCTCAAATTCTTACTCGAGGCTAAGAGTCAATCAAAAGGTTTATAGATAAAAGTACTATCTTTATAGTGGAATTGTCTAATGCATTTGATAATAGAAGGCAAACATAAAAAATTTCAAGACGAAGCTGTAGATATTCTATTTTTCTCAATGAACTCAGTGAAGTTTGCTAAGGATTCCACTATAAGATTAAATATCTGACGGTGTATATGGTCCAGTAGAAAAACCCCTTTCACCTATGATGTGAGGTTCTAAATCCTAAAAGTATGCATTATTTGATCAGCATCAACATATTTAGGGAACAACACGACTATAACCATAAGAAAAAAATGTATGCGTTAAATCTAAAATTTTAAGCACCCAAGAAATGGATTGCTAGGGTTAATAGGATAGGTTAAAGATAGTTGAAGATGTGAAGGATAAGCACGCTGCAGTACATCTAAAATATAAGTTAACAATAAAAATATTGCATATTGTCACAAATACCCAAATTAAATTAAACCGTTGGAAGGAGGACATACTTGCAGGACCGTCCAATGGATTCCAGTCCCATAGTACCAATATTATGACAGCCATTAACTTCAAGATGAGTAAGCTCTTTGCAACCTAAAGCAATTGCTTCCAAACCTTTGTCACTCAGAAAATAGCAATCGCTTAGGGTGAGATTTTTTAACTTCTTGCATCCATTCCCGACAGCACGCAAACCCCTGAAAGAGCAATCAAAGAAAAAATAATTAAAAAAAACTCAAATTTCATTAAGTATACATGAAAGATAGGGTTCTAGATATTAAATGGGAAACATTTTTCCATAAAACCACAGTAGTGAATGGAACATTAAAGCTCAGCTATCCTAGTCTTCTTTAATTTATCATGCAGCAGGCCATGTGAAGTTGGCAGGGACACTAACCTGTCAGTAAACTGCTGGAAGCTGTATAAAGCCAACAACTCTAGCGACGAACAACTAGTTCCCACAGCAATCAAAGCCTCATCCGTAACATTTATACACTGTAACTTCAAGACTTTTAATTCAGGACACCCTTGGGCGACAGCAGTCACCCCCTTATTGTGAATAAATTCAGAATCCAGTGACAAAGTTTCAAGAGATTTACAGTGTGAACCCACCGCTTCCAATGATTCATGAGTTATTTTTACACAAGCAGCAACACCAAGAGATTTAAGTGTTTTCCCACAACCAAGTGCCAGCTCGATTAAGCCTGTATCAGTCAAGCCTTCACAAAAGCGCAAATTTAGATCTTCAAGTTGCTTACAACACTCCCCAACAGCAGCTAGACCTTTATCTCCAACGTAGCAACCCTGGAGCAAATAATATAAGCAATTGGACTTCAAATACTAAAGGATGCAAATTTAAGAATACAGTGGATCATGGATAAATACATGTCCCCATTCTTTTCTTCACTTTTTTTGTTAATTACATTGGAAACTTAGATTGCCTGAGCCGGATCTAAAGGACTTCTTGAAACATGATCTGAAGTTAACAATCACAAAGGTTTGGAAACTATGCAGAGTACATATTTCCACTTTCCATATAGACTCAATATCTATGGAACACTTCACAGCAATAAATTCCACAACAAATCCTACTAATACGAAACTAACATAGTACTAACATGTGTGTCCTCATATTTTGTTCAAGGTAACTCTTTAAAGTCACTAATTTCAGTGTGAATGTTGCCAGAAATCATTTCTAAGGAGATTAAGCTTATTTGAAAGGACTACACAAATATATGAGTTCATACATCATCCAGAAAATACCCAAGAAACCTACCAAACACGACAACCAACAGCAAGAATGAGTAAACATTTACCTGTAAGTCCAAAGATTTCAAGTATCTACACTTCTGTGCAAGTGCCATCAAACCCACACTTGTAACATTGGAGCACCATATCAAGCTCAACTTTTCAAGCTTCAAGAATCCCTCAGCAAGCGCAGTCAACCCATCATCAGATAAACAGTAAGATTCAACATGTCCTTTTCCAGGCCCACCACTCATTTCAGTTCTATAGTGCGTCTTCAGAGCCGCCAACCGTTCCATGCCTCGCCTTCTTCCCTGCATTACAGATTTATTAAAAAAAAAAATCCCTAAAATTTCAAACATTTCCATTTCCCCAATTAGAGAATTCCATTTTCATGTCAACAAATTGAATCCAATCTAAAACCTAGAAAGGAACAATAAGAAAACTCTTTTACACCCGATTAAAGAAAATGTAATATATGGAAAACCCCAGCTCATCAGCAACCCAAATTGAAACCCTAAAATTAAATGCTAGCTGCTACTCTCATCTTTCATGCAGCAAAACTCTATAACTCACTGAAACCAAACATTCAAATATATATATATATATATATATATATATATATATATATATATATATAAGAGGAGTAGAATTAGGTTACAGGCTGGAGGGGGATGGAAATGGAGAGACGCTCATCGATGTGGATGGATTTAACGTTGACGAAGCGGCGAGCGAGGATCTTAACAAAGAGGTCGGGGCTACCGGAGGCGCCGATGCGAAGGGTAGTGCGGCTGAGCCGTTCGAGGGAGAGCCATCGCTTGCATACGAGAGAGCATGCATCGCGGCTGTATTTGGAATCCAGGTGACGGAAAATCTCCAGAATCACCTCGTCCGGCAGAAGACTGTTAATAAGATCACGACCTCGCATGATGCTGCGATTTCAACTCCAATTGAAACTCCGATCAAACCAACCTACTTCCGGTGTTGCGTGTCATGTGTGCTCTCTTGTGTATGTATAAATCTATCTGGGTCAGGCGGTTGATGCTATTACCGATATTACCCTCGCGTTCTATACGTGGCGATAAAATGAGTTGTTTTGACGGGTTAATGGACATAAAAAAATTTATTTAAAAAAAATAAAAAACAACATTATTATTTATTTAGTAAACAATATCCATGCGATCTTCAATTTAATAGTATTATATAAAAATAATTATAATTATAGTAGTTATAACTTCAATTTTATATATAACTAAATATAGACTCTATATATGTGGTAAAATAATTTTATTTTGATAAAATATGTACATAAAAAATTAAAATAAATTTAGTTTAATAAAAAGTAAGTGATTTTTTAAAAAAAAAATCAATTTTACTTTTATAAAAAAGTGTAGTAAATATTTTCAAGTGTAGATGTAAACCATATAAACAAAGTCTCAGGTGTTTCTGAAACACAATAAATTACTGAGTTTCATATATTTCACACGTACGATTTTTTTTTTTAAAAGGAAACATCTCTTCTCATCTCGCAAACTACGACTTTCGGTTCCTCCGTCATCGATATTCCTCTCATCTCCATCTTCCGATCAATCGTCATACTCTGTAAAAACCATGTGTTCTTTGTCTTCTTTGGTGTTTGTTTCACTCAAAGATTCTTTTGTATTTGAAAGAGAAGGAACAGAGCGTATAAGAATCTCAGACTTGGCTCTTTTCTTTTGTTCGATTGTTTTAGTTGTTGGTCATGTCGTCGTTACTTATAGAATCAGTTGTAGAGAAAGAAGAAAGCTTCAGATACATATAAGAATTGCACAAACACAGATACATAAATAACAGACACAGATAATAATCTCGCAGGCACAAAAAATAACCACACATGTACAATTAGTATCTCAATAGATACATATAAGAATTCCACAGACACATATACATAAATCACATGCACAGATAATAACCACACAGGTACAATTAACATCTCAACAGATATATACAAAAATTACATATACACAGATATCACAGGCACAGATAATAACATAAATCACAGACACAGATAATAATCTCGCAGGCACAAAAAATAATCACACAGGTACAATTAACATCTTAACAGATATATACAAGAATTACACATATACAGATACATAATCACACAGGCACAAAAAATAAGCATCTCAACAGATACATACAAGAATTACACATACACAGATACATATAACACAGACACAGATAATAACGTCGCAGGCACACAAAATAACCACGCAGGTACATATATATGTTTTGTAATATTAGTTTGTAATAACACGCGCGTCCTTTATTTTGTATGTTATGATTGCACTCGTGTGAAACTTGTAACACCGTAAAATAGTGTGTTACATGTAACACCTAAAATGCTCTCAACAATATATGTATATATATACATAATAATAATATTAATTATTGTTGTTGGCTAGGGATGGCAATGGGGCGGGTTTTCCATCTGAACCCGCGTCAGTAATTTTAAAATTAATCATAACTCGCTCTAACTCGCACCGCCGGGTTCTTTCCATGTTAAAAAAATCCAACCCGCACGGAGCGAGTTTGAACCCGCCCCGCCCCATCTCAACCCGCTTTATTATTAAAATTATATAAATAATAAAATACTACATCAATATATATCATTAAAAAAATTCATAAATAGCATTAAATTCTATTAAATTAAAAAAATAAAAATTAAAAATATATTAAATATTAAAATAATATTAATAATATAATATTATAATATAAAATTAATTAATATATCTACCGGTGCGGGACGGTATGGATTTTGATAGAACTCAAACTCACCTCGCCCCGGAACCGGTTTTTCAATTAGATTGAATTCACCCCTATGCGGGTTGGATTTAAACCCGCCCCAACCGGGTTGGAGCGGGTCGGAAACCCGCGGGATGGATTCAAATTGCCATTTCTATTGTTGGTTAGATATTAGGCCGCATTCTCCATTATTTTATATCCAATCAAATAACTTTTGATGTAAAAAATGCTAATTTTAGGGATATTGGGTTATAGAGGAAGAGAAGGAAGATTACAAAGAAAGATCTTGATTTGGAACTCAGGAGTTGATGAAAATAATAGGAGATAGAGGAAAGAAACCCGAGCAACAAAGAAAAACTAAAACTGGTCTCCGAAGTACTCTCATGTTCCAGGTGTCTTGGTCGAGGATTAAGACGCGACACTACAAGTCATGACGTGTAATTGTATACCGAGACTTTTCCACGCGTTGGTCAGCGTCTTGATTACATTGATCAAGACCAAAACTTTAGATCAACTCTGGTGGTGTCATTTTTTAGAGAGATAAGTGAAGGTAAAAGAAAGCAAAGTGGTGAAATGAGAAGGTTCGAACCTATTTTTAAGAAGTGGTAGGTGAAAATGTAAAGCTTCCTAAATAAGCTTCTACACATGTCACTCTCCCAATTGAGAGTTTTTCTGATGTGACGTGTCTAACACATTAAAGGATGCGAGTTCGGCGGTCATGATGGCGACGTGACCTAGTGGAACTCAACCGTTTCAGTTGCCCATTACATTTATCCGCTTGGAATCAATCCACACGGGTGAATGGAGAAATCTGTAGAAGGCTGAAATTTTAAACCTGGTTCAGAATCAGGGCCCAAGCCCAAAACAACCAACAGGCCTCAGCCCAAGGCTCAAGCTCACATCGTCCGCTCACCCCGTGAGGCCCAAAATCTTTTTCGCAATCTCTCAAATGGCAGATTCGCAGTTGGAAGGATCCCGGATCCTGCAGAGATTCTTCCACAAGGATCTCAGCAAGTCTTTCCATGGATACATCAAGCTCTTATAAATAAGTATCTGAACCTCAACGAATGGGACACTTCTTTGAGATACCAAAATGATTTCAAAGTCTCTCACTGCGTCCATATATCTTATCACACTCAATTGTTAAATCTCCGATTCTGATCACTTTGTTAATCCCTATTAGCAGAGCCTTAATGCCCCGGGTGTCTTACAGCTACTTGTCAATGCATTCTGATAGGAACTGTCTGTTGGGAAAACACGACTAACTCTCATACCACTTATTGAACAAATCGGTGATACATTGCAGTGGAGACGAGTATTAGTAACCACTAAGTAAAACAAACATACACAAATGCAAGAAAATAGAGATAGAAAAATAAGACACAAGGTTTTGACGTGGAAACCCAAAACGAGAAAAAATCATGGTCGTCGGGACGACAAGAGACTAATTCACTATGTAACAATAAAGAAATAGTTATAATCAGAATACCTTTCTCTCACTCCCCAATCCAATTACATTGGTCTCACACACAAGTTCTCACAATATGGCTCTCATAGGATAATAAAAATCAATCCTAAAACTCAATATCTCTATGGTTCCCGGCCCTCATCGGGCACCCCCCAAACCTAACCAACCAGATCTAGATTATTCTCTCAGAATATCTAATACTACCTCCGTCCTATATTAGTTGCAACATTAGGGTTGTGTATATTATTCATCAACTAATCTTATTTCATATATTGTAACTTATATATGAGAAAAAATATAGTCAAATGAGATATTGTTTTATTAGTTTTAATGTCTATTTTTAAATATAAAATTACCATAATTTTTAGTCTTTTTTATAATTAAAGATATTTACCATTGAAATTATGCATTGGTAAATGTGTAAAAAAATAAATGTTGCAACATTTGTGGGACGGAGGGAGTAGTAGATATAATAGATTCCATAAGTATACAGATATTACAAATAGTACAATCAAGTGTCGATCCACAGGGACTAGACAAATTACTGAATTCCATCAATTAAAATTGCTAAGTAGACAATTTGATCATTTGTAATAATAAAATAGAACTTAATTACTATGATGCAAAGTAAGGATTAGACTCCAATTAAAGTTCTTTTTAGGTTAAATCATGCTTGAGTTTGTTATTCAATTACTAAATCAAGTCATTTGATTTTTCTTTCGAGATAATCAAAATCTACAAAATTCAAAACCCAGTTTCCCAAGTTGAATCTCGTTCACAAATTACACATCAAAACTAAGTAATCTAAATTGAAGTTGTTTATTTCTAAATCTTCCTCAATTAGTCTAATTAGAGAATATAAGCATAAATATCCACTTCACAATATCAATTCATGCCACAGAATAACAAAGAATGAAATCATTGGTTAGATGAAAATCAAACAAGAACAACTATGATTTTCCTTCAAATATCCACGAAATAGAATTTAGAACTAAAAATTATAATCCATCATTACAAAACAGTCACTAAAATCCATAACAATGAGAAAGAAATTAAACTTCGAAACATAGTACTAAATAAACTAAAAAGAGGAGAAAAACAAGAAAAATTCTATAATTGATGAAAAGGATCTCTCCTACTTGCTTCTTGAATGCCCAATTTATCTTATTCTTCCTTCGGAACCTCTCTTTCGTCTCGAGTCCAAAATCTTCTCTCTTCTAAAAACCAATTGCACTCAAAACCGCTTCTAGACTTAATAATGTTTTTTCAGACGCAATACTCGGAATGTGTAGTAGTACACGGGCAAACCGTGTATGACTTTGGATGAAATCAATTTCTTTAGGTAAATTCACACAGTCCGTGTATATGTACACGGTGTGATCGTGTATGACTCTGTCCTTTTTCTTCTTAAATTTTGATTCACACAAACTGTGTTCTTATACACTGCCTGACCGTATTTGATTCCGTTTTAGCTCTTCTATCCTACTTGTTCAGATTTGTTTCAACTTCAAAGGTACCTATAAGAAAAACCGACAAAATAGCAGTACCAACATTCAAGCTACTTTTGTATACTAAACAAAATGGAAATTATAGAAAATCACTTCCAATTAAAGCGAAAATTGTGTTTAGAAACACACTGATCAAGATACAAGTATCGTATTTATAGCATTAGGTTACTTAGTTACAAAGTAATCCTAAACCATTAAGAAAATATTTTCTTATTTAGGATTCTCAAAAATCTCTTTTTCCTAATTAGAATCTACTTTAGGAAATACTATTCCTAATCGAGTCTTTTCCTAATTACAAACCAATTCTGGATACCAGAGTATATCCGAATTCTCGTTACAATCCTAATAAACTACCCCTTGATGAGAATTCTCTTTGTCCCTTTCCGACGACCACAACTCAATAACAGAGTCACCATTCCTCACCATGAAAGTATACTCACTTAGGTATGATTTATCCCAAGACAAACCACTTAGAAACCATCAACCCAAAATTTTCTTTTCTCGACACATGTCGAAACACTTGCTGAATAAAGCATGGTGCAACTTCCTTCATCAGCTTCCATAAAACTCCTCAACATCGACATACTTTCCACCATACCCACATCTATGCTAATCAGATGCCCGTGCAATTGTGGACATGCTAGAATTATTCCATCCTTTATCATGACAACCTTGATAGTTCAAAACATGTCATAAGGACACCTATCCCAGTGTATCGTTAGAGTATTTGCCGAATCGCTCCTTACAGTCTTTTCTTATTCGAGTTCACCAGCCAATTGATCAAAATTCTCAGCCAACAAAGATCCTAAAATACCACTAGTCAGGCCTTCAATTTTATTTTGACTATTTAACCATACTTGAATTTTTTACCAAATATTTTGATTTTTACTTGCGTTAACAAAAGCACAAAAGTCTCTAAAGCCACCTTATCACCACAATCATACATATCATAGATCATCACCGCCATTGCTTGAGCACTACAGCCAAAGCTTTTTCATCTCTACGACCAACGCGGACTAGATCTGGACAACACTTGCGAATTTGTTTTGGCTTTAACTTTTTTCCTCACGCAACCAGCTCCAAACTCGATTAGAGAAACCAAATCCATTTTCTCAAAACTTCTAGAGACTCCGGGAGATTTATCCATCCTTCAAAACCTTTCATTTTCATCTTACCTAAACCCATGTTTACTTTGACTAAACCAAAACTCACGGATCACCCCAATGCTAGCTTACAAACTAAGGGCTCTGATACCAATTGTTGGGAAAACACGGCTAGCTCTGATACCACTTGTTGAAAAAATCGGTGATTCATTGTAACGGAGACAAGTATTGTAACCACTAAGTAAAACAAACATACACAAGACAAAAAATAGAGATTAAAAAATTAGAACAAGGTTTTTACGTAGAAACCCAAAACAGGAAAAAACCACGGCCATTAGGACGACGAGAGACCAATTCACTATGTAACAATAAAGCAACAGTTACAATCAGAATATCCTTCTCTCACTCCCCAATTTAATTACATTGGTCACAGTCTCACACACAAGCTCTCCCAATATGGCTCTAACAGGATTACAATAATCGATCCTAAAAGTCAATATCTCCATGGTTCTCAGGCCCCCATCGGGCACCTCCCCATCGGTCACAGTCTCACACACAAGCTCTCTTATCTAAAATAGACACAAGCACCATATTTATAGCATTAGGTTACTTAGTTACAAAGTAATCCTAAACCATTAAGAAAACATTTTCCTATTTAGGATTCTCAAGGATCTCTTTTTGCTAATTAAAATCCACTTTAGGAAATACCATTCTTAATCAAATACGACACTTCTAAAATAGTCTTCGAGTCTTTTTCTAATAATAAAACAATTCTAGATACCAGAGTATATCTGAATCCTCGTCACAATCCTAACACTGTCACGATCAGGTAGTCATTACTTTCCTTATTCCTTTCATTTATCTTATTATTCAAGCTCAAAGCTAACTTGAGCTTCAGAGTGTTTACAACGGACACCATCCAGTGTCCCCAATATTCGCTTGGACGTTCTTTCTATTCTTTTGCAGGATACTCTAACTTTTGGATCAGTCCTCTTACGTTTGTCGAATCCGGTTCCATCAGGACGGATCTAATTATAGTGTCTAAATCATTACAATAAAAACAAATCATTTAATGGTGGAAAGTTTAATTGTTGGAGGAGATACCTTTTGTTAGTTATCCCGAATAAGAGTGGGAATAGATCATGCCAGGTTTTCGGTAAAATAGCCATAACATTTAGTTCGAGTACGAACTACAAACTTATTACAAATGTGTTTTATAAACATGATTTGTTGGATTTAAAAGTCGGACTTATGTGATAGTCGATTTTGAAAATCCTCGTAACTATTTAAATTTACAATTAGTATAATAAAGGATATCCAATTAAAATTGTTAGAAATCTTAAAATGAAAAATAATATCATATTTTAAAATAATAATTCCATTTTACAATATATATATAGTAATAAATTAGATTCGAGTGTGTTTAGCACTCAATGTTACATTAATTATTAAATTAACGGTTAAGTTAGCAATCAATTGTCAACTGATAAACTAGCGGTTGAGATAACTTTTTGAGATCACTGTCTACTGAAAACAATGAGATGTTAAAGTTTCTCGTAGATATAAAATGACATAAAGTGATTATGTATTTTTTTTTATAATTTTTAATTTATAATATATTTTATTTTATAAATTATATAGTGTATAAAAAATCTAGTTAAAAAAATAATTTTTGTTGAAATATTTTTGTAATAATTAAATTTGGAAGGATTGGATGAGAATTTTATGATGAGTGATTCATAAACAGCGGCTGAAAATCGCTAATTAAATATTTAATCGTTAATAAAAAATTGCTCCAACCATCTAAAATTTCAAATTTCTGATATAAAATTTAATGATAATTAAAAATCTAGCTATCAAACACACTTGCTCTTGCTCTCAAAATATAATTTTAGAATATAATTTTGTTTAAATACGTAAATATAGTTGTTAGGATTGTGACGAGAATTTGGGTATATTCCGGTATCCATAATTGGTTCGTTATTAGGAAAAGACTCGAAGAATATTTTGGAAGTGTCATATTTGATTAGGAATGGTATTTCCTAAAGTAGATTCTAATTAGGAAAGAGATCTTTGAGAATTCTAAAAAGGAAAAGGTTTTCTTAATAGTTTAGGATTACTTTATGACTAAGTAATCTTATGCTATAAATATGATGCTTGTATCTATTATTAGATATCCTGAGAGAACAATGTAGATCTAGTTGGTTAGGTTTGGGAGGTGACCTATGGGGGCCTGGGAACCGCGGAGATTATGGAGATCTTGAGTTCTGGGATCGAGTCTTATTATCCTGTGAGAGCTATATTTGAGAGCTTGTGTGTGAGACTGTGACCAATGTAATTGGATCGGGGGAGTGAGAGAGTGATATTCTGGTTGTAACTGTTACTTTATTGTAGAGGTGGCAATTCGGGTTGGCGTGTCGTGTTGGCCCTAACCCGACCCAAACCCGACCCAATTAATAAACGGGTTGATCGTGTCAACCCACGGGTTGACGGGTTGACCCGTTTAATCCATTTATTTTAAAAAGTTAAACATAATTTTTTAAATAATGAAATTTTATATTTTAAATTATATAATTACGATTAAAATTTTCCATATATGTAATTTATTATATTATTAAATCTAATTATGATACATTCAACATTAAATTACATTAAATTAAAAATAAATAATATTATAAAAAATAAATAAAAAATAATAATAAATTTAAACGGGTTGGCGTGTTCATATCGTGTCGACCCGACCCATTTAGACTCAACCCGAACCATTTAGACTCAACCCGAACCCGTAATAAACGGGTTCGTGTCGTGTCGACCCGTCGTGTCGTGTCCAAAATTGCCACCTCTACTTTATTGTTACATAGTGAATTAGTCTCTCGTCGTCCTGACGGCCGTGGTTTTTTTTTCCATTTTGGGTTTCCACGTAAAAACCTTGTGTCTTATTTTCTATCTTTTTATTTCTTACCTTGTGTATGTTGTTTTACTTTGTGGTTACCAATACTCATCTCCGCTGCAATGGATCACCTATTTGTTCAACAAGTGGTATCAAAGGTAGTCGTGTTTTTCCAACAACTGGTATCAGAGCCCTTGGTTTGTGAGCTAGCGTTGGTGTGATCCGAGAGTTTTGGTTTGGTCAAAGTAAACATGAGTTTAGGTAAGATGAAAGTGAAAGATTTTGAAGGATGAGTAAATCTCCTAGAGTCTTTAGAAGTACTGGAAAAAAAAAATTGATTTGGTTTCTTTGATCGAGTTTGGAGCTAGTTGTGTGAAGAAAAAAAAAGTCAAAGCTGAAAAAAAAATCTGCAAGTGTTGTTAAGATCTGGTCTGCGTTGGTCGTAGAGATGGAAAAGTTTCGACGGTAGTTTTCTAGCGATGGCGGTGGTGATTTATGATATGTATGATTGTGGTGGTAAAGTAGCTTTGAGATTTTTGTGGTTCTTTGTTAACACAAGTAAAGATCAAAAGATGTTGTCAAAGATTCAAGTTTGGTCAAATAGTCAAAATAAAATTGAGGGTTTGACTAGAGGTATTTTGGAATCTCTGTGGGTTGAGGATTTTGATAAATTGGCTGGTGAACTCGAACAATGAAGGACTATGAGGAGCGGTTCGACAAAGGCTCCGACTGTACGCTGGAAAGGTGTCCTTATGATATGTTTTGAACCACCAAGGTTGTCATGATAAAGGATGGAATAATTCTAGCGTGTCCACAATTGCACAGACATCTTGTTAGCATGGATATGGGTATGGTGGAAAGTATGTCGATGGTTGAGGAGTTTCCTGAAAGTTGATGAAGGAAGCTGCACCATGATTTATTCAGCAAGTGTTTTCGATATGTGCCGAGAAAAAAAAATCTTGGGTTGATGGTTCCTACGTGGTTTGTCTTGGGATGGATTGTATCTGAGTGGGTATACCTTTATGGTGGGGTATGATGACTCTGTTGTTGAGTTGTAGTCGTCGGAAAGGGATATAGAGAATTCTCGTCAATGGGTGGTTTGTAAGGATTGTGACGAGAATTCCGGTATATTCCGGTATCCATAATTGGTTTGTAATTAGGAAAAGACTCGAAGACTATTTTGGAAGTGTTATATTTGATTAGGAATGGTATTTCCTAAAGTATATTCTAATTATGAGTGATTTTTTTCCTGTTTTGGATTTCCACGTAAAAGTCTCGAGTCTTATTTTCTATTTTTTTATTTCTTGTCTTGTGTATGTTATTTTACTTTGTGGTTATCAATACTCGTCTCCACTGCAATGGATCACCGATTTGTTCAAGAAGTGCTATAAGAGCTAGCCGTATTTTCCCAACAATAACATATATTCTACCAGCTAACGTATGGACTGCCAACGATTTTTGCATAAAATAACTCCAAGAGAAAATATCATATTAATTTTGAAAACTGGATAGCAGGAAAATAACAGCTAATTAATTTACATGAGATAAAAAGTTTACATAATGGAATAAAAATCAATTTAAAATTAAAAACTGACCAAATCAAGGCTAAAAGATGTAAATATACCCATATGTGAATATTATTCCCAATCTACTCCATGAAATGTGTTATTTCCCATTTTGCTCCAATTGCCACAAAACGCGGGCACATACGTTTTGTAGCAAAACGCATTGGAGTGCGTTTTGCTACAGAATGCATGTACCCGCGTTTTGTAACATATTAAATTTACGTTCAACTTTTGGCTTGTGTGTTTGGATGTATTTGGTTTGTGTTGTGTGTTAGGGTGTTTGTAATTTTTTGGTTAGTTTGTGTATTTGGTTTGGCTTGGGTGTTTAGGTGTTTGACTTTTGTGAGGCATTTTGATTAGTTTGTGTATTTGGTTTGTTTGTGCTATTTTGAAACTTGTGTGTTTGGTGTGTTTGTAATTTTTTTTAAGTGTATTTGTGATATTATTTTTTTTTAAATGTATTATTTTTTTATTTGTGAAATTTTTCGATTTACTATATTTAGATTATTTTATTGAGTTAATTGGATTATAATAGCTTAATATGGAGTAATTCGTAATATAATAAATTATTTCAATTGTTGGAGGAAGTTGTTTGATTATTGCTTGGTTGTTTGTTTGATGTATATTTTTTTTTCTAGTTGGCTACGTTGTTTTATATATATTTATATATTTTATATAATAAATTACGAAAATTTTTATCATTTTGTTACCGAAACGAAATTTAAAATATTATAATATATTAAACAGTTGGTCGGTTACAATTGAAATCAAATACAGATAACTTGTAAAGAAAACAACACATCATGTAGAATACATAACACAAATATACTAAAAACATAAACATGGAAGAAATAAGCACTAAAAATAAAAATAGTCAATAAAATAGAAATACCCATTGAACTATTGATGATGAAATTACTTCTTCAAATATCTCTCTTTGTTTGGGCAATTGTTCCTGAAATGGCCTTCTTGGCGGCAGAGACCACACCTCTTGGATTGACTTTCCTCTCGGATGTCCATCTCGGTTCGAATTCTTGATGTTTTTGGACGACCTTTTTCACTTCGTTTTGTTTCTGGATCTGGAATAATTATTGCACCATAGTACCCGGGCCACTCATCTTCACTACCAATATGGACGAAGTCCATTGCATAAGCACTTCTCAAATTTTCAATCCGGTAAACATCAGAAACATATGTAGCCCAATCTAAGTTTTGTGAAGCAATGGCTGCATAAGCATGGGCACATGGATACCTATGGATTTGAAACATACCACAAGAACATGTTCGATTGTGAAGGTTGATTTTAAACTTCTGTATGCTCTCACGTTGTTGTTGGGGCAAATACTGAACACTAGTGAACTCTTGATTTCTCCTAGAGTCTAATACGATACGAATATTTCGTGCTTGATTTTGATTTTCTGCCATTATCTTAATTAAATGTTGGGACCAACGATGTCCAGATGTTGCTTGTGTATCTGCATCGACTCCCCTACGATCAAACAACTGTGTTAGACGATAATATGTTGACATAACAAGGGCTGTTATTAGAAGATGACGTGTTCCCTTCAGAACATTGTTAATGCACTCTACAAGATTTGTAGTCATCTGGCCGAAGCGAAAATTTCCATCGTAAAGTTGTGTCCACTTTTCCAAAGGGACTCGATCAAGCCAGGCCTTTCTCTCAAGGTCTCCAGCAGTTATACCATACCAATGGCGGAATTGTTGTTTGGTTGCAGCATACCCTACATCAAGTTAATTTTGTCGTAAAAGGGGAAGAAGTAACTTAAAATAGAGAAACATAAATTCATTACAAGGTTCGTAGCATACCAGCATTTGTCATGGCTTTTCGTAATAAGACATCTTTGAATTCTTTGTGATAGTTGGCCGCAAAGTGACGAATGCAAAATCTATGAACAGCATGTTCAGGTACCCACCCGATATCTGTTAGTGCTTTGCCTATGGAATCATGTCAATCAGATATGATGCAAAGATTTTCTTGGGTACAAACATGCTCTCGTAGGTTCTTAACGAAGAACCGCCAAGAACTATCATTCTCTGACTCTACAAGGGCAAAAGCTAAGGGAAAAACATTATTATTGCCATCTTGAGTCACAGCGATTAGGAGAGTCCCTTTATATCTTCCAAACAGGTGTGTCCCATCTATTTGGACAATTGGTTTACAGAATGCAAAACCTTGAATACATGGTTGAAATGTCCAGAATAGCCTCCCAAAGTACTTTGCTTGGTCACACACTGTCTCATTTGCATAGTATGCCGGCTTAACCTCTAGACTAACTACATTCCCAGGCATTGATTGTTGCATTGCGAAAAGCCATCTAGGAAACTGACCATATGAAGCATCCCAATCACCAAAGATCTTGGTTATTGCCTTCTGTTTTGCAATCCAAGCTTTCTTGTAAGTTGGTTGGTATTGATATCTTTGATCAACAAATGATATTATTTGGGATATAGTTGTGGCAGGATTATCAGAAATTGTACGCATTATGACTGAACATATAAAGTCAGAATCTAACTTTCGGTGGTCTACAGTCATTCCCACAACATTGCATGTGTGAGGTCCTTCATACTTTGTAATCTTCCAAACATTAGTTCTAGCACCCTTTCTTGCACGAACCCTCCATTGACAGCCTGTGTTTTTGTTCTTGCAAACTCCAGCATACTTTTCACTCTCTGATTGTTTCACTAAATAATCGACATTTTTGCGAAGACAATACTGTTTTAGTGCAAGTACCAAAGACTCTTTATCAGCAAAAGTCATACCCAGTTCCAGTTCTGCAGTTACATCATCTGGATTATATATAGGCACAGTTGAGTTTGCAGCATCATCTCGATATATATCACCGACTTGCCACTATCTGCGCCGGCCGTCTCATCACCCTCCGCGGTATCTACACACGGGATGTAAACCTCCTCTGTCATCCCTACCTCACCCTACTACTGGGTGTGGAAGGTCCCTCACTCCCAGCACTAGCCCTCAATGATCCATCACTCCTAACTCTGACCCGTGAAGATCCTCCACACTCAGACCTAGAACCTGAATATCTCCCACCCCTGCCTCTAGAAACTAAATAGTCTCCACCATCATCAGTACCCTCGCCTCCCGTGCCTAAGTATCCCACACCCTCATCTCCACTGTCGGTACCCCCAAACCTAGAACTACTAGCCCTGGAAAACCTGCCTATGCCTCTACTACTGTCACTGCCTCCTGTAGAACTAGACCTACGACTCCCCGTATCCTCATCGCCCCCTATAGGTGCATCTATATCATCATCTACCTGGACAGGTATTCCCCTCCGTCCAACGGGGGCAGTAGCTGGAAAATATATACGTGCCCTATGTGCTACAACCGGTAATGGAAAATCAAGCTCGGGTGCAAAAACCTCGGCTGAAGGTGCATAATGTACTAGAATCTCAAGAGGTGGAGCCGGCGGCTCAACCCAAGTCGCCAAACGTAGGACGCCCTGAGCCGCAAACTAGTACCAGTTGTAATATGATGCTGATGCTACATGAAATGGATGAGTATCTAAGGTCCAGCCAACTAGATATCGAGCACGTGAATCCCATCTCGCAGCCCCACGACTACACTTAACTCGCCAGTCCACACCAATACGGCCTCGCTGATCACTACCATGCGGCCGATCCAAGCAAACTGGACTCTGTGGAATATGCTAGGCAAAACCGAACTGTCGAAGAACGCAATCCGCAGGATGCCACTCAATCACCGACATGCATAATAAAGGAACACATGCTTCTGCTCGTAGTCAGACGGAATCCTCCACAGCAAATCATCGACAGTGTACGGCGTCCATACAAACTAAAAACAACAAGGATATACAAATGTAAATAGAATCATTATATAAAGTTAAATATCTAAATTTCACAGTAACTCACGTCTGTAACGTCAAGACGATCCAAAATGACGCGATACGCCGACAGTGCTGTCTGAAAACGTGTCTGTGTAAGATGGATTCTGAAACTGTAATAAAGATGAGGTATTTCAAGAGTTATATATTAACAAAAAGATGATTTCAAGATCTATAAGTCCAATTTTTCTTGATTAGATGAACATATAAGTACCTGCAAGCAACTGGCCAAGATGCCTCATAAAGCACATACTCTGAACGAAGTGAGGGGATCCGTAAGTACGCCCATGCCTCAACTATCCAAGCAAAACCTCCCAGAGTCTTGTTTGCAGAGAATGCAGCATGACATAAGTAACGATAAATGTAGGCTAGGCACGCCGATCCCCAACTATACGATGATACCTCATGAAGATTCTCTAATAGCTGTAGATAACAAAGAGGAACATACTTCGCAGCCTTTAATCCGAGAATGACACCGCCTAGAAAACGAAGTATATATGCCCTGGTGTAGCACTGAAGTGTATAGTCATCAGCTCCGTGAGGGATGGCTCCCAAGCGTGATGCTAACCAAGATAATGATATGCCCCCTCCACTCATACACCGTGTCGCATCATCTGTATCAACCCCTAAAAGCGCCTCTACAAGTCTCACAGAAGTGACCGACTCTCCCCCCACTGTCCATCCAATAGTCCGTCCTAAAACAGGAGCTCCCTCTGTCCGAAGCCCCGTGAGTAAAGAAATATCCTGCAGCGTGATAGTGCACTCGCCCCAAGGAAGTAGAAAAGTGTGTGTCTCCGGTCGCCAACGCTCTATCAAACTCATCACTAATGCATGACTAATGTTTTGTAATCCTATACTAGATACAAACTCAAAACCAGTAATCCTCAGATACGGCAATAATCGATCATCAGGCTTATCAACCATAACGTGTCGTGGGGGGACGTCAAGGACCTGAGTCTCATTCTGATGACATTATTAGAATGAATGTTTTATTAGATAAATTTTAAACAAAATTGGGTAAGAAATAATTTACCCGTTATTATGATATGCATTTTCAGATTTATGTAATGTTAAATATTTTTGTATACCTTAAAATGTAATTTAAAATCTATAAGCACGATTCATTTATTTAATAGTTACTGCAATTTCAAAGCGACACTATACAAAAATACAAATTTATTATTTAAAAAAATAAAATAATAAACTTAAAATTAACAAAAATCAATACAGAATCCCATTGTTCAATTGTATACCTAAATTTATGCCATTATACAATTACCAATATTAATTTCTGGATAATTATTAATGTTATAAAATTACTAATGGTACTATTTCAATAATATGATACTAAATAATTTCTATCATGGAGCATTTAACTTACAACTCATTTTATTCTAAAATAATTTTTATCATACAACATTTAACTCACAATTCATTCAATTAATTATATTCTAAAATTTAAATTGTATAATTGATATTTATAAAATTACTGAAATGGACTTCTAACCTGTTGATTCACACGACCAGATACATGCTGATCCTGAAATCTAATAATATTTCCAAAATAATTCTGTCGCGCAGCATCATCGTCAGCCATCTGTTCAAAAAGATTAATCAATTATATATAATACATAATTAAATAATGTATAATTAAATAATAATGCATAAAATATTTTACCTTTAGTAGAGAGAATGGTAGAATTAGTTGAGAGAATTTGAAAAAAGTAAAAATTTTAGAACTTGTAAAAATTTTAGAGAGAGGGAGAGAATTCTAGTGAGTGGTAATATTTTTAACCGGTGAGGTTTATATAGTGGTGTGTTTTGCTGTTGTCTCGTTTTGTAACGTAACGCACCCACCTTCGTTTTGTTACAAAACAAGACCACCCTCGTTTTGTAACAAAACGAATGTGGGTGCGTTTTGTTACAAAAGGAAGTGGGGCCAGTCACAATTAAAGAATTGATTGTTTGTTCTCTCTTTGTCACGAAAGGTTACCCATGCGTTTTGTTACAAAACGAATCCCCATCGTTTTGTTACAAAACGAATCCCCATCGTTTTGTGACAAAGAGAGTATATTGGGAATTAATGCAATTGAAGGAGTAGACGGGGAATTAATTACTCACATAGTTATATATACATGGTTATATATACATGGTTATATATGAATCTATTAGCCCCAAATCAACAACTATTACCGAAAAAAAAAAAAAAAACCCAAAAAAAAAATCACATGTCTCTTTCCTTCGACCGCATACAATTAAATGTTGATTCTCCACGAGAGCAGTCCATCGACAGAACCGGCAATAAATAAGTCGCATAGCTTGGGTACATTGATATTGATGTTGACATGTGTTAGAATAATAGGTTTATCATTACTTATTTATTTAATTTTGTTTATGAGAACTATCATTTTTTTTTTAATATCTTAACATTACTTAAATACTAATTTTTACAAGAGTAATTTATTTATTGAAATGCAAATATATATTATGAATATTAATGAAAATTATAATTTTATCTTTATATTTAAATTTAATATTTTTTTAATGAGAAAATTTATTTTTGTCATTTTAATTATAAATAAATAAAACTTAACAATTTTTTTATAAATAAATTAAAATTTTAAATAATTATGAAACTATATATTTTTTCATTTTAGGATCATATCATTTGAAATTCAAATAATAATAATAATAATAATAATTCCTCGAAACAAAATAAAATTAAAAATAGGTGAAGTTATTTGAAAGAAAATTTTATAAATCATCACATAAAAATTAAACAAGAATCTTTATATTAAAGAATTATATTCAAATAAAATTACAATTATAAAAAAGTACTGTATTATCCTATCTGTGTGCAACCATCACACTAATTAATCTTTTTCCCATGTTCATTTATTCACATTTACCCTTTTATTTTTACTTAATTAACTTTAACCCCTCAATTTTTTGAGTTGGAGATTGTCACCATCTGATTTAGGATCGTAACTTTTGAAAAGTCAAAGAAAAAAAATAATAATAAAATATATCTGAACCAATAAAAAATTGGTCAAATGTCCCGGGACTACAAACTTTTAGTCAAAAAGTCCAAATAAATAAAACAAACCAACCTGACATCCAATATCCAGGTGTAAACATCAAATTACATCACCACTGTCTCAAACTTTCAATATAATAAATACAGCTCGTAATACATAAATTCCTGAGACGTATCTTCATCCAGACAAGCATAATCAACTCCACGCAGCTGAGCCAAAGAAGTTAAACCTGAAAATGATAATTGAGTAGGTGTGAGCTACTCGCCCAGTAGGTTCCAATCCCCTATTCATAACTTAACCAAATATTCAGAAAAACAAATCTATAGAATCCAGTTTATTCAAATAGTTTCATAAACAGGTAATAAACAATAATCCTTCCAAAACCTTTCCACATGTACCAAATATCCGAATAACCTGTTTCAAATCCAAAATTATCAAATCCATGAAACAGTTCAACAAATCAAGTGCCATATCAAAAACATAAGTTTCCATGCTATCAACATTGATACAATAAAATATAATATCACCGGTGCCCGTGAAGCATACGTGACATAACCCTGCGCAGTTTTAGGGACTCGCACCCAAGGAGGCAATGTCCACCCTCCCACTCTCGTGTCACGCGCTTACCCCACCAACATATCCACATAGGGATATCTCGCCATAACGACTTTTCATAACAATAATATAAATCACAGGTTGGTAGCAATTCACAACAGTTACCACAATAAACATTATTTCACATTTCATAAGTACAAATTCTGCAGTTTCTTAATCAATAACCAAAATCGCTTTTCAGTAACAAAATCATTTAATCCATAAAAAATTTATATCAACAGCAATAATAATAATAATATTCAAAACTATTTCTTACTAACATTATTTAAATCACAGTTTCGAAAACCAATCCAATTAAGTATGAATAAGAGAACCTACTTGGATTCCGAAGTATGAATAAGCTCACGAGACTATTAGGACCGATTTGGAAGAATTTGGGTTTCCAGACAACTGGAAATCAACAAAAGTGGCAAAGTAAATGAAAAGGTGATTTAAGAACTTCTCAGCCTCCTAGTCCCAACGGTGGCGACCGTTTCTCCAAACGAGGATCGGAAGCAACCAGAAAATCATAAAAAAGTCACAAGTACCAAATGTGTTGACGTGATGTCGGCTACAACGGTCATATGATCTTTGAAGTTCTCGATGAGAGGAATCCAATGACACGAAAATCACTCAAATCGGGTAAACAGTTTGAAAGATATGGAAGAGAGAAGACAAGAGAGAAAGTCGGTTCAGAGAAGAAGAAAAGAGAGCTGCGTGTTTGTTCTGGCAGAGTGAAGAAGAAATAAGAAATATTATATAACATGCACAATTACAATAAAACCCTCGAACTTTTCAAAATCCAACTTGTACCATAAACTTTTAAAATCTTTACATTTAAGTCCTTCATATAAAATAAACTTTTGAAAAACTTTTCAGCCGATTCAATGGTCCACAAATTATATTATATTACTAAAAAAATTTTGGATATTACAGAGATGAAAAGAGATTTCTAATGATAAAAGGAGAAGAAGTGCAGAGTTGAGACAGTGTCCAGGAGATAAAATTTGAAAGCAAGGTTGAGACACAGTCTTGGAGATTAAATTTGAAATCAAGGTTAAGACACTGTTCTGGAGATTACATTTAAAAATAAGGTTAAAATACTGGTCTGAAGACAGGGGCGGATCCAGAAAAGTACTAAAACGATATCAATAATATAAAAAGAAAAAAATTTATATTAAAAAAGATTTCAACTAAGACAATTGTGTACACCGAATTTTCATATTTTGAAACCAGCACATAAGACCATCATTTGACAAATAAAAAAGAAAAAAAAACTGTATGGGGTACTCATTTTTAAAAAATTAAAAAAAATTAAAAATCTAATTAAAAATTAAAAGAAAATCTTGATAAATAAAAAAGAAAAAATAAACCGTATGAGGTACTCATTTTAAAAAAAAAATTAAAAAAATTAATTAAAATTTTAAAAAAAAATCTTGACAAGTAAAAAAAAATTGTATGAGGTAGATTTGAACCGGGTCAAAATGTTGTAAGTGGGATTCGAACTCTGACTTTAAAGATATACTAAGATCACTTTGCTATTTCTTCTGCTTTGAATACATGCTTATATATGTTATTGAATATTATATAAATGAAACTGCTGTCAATTGACATCATTGACCTCACGCTAAATCTACCACTGTCTGGAGATAAAGTTAGTTTTCTTTTTTCCTTTATACAATACATCAGAAAGTATAAAAATGTTTGAAAGTAATCTCTTTGAAAGCGGTTACTCGGTTATTCTCTTACTCCATAAATAGAATCTTCAATATAAAAAAAATTATTATTGTAATTTTTAAGAATTTCTCAAAAATAAGCGTGCTGTCCAAATTCTCGGGTTGACCCGACACCGCAGCCAAGATCGGTGTTGATGATGCCAGGGCACATATGTATGGTGTTTATGTTTAATTTTAGTTTGCATTCTTGGTCGTCATTTTTCTACTGTTGGGTTTGTTGAATGATGAGTGTGATTTTTTATTCACTAACCATTGCACTGCATTTTAGTGGCTGATGCAAGATCTCTCTGCTTGTTTGATTTATTTTCTTTAGAGTGGTAGGAGTCATTTGATATTTGATGAAATTGCTTTATATATTGAAGTAGTTATTCCCAAATTTTCATGACAGGAACCAGAGGTGATTGATCTTGCGTTTTTTCTGAATCAAAATATTTATAAATGGAAATGCAATTATGCGGTGCTGAATATGTTGTGTCCCAGATCGAATTGAAGCAGGCAACTTTTACAAGTTGCTGCGATTAATCACTCATTCGTCTCTCTGTCACCTGTTATTCCTTTCCCACATAATGTGTTTAATAGATAAGTTAAGGTTTCCTTGTTATAGAATTAATCGATTTAACCATGAGATATAAGTGATAATTAGATAAATTGTTTTGTGTTTTGTTTTCATTTATTCCTTGAGACTTTTTATTTATTGGTTTCAGCAATTCGAGTTGGTAACCACATGTTGGGGTTCAAATGTTGTGAAGGGTTCAACAAACGCATGAGCCATGGTACTTGAGAATCCAGTATGAGACTATTTGGAACCGATGGTGATGCATCAATGAATAGATTTGAACTTACCTTCCTTGTTATCCAAGTAAGGGCAATTACTCAATAGTCAAAATTTCGTTTTCCTCGAAATATTATCTCATATTTTTGAATCGCTTTTAGAAAATAATAGAGAAATTGTGTACCGGGCATTTTTTAAAAATCAAATTATTTATTTATTTATTTATTTATAATGTTCGGTTATGGTAAGAGGTTGGAGAGTAAGTTTATTTTTCCTTAAATATGAAGTAAATGTAAACTTTAATCACTTATGTGTTCACATTTAGTCACGATTCTGGTTTTCTTTTCGAAGTTTGGGGAGGAGTTTGTTAATGTAGACCGACAGTTATATTGCAACTAAGAGAGAGAGAAGGAATTCAGAATCTCTATTTTGTTTGACCATGAAAATAATGTTGGATGCAAATTGAGATGTGATGATTTGGATTTTTTTATTTGATTGTATTGGTAATTTCTGGGATAATGACACTATTTAATTTATAGATCAGTATCACAACAAAACGTAGGAGGTAAAACTGATTGGATCTTCTTAATTCTATCCTGTCAAATAGATCGGTATCTCATGTTCTTTGACCCATTTTGTTTGTCCTTTGCATGGGTAAACTTTCTAGATTAGATTTGAACCGGGCTGAGCATTGGGTTAAAACGAAAATGAATAGAGCGTAACTAGTAATGTATAATTATCCAACGAGAATTAGAGTCAAATCCCTTTAGTATTAGACAGTCAAATTGGCTTTTATGTATGTATACAAGTCATAGGCATCCATCTGTTAAAAGACAAACAAATTTGGTCTGCGAGATGGCCTAAAAACAAACTTCAATGTTGAAGTTAAAAAGATATGGTTAATTCAGCTATGCTAAAATATGTTACCTTTAACATGAGTTAAGTATTGATGGTTGATCTCGAAAGTACCAATGAGATCAATTTCAAATATTAATTCTCTTGACAAAATAATCCACCATCCACATATATTTACATATATTTATTTCCACACAAGTGCTCACAGATTGAGATCACACATAAGAAAAGATAAGACATCCAAAGTTAGAGTTATACCATAATTGCTTAGGGCCCACAATAGCATCACATTTATACAGGATATGGAAACTCGAAGATATTACAAATTTACATTTGAAAAATTTGAAAAACACAAACAAGGTTCTCTGATGGCTATTTACTTATTATATGACTGTTATTTTCTTATCTATAATAGTATTTATATATGAATTATACATAATTCTAAATGAATTTACGCAGTTATAATTAGTTTCAACATTCCATTCAACAGCAGTAAAACTAGAAAAAGATATAATAGATATCATATACATACTATATTACCTTCTTCATCATATTCCCTTTACCAACTTGAGACAAACAATCATTCTCATTTTCAGTTGCTTGGATGCCATAAGTCATAAGATGCATTTTTATTATTATTAAACATTCATCTAAATTGTATAAATATTAGTGAAATAAGCAGGAAGAATTTAGCTTCAACAAAAATATTAGTTTCTCACAACTTTTCATCTGAAACTCCTTTGACATACAAATTATGTTCAACTATTTACTTAGGAAACAAAAATATAAGTATAAAAAGTCATTAAATATCTGGAAAAAAAATACAATATGCCTTATATATTTTTTAAAAAAAATATTGGTTAAAATGAACATTTGTTTGATTTGGAGAATGGTCAACAGTATTGACCTAAAGAACTCAATAAAGTTTAGTATGATTAACAAGTTTGCATTAAAAAAATAATAAATAATAAAATAATATAACAAAAATTGGCGGTTAGACCAATACAATTAAGTGTGTTATCTCCTCACTTTACATGTACAAATAAAATATCAACCACATGTCTTTTTCGCAATCCCTAGATCTTTGGAATATAACTATTATTCAGCGTTTGAGTATACCTGAAAGTATTTCCTAGCTGTAAAAAAGTTCAATTAAAATGGACCAACATAGTACTAGAATTGTATAGTTGAGCTTTTTCTAGTTTTCTACTTGAAGACAATGTAGATGAGTGTACTGAATTCACCATTCATTTCACGGAAGTACTTCATTGTAAAAGAGGTGCTTTAAAGTACAGAATAAATGTCATGGTAGAAGTAATTGATGGAGGAGATAGGAAGGTAGACAAGAACTTAAAAAAGAGTTAATTAAAAGATAACAACAATAAGAAGCTCTCTAGGCCATTGGAGATCAGAATGTGACATATCATATATTTGAGACAATGGTCCTCATCAGTCATTATGTAAAAAATTAAAGAGATTTTTTCAAAATACAAGTATGACAAGTATGATCTAGAGTTAAAAAAATAGTCTAGTTCTTGAAATTTGAAAATTCATCTCATAACAGCAAATCAAATTTTACCTCAAAAATTACACCACTTAGTAAAATAATTTAAGTCTCTACAAAATGAATACACCAAAAGAACATATTCTTATTATTTCTTACTCAACATTTATATTTCATATAGACACAATTTTGATTTCATTAGTTTAGGAATTTGATTGTTGCATAGTGCTCTAAAAATCAGTTATAACTTGAATTTAGGGTCCTAATCATAACAAATCTAAAATTACTTAAAGAAATCAAATCTCACAATAATAGAAAATAAATATAAAATATAAAATATAAAAATATCTATCAATTAAGGGTCTGTTTGTTAAATAGCATTTTCAATTAAAGGTTAGAGTTTTCAAGAGTTTTAGAGGTTTGATCAAAATTAAACCTCTAATTTTTTAAAACAGCCAGTTTGGTTAATAGCAACTGAATCAGTTGATTTGATCCAAAACACTAATTTTCAAAACGCGGATAGTAGGAGCGTTTGAGAGATTTTAAAATTAGAGGTTTGTTAAAAAGACCAAATTACCTCAATTTTAATTAGATTTATATTAATTATATGTTAATAAAATAATTAAAACGTATTATAATAATATTTAATACATTCAGTATTATATTTTTATTATAATATTTTATAATTAAAAATTTTTATAATTTTTTTTACTATTGTAGAAAATATATTATTTTTTTATTATATTATTTTACATGGGTGTATCTAATCATGACTTTTAGTGACTTTGAATGAATTTCATAGATTTAAAATGTCATTAAAAATCTGCAAGTATCTAATCATGACTTTTGAAGACTCTATAAAAGTCATGGGGTATCTAATCATGACTTTTATAGACTTTTAAAATGTCTTCAAAAGTCATGAGGTATCTAATCATGAATTTTATAAACTTTTAAAAAGTTTTCAAAAGTTTTGAGATATCTAATCATGACTTTTATAGAGTCTACAAAAATTTTGGGGTAACGTAATTTTCATGATTTTTGAAGACTTTTAAACTTCATAGATTTTTATAGACTTTTGTAGACTTTTTTTAACCAATTAAGGAAATTTAAAGTTAAAAAATTATCTCATCCTTTCCTCATAAACTTTGTTTGAATGACTTTTAAAGACTTTAAAATATTAACAAGTAAAAACTCAATTTCAACCCCATTAGTTATTCTTTTATTTTTTTTACTTTAATTATAATTGTGAAATATTTTGGAATCATTTATAGGTAATTTTTTTATAATATTTTTTTGTTCACTTTTATCAAGTGTTATATTCTTTGTTTTATTGAAATAATGATTTTATTTCTGATCATATATTTATATTTAAAAAAATAGAGATGTACGCTACCATCTCCTTTTAGAGGTGTTATAAAACAATTCTTAACTCCTTTTAGATGTGTACGCTACCATCTCCAAGATTTTAAAAGTTAAGGTCGTGATCCTTCAAATGCAAATGAGTTATTCAACCTAGAAATGTGATTGAGATGATATTTGGTATCTTGAAATTACGTTTTACTATTTTCAAAACGGCTCCTCCATTTTCTTTTAAAACACAAACAGAACTGGTGCTAGCTTGTGCAGGACTACATAAATTTCTTCGAAAAGAGTGTCGCTCCGATGAATTTCCAGTTGAGAATGGTAATGTTTCACCATTGCTTGTTAATGAGAATGAAGACTTTAATTAAAATTTCGAGACTCAAGAACAACAAAGAGAGAATGCCAATATATGGAGAACATCTATAACTAATAGTATGTGGAATGATATTAGCATTATTGGTAATATTGAAGACTAGACTTACTAGTTATATCTATAAATATGAGTTATTGAGTTAAAAATTATTTGATTTTATGGTTATTCATTTTCTCGTCATTATTATTTATTAATTTTATTTTATTTTGAATGATCTTTATTTGAAATGATCATTATAAGGTGTATCAATGAAAGTTTATGAAAATCAATGAATTTTTATCCATTTTAAAAAAATATTTGGAAGTTTTAAAATTAATCGATTAATATTTGAAAGTCTACGAAAGTCATTAAAAATCTGTAATAGTCTTTAAAAGTACAAAAATCATTTATAAAAATCTGTCAAAGTCTATAAAAGTTATAAAAAATATTTCTTTAGAAGTCTATGAAAGTAATTGATGGATTTATAAAATCTATAAAAGTCTATAAAAATCTATGAAAGTCTATAAAAATAATTCACATTTTAAAGTTTTTAAAAGTCTATAAAAGTCATGAAAGGTCGTGATTAGATACCAACCTCTTATTAAAATTATTATTTATTAGTATTATTAATAAATATTAAAATATTTAACCCATTGTATTACCTATTTGAAGGTAGTAATGTTTAAAATATTTAACCTATTGTATTACCTATTTGAAAGTAGTAATGTAAGATATATTTTGTGAAAAATAAAAGTAAACTTTTAAAAATGTTCGATTACGTCATTTTATAATTGAATCCGCTAATAGTATATTATTAAACAGCTAATTACTAAACGTTGTATCATCAATCCATTAACAGTTGGTCAAACCGCTAATTGAATTTGCTAACCGCTAATTAAATCCGCTAACCGCTAATTGCCAGACAGGCCTAAAACAAAATAATAAGTATAAAAAATATATATATATAATATATAAATTCTAAATAAAAAATATTTTTTCCTAAAAAATCTAAATTATTTCTTAAAACAATCTATAGATAGAGGCTCTCAATCTCCTACGAAACCTAAAAAATTACACGCTGAGTGTTATTTATTTCTGATGAGGTCGACTACATCGAAGAAGTTGACAGCAGTTTGCATTATGGTGGTCCTGGCGCTTATGCTGTCATCCGCTATGGCCGGAAGAGGCAGCCGTGGAGTTGGTAGTGTCGGCGGTCATGGGGCTGGAAGAGCCGGTGCAGCTGGAAGAGCCGGTGCAGCTGGAAGAGCCGCATTGAATTCAGGTGCAGCCAAAGCTTTGATTAGTTGGAGTATAGGTGTTCTGTCTTATGCTCTTTTCTTTTTTATGGTGGATACTTAAATATTTTGTAGTTTCGAAGGTTCTAAGTAAGAGTGGGTTTATTTATTATTATTATTATTATTATTTTTTAAGTTAGGCAATTCTTTAGTTCAAATTAGATATGTAAATTTTTAGTATATTTTATATATCTATTATATATTTTGTATTTATTATTTAAGTACGAATAAATTGCAGCCAGAATTAATAGTTATTTGCAAGTTTATATATATTTTTTATTTATATTTATAATCAAGTTATTTGGTTAAATATTCAATAATTAAATTTAATATTAAAAGATTAACTCTAGCGAAAAATCATAAAAAGACCAGAATACTTTTACGGTTAATTACAATTTAACGATTAAAATATTATTGCAAATATAATTATATTTTTATATTTATTATAATTTGATTATATAATATTATAATATTTATAGAATTATATTTGAAAATACATAATAAATTTATTGGATTTAAAATTAAACTATTTGAAAGATATTACTTATTTTTAAAAAAATAATATTTTTAAAATAATTTTTTTCTCTATAATAAAGATTTTAAGGTCTTTCAATTTAGGTTGATTAAAGAAAAAAAAAAAAACTAACTTGAAAAGGTCAATTAAACCTTTACATAAAAGAATAAAAAATTAATTGATCCAAAATTTAAAAATTTAAGAGATTAAATTGACTCTTTATAAATTTGAGAGTTACCCTAAAAAATAGTGAAAATTTTAAGAAATGACTTTTTAAAGTTTAAAATACAATTATAAGCCTGTTTTGAAAAACATACAAAAACAGGCTTTTAAAAGTTTAGTTTTCACTCCATAGGTCAAGTTTCCCAAAATACCTCTGAAACTTTATAATTCACAGATGCTGTGAATTATGCTCACAGTCTGTGAATTACGGTCACAGCTGTGATTGGCCTATGGAGTGAAAATCAAAATTTAGTTTTGCAAACTTTTCAAAAGTGGCCTATAATTGATAGTAAACTTTTTATGGCCTAAAAATCCAATAGACTCTACAAAATATATTCAACTGGGATTGATTCTTATGCTTAAAATTTTTGAAAATATTTATTTTTTTAATTACATAACTTATTATAATATATGTATAATTGATTTTTAGTAGAATAATTTAAATTTTAAAATAAAAATATATTAAACTTATAATAATAATTATGAAAAAAAATTGGACAATTGCCAATGAAAAAAAATGGTAAAATAAAAAAAATTATTTTGAAAACCATAATAAATTTTAATTTTATTTTTTAACTAACCATATATATATATACACACGTTTTCTATTATTATTATTATTATTATTATTATTATTATTATTATTATTATTATTATTATTATTATTATTATTATTATTATTATTATTATTTATTTTCCCCAAGCAAATATTACCGTTTGCGTGATTAAGGCGATCTGCAAGAGAAACAATAAGAGAGATCAATTATCAAAAGAAATTTATTAAAAAAAAAAAAAAAAACTGGTGATCGATTATGTCGTTCTCCTTCTTCAAGCCGTCGAAGCCCAAAACACCACTAGAGGTGGTGAAGTCAATAAGGGACAGCCTCATGGCCCTTGACACCAAAACCGTTGTTGACGTTAAAGCCCTAGAAAAGGTGGGTATTCGTATTCAATTTTCTGCTGAGATTTGTGGCGTGGGTGTCTTACATTTGGGTAAAAGTGAAGAAATTGACGTGTGAGGTCTTGGAATTTTGATTTGGTATTATGGTTTTGTTGTCAATTTGCCATTAGGCTGTGTTGAATAATTGCCATTTCTTAAATCGTTAATCTCAAATGGAGATAAATTGTGTTCGATTGTTATTATTTGCAAATGCTGCTTTTTCGTTTTTGTTTATTATTTTTTTCTCTTTGTGAAGATCATGAACTGTAGGGATGTGATAATGTAGTCTTCTGTGAAGCAAACTTGGAGGTTATCACATGGTTTTCTTTTACTTCTATATTTGTGGTGTTGTGTATTTGGATTATCCAGAGATTTTTTGGTACAAGCAAGAGTTGGCAAGGAGAGTCTTTCTAATAGTTCTAAACTCTGTATTGGTCTTGTTGGTGTTCGATAATCATGGTTTTCAACATGGTTCATTTGGAGTTAGTATTGCAGGCAAATGAAGAAATTGAGAAGAACTTTTCAATGATGAGATGCATGCTTTCTGGAGATGGAGAGGTTGAACCAAATCCAGAACAAGTGTCCCAGTTGACTCTTGAAGTCTGTAAAGAGGACCTTCTTGTACTTATAATTCACAAATTGCCGATACTAGGATGGGAAGTGAGTATTTGGTTCTAGACACTTTCATGCACTCAGCTTATCTAATGTGCTCAATGGTGTGTTTTTAATTTTGTTTTGATATAGGCAAGAAAAGATCTAGTTCACTGCTGGTCCGTATTGTTGAAGCAAGAAATTGGTAATACATATTGCTGTGTGCAGTACATTGAGGAGCATTTCGAGTTGCTGGATTTTCTTGTTGTCTGGTACGCGTCTTTCTAAAAACTTTTTTGTGATGCTTTCAGTTCTTTTACTTCATTGATTATTTATGCCTGTCAGTATATGCTATTGTTTTGTATTTGAAGTTGGTGTGGTTTGTTCAAAGTTGCTACTCAGGCACACCATATTGATTGGAAATAAATGATGTTTTCTATTTGATATTTGCAGTTGTGTACATATGCTGCTAATTGTTACTTCTATTGTGTATGTTTTCTAGAGATGGATTAATTAAGCATCTGTCTCATTTTTGTTGATACAAGCAGCTATGACAACAAGGAAATTGCTGTTAATTGTGGAAGTATGTTGAGGGAGTGTATCAAATTCCCCAAACTTGCAAAGTAAGATATCCTAGCTTCTTGGCTGTATCTTCCATGGTTGTCAATTAATATTATTCTGTTATGTTTGTCTCTCTCTCTCCTTCTCCTATTCTTTATTTTCTTGTTCTTTTTAAGTAAAGAATGTAAAATATCACTGGATTAGCTCATTTGGCAGGTGGAGAGGGTTTTGAGATATTAGGTCGTGAGTTCGATAAATGTCTATATTTACATTTGTTGGTAATATTAGAGCTCAATCCGGTCAAAGTAAGTAAAGCCCATTAGGTTGTGAGTTTGATACCCATTGGGTGTGTGTATATTTTCATTTGTTTCTAATATTGGGTACTACTATTAGTGAAGTTGGGTGCATCATTTGAGCAAATTAACTTATTTTATTTGTTACTTATCTCTATCCAATTAATGTTAAGCTATATTACCGCATTTAGCATCCTTATTTTAAGTTGTGCTTCTATTCTATATGATTACAAGTTTCAAGTGTTTTATATGATCATTGACATTCACTGACCTGATAAATGTAGTTCTCTTCTGTTAGTTATCCTGAAACTGGAATCCTCAAGAGACATGGAAGTGTCACAAATAATAAAGCGATACCATGAATCTATTAGGAGTTTTATTTAAGAAGTTATTTTTAGAGTGCTATAATAATATCTTAAGAAATTTGCAGTTGTCAAAATTATAAGTTGGCTGTAACAACATTATTGTTCGTTTATATGATTGGGACTCCTTGTGTTTATGAAATAATCACTTTTTGGATAGTGCAACCTCAAGCATATCCTTCTTCCATCCCAAATTTACATTCATGTAGTATTCTTCTACATGTAAATTTAGGATGGAGATGGGGTATATTTGAAATTTTACCACTCCATAAGTGATTATTTAATAATTACAAGTAGTCCCAAACACATACTGTGTATTCTGCAGTTTCATCAATTTTACATTCTAAGTTTGTTGTATCCATATACATTATTGTGTTTAGAACATAGTTTCATTATTTTTACATTCATAAATTTGTAGTATTTTCCAGATATATTATTGAGTCTGCTGGATTCCAATTGTTCTTCAAATTCGTGGAATTACCTACTTTTGATGTTGCTTCTGATGCGTTCTCCACCTTTAAGGTTAGGATTAATGGTCTGGCAATTTGAGTTATTTTGTAATTACCATGATATTCTTGACCATTGTTCTTAATGGTCGACAGGATCTGCTGACTCGACATCCAAGTATAGTTGGTGAATATTTATCTGTTCATTATGATGAGGTATGCTTGCAGTTAATTATGCCTTGTACCATTATAGAGTTAAGTTTCCTTGTGACCTGATCTAATTCTATTGTTTCAGTTTTTTGATGTTTATGAAAAACTTTTGATGTCTTCTAACTATGTAACAAGACGACAATCTTTGAAGGTTAGTTTTGCGACCAGTTTTTACCTTTGCTATCTTTTGAATCTGCAAGATTTATAAATCACCGAATGTGCATGATTTGAATATAGCTTCTTTCTGAATTTCTTTTGGAGTCTCCGAATTCCCAAATTATGAAGCGTTATATTTCAGAAGTTCGCTATTTGAAAGTCATGATGACTTTGTTGAAGGTATTCTATTTATTTCTCACCTTTGGCAGACATGCTTTGCAGTGCATCCTTTGATAAACATTGATTCTAATTCTTATGATTCTTAATTTTGTCTTAACAGGATTCTAGCAGAAATATCCAAATCTCTGCTTTTCACATTTTCAAGGTGATAATATTTCTACATTTCTTCTGCTTTACTTCCTCCTACTATTAATATGCAGTACTTAAAGCATGTCTACTAGGAACCTCATGGAGTAGATCAAACCTTTATCTTCGTCATGATATATTAAAATCATCTCATCCTATAGTGTCTACATATTTCAGTATTCTTGAGTTAGGACTTCCACTTGAAGATAAAAAGAAATTTCCTCCATTTTTAATTTAGGATTCAATCTGCTGTTCTCCACACTTTCTCCTGTCTTGATTGCTTTGTTGATTGTATGTAGGTATTTGTTGCAAATCCTAATAAACCACGTGAAGTGAAGGTTATTATAGCTAAAAATCATGAAAAGTTGCTTGAGCTGCTGCAAAATCTCTCTGCTGGAAAAGGTATAATTTAGTTGAGCAGCACTATGGTCTATCCAGATGCTCAACATATATCATGACTGAGTTTATTATCGCAGGTGCTGATGATGAACAGTTTGATGAGGAAAAGGAACTGATTATCAACGAAATTGAAAGAGTATCGCGTCTCCAGAATCTCGTCTCTTAGGCCCTCCTCTATGTTTGATATCAAATTCTTGGTTGATTTCATTGCGGTGATTTTGTACTCCCTCAGTTAGCTGAGGCAAAGGTGTGCTACATTAACAGTGTGTGCGCGCATGTAATGTTGTGGTGTGGAGTACATATTGTTTGTTATATATGAAGTCCTAACAGCATATCAATAGTTGATTTTAATATGTCAGAATCAATCTATCTTAGCAGAATTCTCATACCCTCCTCCAATATAATTATAAGAAAATCAAATCAAGGTGAAATCCATGCTACTGATAAAGACACGTTTTACATATATAATTTGTTATAAAATTAAACAAAATTAAATGAGTATCAGATGAATATAATTAGCATAACTTTGGAGAACATCAAATCAAAACCTTATTGAAGTTGGAAGAACTAACTTAGCGAAAACGTGTTATCCGTATTATTAGTTTGTTTGTTATTTTATTTTATATTTATTTATCAACTAAATTATAAACTTTCCAGATTTTGGGCGGATAATAAAATCCAGTTATTTAAGGGAGTATATAACGTAATAATTGACAATTTTCTTTTTCATCCTACGTTGTTGGGTTTTTCGTTTCGGTCGATTCCCTTTCAAATTGAATTATATTCTCCCTGGTTCGCTCAAGAAGCCTTTACACCGATTCCCAATGAATTTCTTCAAGTCCGTATTCTCGGCCGACTCAGAACCACCGTCCCAAGATTCCATACCTCCAGACTCGAACTCGAACTCCGTATGGAGCAGGGGCGGCGGCTTCCTCCAAACCCTCGCCACCAGGTCGGAATCAGTAATCGAGAATTATAGAAAAGACTTCGACGACTTCCGATCCGGCTTGACTAGAGAAACCGACGTGATCCGCGAAGCGGCGTCGCGCGCCGTCAAAGATCTTCCAGCTTCGTTCGAGATCGGTGCCAGCGTTGCTCAAGAGTCACTCGAATCCGTCGGCCAAGCTATTGATGACATCGGCTTCGCTGTTTGGAAATCGACGGCTGAGATCATCTCTGAAGGTAGACGTAAACTGGTAGATAATTCTGATTCTGATAATATTAGCAACAGTGATAATAATAGTAGTAGAAGTTTTAGTGATGCGAAGAAGTACAGTCGTTTTGAGAATCAATTGAATGCAATTCAGTGTGATCACGATACGTATTGTACTGAGCCGGAAGATATGGAGGACTTTGAGAGGTGGAGATCAGGGTTTAAGGTAGATGATTATGAGATGAGAGGAGAGATTGATAGTTTGGTTAGTGGCGATGGTGTTGTCTCTAAGGTTTATAGAGAACTTGTGTGTGGTAGTAGTAAGGTTGTTGATGAGGACACTTTTTGGTGTAGGTATTTCTTTAGGGTGCATAAGTTGAAAGAAGCAGAGGAAGCAAGGGTTAGGTTGGTGAAGAGAGCAATGGATGAGGAAGAGGATTTGCGTTGGGACTTTGATGAAGATGATAGCAAGGTAGCTGATACCTCTACTAAGGTATTAGAGAATGTGGTTGAGAAGGGGGAGAGTGTGGATTCTTGTAAGGATAGTGATGTATCTGTAGTGTCTAGTCAGCGTTCTATGCAGGAGGAGGAGGATATGGGGTGGGATAAGATAGAGGATATTGGGAACACTGATGATGAGAATAAGGTGGAGGGTAATTGTAGTAAAGTTGATTTGAGAAAGCGGTTGAGTGCTGCAGAGGAAGATGAGGATCTGAGTTGGGATATTGAAGATGATGAGGAAGTGAAGGAGGATGAAAAGATTAAGCCGTGATTAATGATAGGGTTGGTTATTACAAAGTAATTACTGTTGATTGATCGATGATTCTTATAAATGTGAATTACATTGGTAGAAGCGGATATTTGTGTATTCTTTTGCTTCTTATTGCAAATTCTTTTCAATAAGATGTTTGATATTTGCTCATAGTAAATTTCTGGGTTTTTTCCATTGATAAAGGAAAATAAAGGAATAGAAATTGTGTACTTTTGGCTGTTAGTTTTCCTTGATGTTCACTTTAGCTAGCTAGTTCTTATGGATTGCATCATGTATGAAAGCTACTGGGAATTTTTTTCCTTGGTGAAAAAGGTTGCCTTGTTGTCTGTCCATGGCATCGTAGTCTCTTTCTTGCAGTTTTGTTCAAATCCTCTGGTCATGTTAAATAGTCGTCTGGTCTTGGTGGAAAAACAGAAGCAATACCAAATCTAAGGAGAAGAACAGAAAAAGCTTATGCAAAACTATAAATTGAGTTTAGCTATGTAGTTAATGTAGCATCTGGATAATCTCCTGGTTTGGGTTTCGGAGTCATGAACTACGAGCAAGCCTGCATTAGACATATAGTGCATAAACTTTGGAAGTCTGGTATACATGATCTTTTTCCTTACACATGCAGTAGAACTTGAAAAAATTGGAGTACCCGAACCTGTAAATAGTGTAATATGGGTGTGGTTTGTTAATCTGCTTGGTTTTAGTCGAATAGGGCGTTGTGATAATCATTGCAGAACAAACAAACATTCAAGTTATTTAGGCCAGTTGCCACAAGAGGGCACTTATCCCATTGTCTGAAAATTCGGTCTAGGTGCTCTCAGCAGACAAGTGGACAAAACCAGAAGGGGCTGCTAATACTGCCGCTAGCTGGATCATGAAATCTAGACTCATCCATTCAAATCAGACAGATTTCCAGAACATACAGATTTTAGTAAGATACCTGCTAAAAAATCTATATAATTTAAGCTTGAATAGAGTCTACCTCAACCAGCTACTTCACAAACAATGCAACTGAGTTTTAATTAATAGTTTTCCTACTTCATTTAGTCGAAAAATTCGAACGATGTTGTGTAATCCACAAAAGTAGCATAGCACCACCAGTTTTTTTTTCTCTCTTCAGGTCCCCACCCAAGTACTCACAGCTACAGGAACTGGACCTGGTTGCCTCATCTGCATTATACGTACATAACAACAAAACACAAGTATCTTCCAGATTAATTCTAGAGAAAATTTGTTTTTCTTTTTCCAAATATATAATCATTTACAGAGCATGACCAGCAATGAGAGTGATGATATAGCCAAAAAGTCGAAATGGTTTGAGAGACGAGTACTTCACTTGTAGAGTAACTGTGAGTGTGGTTAAAATCACTCCTGCGGGTTGGAACTTCCCTGTGAGCACATCAATGAAATAACAGAGATATCATCAATTTATTAATCCTAATCAAAATAAAAATTAATCTATTGAGGTGAACATAAACGTTATTCCAGTACATACATACCATTAAGGTCGGTCCAAGTAGGACGAGGGTAACCCCATTGGAAAGGGCAATAACTTTACTTTTACTTCCTGACCGAAATTATAAAAGCTGCTGCTGCAACCTATAACAGTAGTAGAAGCTGGCTTGCTATTGTTCTGCATCTTAATGTTAGGATTTTGACGAAAATTCGGGTATATTCCGGTATCCATAATTGGTTGGTAATTTGGAAAAAGGCTTGAAGACTGTTTTGGAAGTATCATATTTGATTAGGAATGGTATTTCCTAATATGGGATTCTAATTAGGAAAGAGATCCTTGAGAATCCTAAATAGGAAAAGGTTTTCTTAATGGTTTAAGATTACTAAGTAATCTAATGCTATAAATATGTTGCTTGTATCTATTATTAGATATCCTGAGAGAACAATGTAGATCTAGTTGGTTAGGTTTGGGACGTACCCCATGAGGGCCTGGGAACCATGGAGACCATGAAGATCTTGAGTTCTAGGATCGAGTCTTGTTATCCTGTGAGAGTCATATGAGGAGAGCTTATATGTGAGACTGTAACCAATGTAATTGGATTGGGGAGTGAGAGTGATATTCTGGTTGTAACTGTTGCTTTATTGTTACCTAGTAAATTAGTCTCTCGTCGTCCTGACGGCCGTGGTTTTTCCCGTTTTGGGTTTCCACGTAAAAACCTTGTGTCTTATTTTCTATCTCTATTTCTTGCCTTGTGTATGTTGTTTTACTTTGTGGTTAACAATACTCGTCTCCGCTGCAATGGATCACCGATTTGTTCAACAAGTGGTATCGGAGCTAGCCGTGTTTTCCCAACAACTGGTATCAGAGCCCTTGGTTCGTGAGCTAGCATTGATGTGATCCGTGAGTTTTGGTTTGGTCAAAGTAAACATGGGTTTAAGGTAAGATGAAAGCGAAAGGTTTTGAAGGATGGGTAAATCTTCCGGAGTCTCTAGAAGTTCTGAAAAATATAGATTTGGTTTCTCTGGTCGAGTTTGAGCTGGTTGCGTGAGAAAAAAAAATTTAAAGCTGAAAAAAAAATACCCGCAAGTGTTGTCAAGATCTAGTCTGCGATAATCGTAGGGATGAAAAAGTTTCGACGGTATTTCTCGAGCGATGGCGGTGGTGATCTACGACATGCATGATTGTGGTGGTAAGGTAACTTTGAGACTTTTGTGTTTCTCTGTTAACGCAAATAAAGATAAAAAGATCTGGTTAAAGATTCAAGTCTGGCCAAATAATCAAAATAAAATTGAGGGTTTGACTAGTGGTATTTTTGGAATCTTTGTGGGCTGAGAATTTTGATCAAGTGGCTGGTGAACTCGAATAAGGAAGGACTGTGAGGAGCGATTCGGCAAAGGCTCCGACTGTACGCTGGGATAGGTATCCTTATGACATGTTTTGAACCACCAAGGTTGTCATGATAAATGGTGGAATAATTCTAGTGTGTCCATAATTGCACGGGCATCTGATCAGCATGGATGTGGGTGTGGTGGAAAGTATGTCGATGGCTGAGGAGTTTCCTGGAAGCTGATGTAGGAAGCTGCACCATGGTTTATTCAGCAAGTGTTTTCGACATGTGCCGGGAAAAGAAAATCTTAGGTTGATGGTTCCTGAATGGGTTGTCTTGGGATGGATCGTACCTGAGTGGATATACCTTCATGGTGGGGTATGATGACTCTGGTTTGAGCTGTGGTCGTTGGAAAAGAATAAAGGGAATTTTCGTCAAGGGGTGGTTTGTTAGGATTTTGACGAAAATTCGGGTATATTCCGGTATCCATAATTGGTTGGTAATTTGGAAAAAGGCTTGAAGACTGTTTTGGAAGTATCATATTTGATTAGGAATGGTATTTCCTAATATGGGATTCTAATTAGGAAAGAGATCCTTGAGAATCCTAAATAGGAAAAGGTTTTCTTAATGGTTTAAGATTACTAAGTAATCTAATGCTATAAATATGGTGCTTGTATCTATTATTAGATATCCTGAGAGAACAATGTAGATCTAGTTGGTTAAGTTTGGGAGGTACCCCATGAGGGCCTGGGAACCATGGAGACCATGGAGATCTTGAGTTCTAGGATCGAGTCTTGTTATCCTGTGAGAGCCATATGAGGAGAGCTTATATGTGAGATTGTAACCAATGTAATTGGATTGGGGAGTGAGAGAGTGATATTCTGGTTGTAACTGTTGCTTTATTGTTACCTAGTAAATTAGTCTCTCGTCGTCCTGACGGCCGTGGTTTTTCCCGTTTTGGGTTTCCACGTAAAAACCTTGTGTCTTATTTTCTATCTCTATTTCTTGTCTTGTGTATGTTATTTTACTTTGTGGTTAACAATACTCGTCTCCGCTGCAATGGATCACCGATTTGTTCAACAAGTGGTATCGAAGCTAGCCGTGTTTTCCCAACACTTAATACAGGGTCTATTTTGTAAACTTTTTACTTTTTAATCTTCAACTAGTTACTCACTTTTGTTCAAATTAACCTACCTAAATAAGTAAATTAGCATGTAATTTAACTAGTTTCCCATTATGAACAACTCCTTAAGTAATGTTATAGTTTCATCCTTTCTTGATAATAAAGGCAACTTGAACTTGTCCACATTCACGAACGTTTCTATTCTATCATGGATAATTCCTCGTCAAGCCGTTGCTTTAGTCTGCATATCCACCCTACTCTGTGTTTTAAGCAAACAGTTTTGGCATGCCAAGTTCTAATGTTTCTCATTATAATAATACTCTGTACTTCCAAGTACACGTGGAGAGGTCTTATAATTAGCAGTGAAGTAAAATATAATTAACCTAATACATGTAATTACTAACATATTATAAGTTCCGGCGCTGCTTTCTTCAACTATAACTTAATTCAAATTTCTTGCATACTACACTATATCTATATGTAAAGTACCTATATAAATAGCTAACCTGTTCATGTCTTCTTCATCAACTCAACACGTTTGTCTTGTTTGCAGTGTAATAACCATATCAGCTCATCAATTCTTCATCATTCTAGTTCTAGAAAAACACAACAATGGCCAAGTTTTTTGTTCTAATTAGTTTGATTCTCACAATCCATGTTCACCTAGCGATTGCGGAAACCACCCTTAATGTATTGAAGTACGGAGCCAGAGGCAATGGAGCAAGTGACTCTGCTCAAGCATTTGAGAGTGCATGGGCTGCTGCTTGTGCATCCAATGGACCCACAACAATTTATGTCCCTAAAGGAAGATATTTGGTTGGTTCTTCACTGGCCTTTAATGGTCCCTGCAAAAGCTCATTTGTAACTCTACGTATAGATGGAACATTGCTTGCTCCGATGGATTATCGTGTGTTGGGTAAATATGAGAATTGGATTAGCTTTGATAAAGTCAGCGGTCTATCAATTGTTGGTGGCTCACTCGACGCAAAAGGCTCTGGTTTGTGGGCTTGCAAGGCTTCAGCTTCAGGTTCCAGCTGTCCCAATGGAGCCACGGTATGATGATATAACATATACAATTTTTTTTATTTTTATTTTTATATGTTTTAAATTTAATTCGTCTCTTTGATGAAATTATTTACATAGTTTTGGACTAAATTTTGATGCAGACATTGAGCGTTACCAACTCCAATAACGTAATTATCAAAGGACTTGTATCATTGAACAGCCAAATGTACCATATTGTCATAAACCATTGTAACAATGTGAATGTTGAAGGCATTAAAGTTATAGCTTCTGGTAAAAGCCCAAACACAGATGGTATTCATGTTCAGCAGTCCACTAACGTGAAGATTATAGGATCATCCATCAAAACAGGAGATGACTGTGTTTCCATTGGTCCTGCTACTAAAAATTTATGGATTGAAGATGTTGTGTGCGGTCCTGGCCATGGCATCAGGTACATAAAATTTAGCATGTTGGGCAGAGGTTTATATGAGTATGAATATTTTCTTAAATATAAATTTAACATGATTTTTTTCCGTTGTTTTGCAGCATCGGAAGCCTGGGCAAGGACATGGAAGAGGAAGGTGTGCAAAATGTGACAGTCAAGAAAACAACCTTCGTAGGTACCCAAAATGGGTTCAGGATAAAGTCGTGGGCCAGGCCCAGCACAGGATTTGTAGAAGGTGTCCAATTCATAGATGCAATTATGCAGAATGTGCAGAACCCTGTGATCATAGATCAACACTACTGTCCTCACAATCTGAATTGTCCGAATCAAGTCTCAGGTGTGAAAATCAGCAATGTCAAATATCAAAATATAAGGGGAACATCAGCCACACCTGTTGCGATCAAATTTGACTGCAGTGCAAAAAGTCCATGTAAGGGTATACAGTTGCAGAATGTGAATCTACTCTATATGAAGGAACCTGCTCAATCATCCTGTGCTCATGTTACTGGACAAGCATTAGGCATCGTTAAACCTAATAATTGTTTGTAAAACATCTGTCAATAGGATTGATACCAGTGGATAAAAACACAAATATTCTTTTGTATATACAAAGTTAATAAACACATTTACGAATTCGGAAACTTTTCTTATTAAAATTCATTACAGAGATTAATTATATAACAAACTTAAATTTTTATTTAAAATTAAAAAAATAATAAAATCGATTTTAATAATTTAACATAAACAAGAAGTACAACATGATAGCAAATAAAATTACATTCGTGTCTGCCGCTCCCGCGGCCACAACATGTGCGCCGTTTCCGGAGTGACCATTTGAGGCCACCGTAGCTCCGCCTCCACCACGTGCACTGTTGCCACCGCCACGTCCTCCACCACCACCGCTCCCTCCTCCTCCTCCCTCCCCGCCTCCTCCGCCATCACCAGCACTCTTTGCAGTAATAATTGATAACATCAGAACTATTGCCACAACCCAAAACGTGATTTTCTTCATTGTTAAAGGTGTATTTGATTCTGTGTAAAACCCTGACCTTTTTATACCAATTTACTTTAAGTCGTCTAATAATACAAGAAAGAACTAGGATAGTCCATGGTTTTTGCCCACAAAGTCAAATTTTATGAATTTTCTTTTCCAAGTACCACCTGTCCATTTTAAGCTTATAAATGGGTATTTTTCTTGCTTTGATGAGGTTGATGGATCAATTCTGCTCATACACATATTAAAAAATTATTTTGTTTGGTAGAAAATTCAACAGGGCCTGCATTACCATACTTCCAAGCAAATAGAATGATAACCTATATTATGATAGTCGTCACGCTTGATAGCATTAGAGTTTATAGTTTAGAGTATCTTATTGTATTTTTTTAAGTCTCCACTCTTTTTCCCTTGGTATTTACTTAGAACTCTAATTTGAGTTTCACCCATGATATTTTATTTAAGAATTTGATATCGGTCCATGATACATGAACTGTTCTAACTCTATTTATTATATTTGTTTAATACTTTTTCATGATTATCCGGTTATTTATTAATATTTTAATAATAATTTTTTTATTTTTTTAAATTATATTAATAAATAAAAAAATTACTTAAAACTTAAATTGAAACTGCATAATTGGAGATGAAAATTCCGCTTTCATATTAATTTCAAATCTTCTTAGTGGAGATGAAAATTCTACTTTCATATTAATTTCAAATCTTCTTACATGGTAATTCTGTGATCTTCTTACATGGTAATTCTGTGAGGTCACGATTAGGACTCAAATAGTCCGGCTAGAGTGTTCTTAATGGAAAGTCTTATTTTCCATTAGCAGGGGTGAGCATTCGGGTGATTCGGACAAATTTTGGTAGAACTTTAACCGAATTATAAAATTTGGGATTTTTTTTCTTAACCCGAATTACCAGAATTTTATCTTTACCCGATTAACTGATTTAACCGAATTATATAATGATTTTCAAATGAATCGAATTACCCGATTTGTAAATTTTTTGGCCGAATTTAACCGAATTATATAATGAGTAATAGTTGGATAATGAGGAATAACGGTTGGAGGTTGAGAGAACAAAGAAAAGACAAGAAAATAAGATATTAGATTTAGAGGTTTTTTTATGAGATGTGAAAATAAGAGAGAATTGGAAATAAAAAATAATAGTGTTTTATATTTCGGGTAATTAGGCTAATTCAGTCAAAATTCATTTTACCCTAATTTATCTGAGTCACCCAAATTTTTAATAACTCTTATCCGAATTATCCGATTAATATTTTTTGACCAAACCGAATTATCCAATATACCCAAATTACCTGTATTACCCAATTATCCGAATAATTTTGCTCACCCTTAGCAGAAATAACAGTCAAATAATAATGAAAATTGTATAAAGTTTTGGTTCAACAGATTAAAATTATACTACTTAAATTATCCCGCACTAAAAAAAAACTTTAAAGGCAATACAGTACTTGAAACTATCCAAATTTTTATTTAGTGGAGTGGGTTAGTTTCTTTCTTTCCACTTAACCGATATTCCGATTCTCATTACATATTAATTTATTTGATGATATAATAATAATAATAATAATATTATTATTATTATTATTACCAATAGAAATAATCAGATTAATTAAAACTTATAAAAAAAGACTATATTATTTTATATATAAAAAAGTGTTAACATTCACAACTTGTCTAGATACTCAATTGTTTTATTATTAGAACTAGTGAATAGCCCGCGCGTTGCGTGGTGTTCATAAAATTTTATATAAAATAATTTTTATATTTAATGTAATTCAAAATTATAATTATTTTTATTATAATTTATCTTTTTATTTTAATGAAAATTTTATATTTAATTTAATAAAATTTTAACTTATTTATTTAAAAAGTTGAAGATTAAAATAATTTTTAAAAATATATTAAATTTAAAAGTCTTTAGAATAAACTTTTAAAATTACCACAAATTTTTATTTTTATTTTTAAAAATACATGAGGTGTACATTTTGATTTAATTGCTCTTATATATTCCTACTCTCTATTTTATTTTATTTTTAAAATATGATTTAATGTGTAAATTCTATATTATTAGTATCAAAATTATTTAATGAATATCAAGAATTTTTAAATGTAATTTTATTTTATAAATATTAAAAAAAATTATTAATTTTTATAAATATAGTAAATTTAATAATTTCTAAATCATGTACAACATGAGTAACTATAAAAATAATTAATATTATAACAAATACTTAAATTGAATAATTAACTCTTGAAATAATACAAACAATCAAAAGTTATGATTGTCGAGAATATTTGTTATAATTTTTCATTTTATTTATTTAACTTTTTTCAAAATATAACCATGAAATAAATGTATTGTATATATATATATATACACACCATATTTTGTAAGTAATTATACTAATAGATATACAGTATTATAATATACATTATCGGATGTAATTAATTTAGCATTTAATTATAACAACTATAATTTAAAGAAAATGAAAAGTTATCAATTTTAAAATGACTAATTAATACGTTGATATTGTTCATTAAAAATAATACAATAATAAAAGTAAATAAATAAATCTTTAAATATCTAATAAAATTTTGAAATAAAATAGTATGCTTAAGCATCAATATTTTTCTTCTTCTTTATTTAATATAGTCTATATCACTAAATTAGGTAACATAAAATTTTGAATCGAGCAAAACATACTAAACCGATATTTCAAATTTGAATAAGAGTTTTTTACATAATAAATATTATAATAATTCAAAATAAATATAATATTTATAAAACCTCTAAGTTAACTACAATGGTTTTCTTCTCCTTATTTTAGTGCATCCTTAACTTTTTCTTTAATTTTCTAAAAGTTTTTGTTTTCTTATATTTAAAAGACTTGTAAAAAAAGTAATTAGACAATAAAATCAAAAGAAAATAAAACATATTAAAAATATTGAGTGCCACATCTTTGTATTTAAGTGAAAAAAAAATAAATTAGAAAATAAAAAATATCAAATAATTTTTAATTTTGTTATTATTTTAACTGACAATAAAAATTAAAAATTAAATTTTCATTTAATTTTTTTCAAAATTTTCTATATATTTTAAAACATTTATCTACATCATAAAATAATTTTTTTTTAAAATACAATTTTATAATTTTATTTGACTATACAAAACTTATTAAAATTTTAAACTCCACAAATTTTATTATAAAACTAAAACAATAATTGAAAAATGGAATGATATTGAAAAATGCACAAAGAGATGTTAATGAAAACTAACCATTTTTAGTTCATGCCAATGAACATCTTGATATACCCAATAATTTCACATATAAAACTAAAAACACACAATCATATGAGAACACCAAATATATTTACATAAAATAATAAACACATCACTAAAAAGTAAAAGTTGAAACTAATAATAATCTCTATATTAACAGCACAACAATATATTGATAAATTTATATTGCAATCGGTAGAATGGGAGATAATACATACATACAAACAAACATTCTTAAAGAAAAATGAGATAAGAGAGAATGTTACTAATTTTCATCTGATTATAGTTCAATATCTTTTTGGTTGAAAATGGACGAAATATAAATAGGAATATGAAAAGTTGTTAATAAAGGGGAAAAGAAATCTAATTAATAGAAATTTAATTCTTTTGGAAATTCAAGAGATAAGAAATGAGAGAGAATACAAAAAACAAAACTTCTCATTTTCACTATTTTATGATAAATATTGATTGAAAATGGCATAAATGTAAATATAAACAAATTTAACCCTAATTTCATAAATCGCAATAGAAGAATTCTAGTTATGCCACGTAAACAAGATTTGGAATCCTTTTATATATATATATAGATAGATTTGTTAGTGGTTAAAGTTTTTGTTTTATTATTATTAGACACCTCTTTTTGCCTCTTCTTACTACACTTTCCATTCTCTGCATGATTTTTTTTATTACATTTTTTATTTCATAAAATTTGAATTTCTTTTTCATCACAAATGTTTTAGAATTTATTTTTTTAACTTATAAATTTTATAAAATATAATATCAAAATAAAAATTATTATATTTAATTATAAATTAAGTTAATAATTTACAATAGAATTAATTATTAAAATAAAATTATAAAAATATATTTAAAATACTCAAAGAGAAGGTTAGCTCAACATTCGAAGACACTGAGAAATTACGAATGGATTTGAGGGGACACTGGCAATGAATTGAATTGATTAATTAGGAAGTCATGCATTGGCGGGCAAGGGATAAAAATTAATACTCATCAATAAATCTTTTCGCCTAAAAAAATTAAATTGAATTTTTTAAATTATTTAGAATATAAGTTTAATATAATGTTGTAGAGTTAATATAATATTATAGATTTAAAAATTTTTTATTATTAGTTTTAAGTTTAGAAATTTGAATGAGTTGAGAAAGTTGAGTTAGTGTAGAATTAAATTTATATATTTATATTAATTTTATATTCATATTTAACTCATATTACAATTGTATATTTTTATTTCCTATTACCATTTAATTTCCATCTTCTATTAGAATTTGGATTAAGAATACGTATACTTATTTTAAAACTAAATACATATATTTAATTTCTTCTAACTCCACTAAATTCCTCCTTATCTAACATGGACAGAATCTTTGCCGCCATGTATAACTATAAATAATCTCACCCTTCACTATTATTCTTCACATCAACAGATTCTCCTGCAATACTACAATGGCCAAAACTCCTAGTCTCGTTCGTTCAACAATCATCTCCATCTTCATTACTCTGTCTCTTCTCCTCCATCAATCCGGAGCAAGAACAACGTCATTCAATGTATTGAAATATGGAGCCAAAGGTAACAGCGTAACTGACTCCACCGAAGCATTTGAGAGTGCATGGAATGCCGCTTGTGCAACCAATGGACCGACCACAATTTATGTCCCTAAAGGAAGATATTTAATTGGCTCTTCTTTGGCCTTCAATGGTCCCTGCAAAAGCTCTTTTATAACTCTACGTATGGATGGAACATTGATCGCTCCATTGGATTATCGCGTCTTGAGTAAACATGAGAATTGGATCAGTTTTGATAGAGTCAGCGATTTGTCTATAGTCGGTGGCTCACTCGACGCTAAAGGCTCTGGTTTGTGGGCTTGCAAGGCTAAGGCTTCAGGTTCCAGTTGTCCCAATGGAGCTACGGTACGTAATTATTTATACATACAGATAAATTTTTGTTTTCTTTTAATTGATTAAAGATTCTGACGTTTTGTGTTTATTTTATGTAGACATTGAGAATTACCAACTCGAAGGACGTTCGGATCAAGGGATTACTATCGTTAAATAGCCAATTGTACCACATCGTTATCAACCGTTGCGACAATGTTCACGTCGAAAGAGTTAGGATTATTGCTTCCGGGACAAGTCCCAACACTGACGGCATCCATGTGCAACAATCCATCAACGTTAAAATAATTGGTTCTTCTATCAAAACCGGAGATGATTGTGTTTCAATTGGCCCCGGCACAGAAAATTTGTGGATCCACGGTGTGACTTGTGGTCCTGGTCATGGAATTAGTATTGGAAGCTTGGCTAAGGAACTGGAAGAGGAAGGAGTTCAAAACGTGACAGTTCAAAATTCCATATTCATAGGAACTCAAAATGGGCTTAGAATCAAGTCATGGGCCAGGCCCAGCAATGGATTTGTCCAACGTGTCCGATTTACCAACATTCAAATGATCAACGTCCAAAATCCGATCATCATCGATCAGAACTACTGTCCTCACAACTTAAACTGTCCTGGTCAGGTTTCTGGTGTACAAATCAGTGATGTTGTATACCAAGATATTCGAGGGACCACTGCCACACCAATTGCTATAAAATTGGAGTGCAGCAGCAAATACCCTTGCAAAGGAATCAAATTGCAGAATGTCAATTTGAGAAATTTGAAACAAGTTGCTAAATCACTTTGTAATCATGTGATTGGAAACTCTTTAGGCTTTGTTAGACCAGATAATTGTCTGTAGCTAATCAGACATCTGTATATTATTTTAAACATTCTTTTATTACAGTATATAAATAAGATTTTTCTGGATTCTTTCTCATAATTTTACTGTTCCATATGTCAAATAAATTTGTTCTTTTGAATGTGTTATTGACAATAAAGACTGAATCTACGAGTGGAAATCAGTCATGTAATTATTTTCACATGAAATCAACCATAAACGGGGTTTACATTATTTGCAATTAAGAACAGAAAAACCATAAACAAAATATTCTAGTTTGATTAATTAACTGTTAAATGAAAATGTCCAGTAAATAGATGTAAGATTAAAAAAAAATAGCAATATTAAAGTTAAGCCGTGCATTTGTAGGGGTGGGGAGCAAATAAGTGGTCAGTGAAATCAAGGGGCATATCCTTGTGGAGATTTCCGTGCATTTGAAGGATGGATAGCGGACAAGAGTGGCAGATGTTGTAGAGGTTTTTGAGGCTCATATAGGAAGATAATTAGATATCAGCAGCCCTAAATAAGGTCACATGACAGATTTAGGAATTGATTTTTCTTTTTTTTTTTAGCGGGAACTCAAGTTTTGGCGAGTTGGGTTGCGAATTCGAAAGAGTTAAGTTGCCTCGACTACTCGCGCACCGAGAATAGTCGTCTATTTTACTGCTTTCGTATAGGAATGGTATTTATTGAGTAGCAATTACTTTCCGAGCACTCGGTCTATTCGGTCGAGTTTTCGATCATGAGCCATAGATTGAGTTTTCGATCATGAGCCATACATATATTATTTAGGAATAATTGTCTACTATTATTGTGTTGGTTCGGAACTACAAATAAGGTTTAAGTTAAGGTATTTAACCGAATGACGTAGAACCAATTCAAGTTAAGGTACCTTACTATTAGGATTGTCTTAAATTATAAGGATTTTTTTTTTAAGAAAGTTTTTCTATTTTAATTTTGGATCTATTTCTTAAGTGTTTAATTCCCTATTTTGGAAAGATTTGATTTTCCTAATTTGATTGATTATATTTCTTAATTGGAAGGAAACAAATTAGAAAAGTATGTTTGATGATCACTATAAATAGAGTTGTCTCATAAAGAAGAAAGTATCCCGTCTTTTAAAGGTGGTGATCATTGAATTTAGGTCATACCTAGTGGGGGTAATGATCATTGGGGTTGGGGTCTCATCATTATGGAGATTTCGAGTGTTGAGATTGGGGTCTCACAATTAAGAAGATTTCGAGTATTGAGGTTGGGGTCTCGCCACTAAGAAGATTTCGAGTATTGATGTTGAGGTCTCGCCATTAAGGAGATTTTGAATTGGGTTGTCTCGCCATTAATGAGATTTTGATTTGAGGTTATCGACATTAAGGAGATTTTGATTTGAAGTTGTCTTGGAGATTTTGATTTGGGTTGTCTCGCCATGGTGGAGTTGTTCGCCTAAAAGAGATTTTTTAGAAACAAAACAATTTGGTATGGAGAGAGAGTTGTTGGAATTTGTTTTGTAATTCTTATTTCTCATAGTAAAGTTGTTATATTTTCGTGGATTAGGCAATTTACAGAATCACGTGTTTATTTTTGTCTAATTATTTTGGTTGAATCGAACTTAGAACTAGGAAGAAAGTGGAAGAAAACTGCAAAATTCCCTAACACCTACAAAATAATAGGAGAAGCGTCTTAGCAGGCCCTTAGAATACTAGTATAGCGTCAACCATAACCACTTTGATGTTGTGTCAATTCTGAACTTTTACACAATAAGAAAAGTGAGAGAATAAAGAGAAATAACTTCTTATATTTCATTTGAAAAGACGTAGAATAAACCACAAAAACCAAATATTAGTAGGATCAAGTTTGGAATCATGATCGAATTGGTAAAGACTCACCGGAGGGCTAAGATTAGACTTATCGAGGGCTAAGATTAGACTTGAGAGCAACAAGTGAGTATTTTGGTAGAGTTTTAATAAGTAAAAATCGATATTTAGAGATGATGGTGGGGTACCTATTTTTATGAGTCAAAGATATTTGTTAGTTTAAACTTTGGAGATCTTTAGAATCTCTTCTAACTAAATTTTAATAATATTTTTAAAAAAAAAAGTAAAAAAAAAAAATTAGAGCATATTTAAACCTAATAGTAAGTAGATATCTTCAAGTTAATATAAAAATAAACCTTTTATTATAAAATTTTGAACTACTAAAAAAAAAATATATATTAATTAATTAAATAATTTAATCATTTCCATAAATTATAAATCTTTAATTGTTATAATTATTTTAATTTTAACTCATTTTTAAAATAAAAATAAAATAAAAGGGCGTCTATCCTCATTAATCGAGTATCCCATAATCTACCTTATTAATTCATGCTATCTAGATAATCAAAGCAAGTTGTGTCCACATTCAGAAGAAGAGCCTCTACCGCGGATGATTCAATGTCAAGCGGTTGCTTATTGGTTTGCGTATCCTACCTACCTTACTATTATTCTACCATTTTATATTTCAATACTATATCTTAAGCAAATAGTTGGCTCTAAATTATAAAATTTAAAAGCCTGATTATAATACTCTGTACTAGTAAGTACATACATAGAGAGGACATATTAGCAGTGAAATATAATAAACCTAATACATGTAAGTAATTACATTTTATAAGTTCCGGCGCTGCTTTCTTCCACTATAATTTAATTCAAATTTCTTGCATACTGCACCATATCTATATGTAATGCAGTTCTATAAATAGCTAAACCTGTCCATGTCTTCTTCATCAACTAATCATTTTTTCATTTGTCTATCCAAATCAACTCATCAATTTGTCATTCTGTATAAAGCTATTGGAGAACACAACAATGGCAAAGTTTTTTGTTCTAATTAGTTTGATTCTCATCATCCATGTTCACCTATCGATTGCAGAAGCGACGATTAAGTTTGGTGCCAAAGGCAATGGAGCAGCTGATTCAAGTCAAGCCTTTGAAAGTGCATGGCCTGCTGCTTGTGCATCCAATGGACCCACAACAATTTATGTGCCCAAAGGCAGATATTTAGTTGGTTCTTCCGTGGCCTTTAATGGTCCCTGCAAAAGCTCATTTATAACTCTACGTATAGATGGAACATTGGTTGCTCCCATGGATTATCGTGTGTTGGGTAAATATGAGAATTGGATTAGCTTTGATAGAGCCAGCGGTCTTTCTATTATCGGTGGCTCACTCGACGCTAAAGGCTCTGGTTTGTGGGCTTGCTAGGCTTCAGGTTCCAGCTGTTCCAATGGAGCCACGGTATGATGATATAACATATGCGAATCTTTCTCTGTATTTTCTTCTCTTTTATGGTACAATAATTTAGTTTTGGTATTAATTTCGATGCAGACATTGAGCATTACCAACTCCAATAACATAGTTATCGAAGGATTGGTATCACTGAACAGTCAATTGCACCACATTGTCATTAACCGTTGTGAAAATATGAATGTTGAAAGCATTAAAGTTATAGCTTCTGGTAAGAGTCCAAATACAGATGGTATTCATGTTCAGCAGTCCATAAATGTGAAGATTATGAGATCTTTCATCAAAACCGGTGATGATTGTGTTTCCATCGGTCCTGCTACTAAAAATTTATGGATTGAAGATGTTGTGTGCGGTCCTGGCCATGGCATCAGGTAGCCATAATTTACCATATGCTGTGCAGATATTTATATATGCAAATATGTCTTAATAATTTAACATGATTTTTTTTCTACTGTTTTGCAGCATCGGAAGCCTGGGCAAGGATATGGAAGAGGAAGGTGTGCAAAACGTGACCGTCAAGAAAACAACATTTATAGGTACCCAAAATGGGTTCAGGATAAAGTCGTGGGCCAGGCCCTTGTAGAAGGCGTCCAATTCATAGATGCAGTTATGCAGAATGTGCATGACCCTGTGATCATAGATCAACACTACTGTCCTCACAATCTGAATTGTCCGAATCAAGTCTCAGGTGTGAAAATCAGCAATGTCAAATATCAAAATATAAGGGGAACATCAGCCACGCCTGTTGCAATCAAATTTGACTGCAGTGAGAAAAGTCCATGTAATGGGATACAATTGGAGAATGTGAATCTACTCTACTTGAAAGAACCTGCTCGATCATCTTGTGCTCATGTCACTGGCCAAGCATTAGGCTTCGTCAAACCTAACAATTGTTTGTAAAATATCTGTAATGTAACCAATAGGTGTGGTAGGGGTGGATAAAGAGACAAATATTCTTTTGTGCATATAAAATTAATAGACACAATTACGAATTAGAAATTTTTATTTTTTTATTTTAATTCAAATTCATTACAGATTCCAACTATATAACAAACTCAAATTTATAAGAAAAAATAATAATAATAAAAAATAAAAGAATCTCAAATTTAATAGCTTGACAGACATAAAGAAATACAACATAATCGCAAATAAAATTAGATACGTACGAGTGCTGCTTCCGCGGCCACATCATGTGTGCCGTTTCCGGAGTGACCATTTGTGGCCACCGTCGTACCTTCTCCGCCACTTATTCTGGTCCCACCGTCACCGCTCCCTTCTCCTCCGCCGTCGCCAGCACTTTTTACTGTAATAATTGATAACATCAGAAGTATTGCCACAACCCAAAACGTGATCTTCCTAGGGATCAGGTAATAAAGCTTCTTCATTGTAAAAGGTGTATATTTGATTCTCTTAAAAAACCTATTTCCTTTGAGTTGTCTAATAATGCCCATAAAGTCAAGAGTTGTATATATATCACACCCTTATATATATACAACTCTTGCTCGAACTTTGCATCCCAACAATCCTTCCCTCGAGTGCCTACCACCAGATTATTAGAAAAACTTTCAACACAAGTACCCCGTTATGTACATCCGATCCGTCTTATCTTAATCATCTCGTACCGCCGTTACGTACAAACGGGACACGCTATCTACCACCAGATTATCAGAAAAACTTTCGACACAAGGTACCCTGAATATGGATCACTTTCATACACCGGGCTCTGATACCACTTGTTAGGCTCCGAGCTCCGCTCCTTCCATCCACGTAGAATGATATTATTCACTTTGGACTTAGGCTTTGTTCTTGAACTTCTATCAAAAGGTCTCATTCTATTAGAATGGGTGTGGATGTATATATACAAGTGTTGCTTGACTTCTTTAATCGATGTGAGACTTTAGATTGCATCCTAATAAAAAAATGTTATGAAAATCGTCACGTTTGATATCGATGAATGATCCACTCAAGTAACTTCTGTGAATCATCAACTCCCGGTTCCGCAGTATGGTTTAATGAAACGTATTATTTTTCATAAATATGACAATCAAATGTATGTAAGGGACTTTTTAATAATTGGATTTTTTAAAGTATAATAATTCAAATTTACAATAATTTAAGGTCTTCCTGCAGGAAAAAAAAAAACTACAAGGCAGCAGAACTATACTCTAGTAATCCAGATCTTTAGTGGAGTGGGTTGGATTCTTTCAACTGCACCTATATTTCCTGCTCTTATAACAATATTAATTTCTTTGATATCATCAAAGATAATAATTAAGGGTAGACTTTTACAATTTTTCATAAAAATCCTATTTTTTTTCTTTTCCCGTCAATATTATTTATAATATCGATTATCAATTCAAATTTTAGATATTTTTTTTCTTCTATAATTCTCCTACATTTTTTTCATGATTTTATTTATTAAATTAAATTTGAATTATTTTTTTATCACAAACTTTTTAAGATTTATATTTTTAATTTTAAATTTATAAATACAACGTCAGATAAAAACTGTTATATTTAGTTATGAATTAAATTGATAATTTGAAATAAAATTATTTATTAAAATATTTAAAATAATTAGAGAAAGTAAGTTGCGTACATTTGTAGATTAGAGATGGTTTTGGAATAACGGGATATATTTGGAGTAACCGGAATGTATAGGAAGGGGACATGAGCAATGAATTGAATTGATTAATTTGCAAGTTGGCGGGCAAGGAGAAAAAACAATTATCGTTAATAAAATTTTTCACCTAAAAAATTTAAACCAAAAATTTTAAATTATTTAAAACATAAATTTAATATAATATCACAGAGTTAATATAATATTATAGGTTGATTTAGTAAGAAAATTGAAATAATATAGGATTAGATTTATTTATATTTTATTTTATTTATTTTTGTCTTTCTCTACCCTCTTATCTTATTTTGATGGTATATATTTGTATTAATTTTATATTTCAACATATTCTTATTTCTTACTTAGAATTTAACTTCCATCTTCTATTAGAATTTAGATTAAAAATACATATATTTATTCTAAAACTATACACTTATTTCAAAACTATAAATAGATTATATTTACTTATAATTACCTAAATTTCAAAAAACCTATTTTTAAAGTGTTTTATTTTAAAGTGTTTTGGAGGTTGCTTTAAAATTTAAAGTTCTATAAATTTTGGTGTTTAATAGTAGAAGTTATGTTTTCCAAACTACGCTGTACTTTTAAGATGATATATTTTGAGTTTTAATTTTAATAATTATAAACTAAAATACTAATTTGATTATGGGTTATAGCAAAAAAAAAAAAAAAAGGAATAAACTAGATTATCTTAAGAATGTTTAATATAAATTTATTTTTTAAGTACTTTTAATATTTTAGACATAATATTTATATTAATTAGAAATTAATTGTGAGAATAGCTATCCAATAATTATATATTTTATTTATGTGGTTTGATGATCATTCTATATTTGCATTAGGTTTGGCATCTCTAAATTAGACAGTTATAAAATAATTACTTACTATAATACAAATAAAAATTCTAAAATAGTGGTAAGTGACTGCGGATGTGCATGTAGCTGGAGTTTATGAGGTGACGTTAATTAGGACCGAAGTAATTATAGAGTGATTATCATGATTCAATGTACATAATTGCAATTGAAGGAAGTTCTGGTTTCTTTATTTGTGTTTAATTTAAAACAAAATTTCTTCAACTCCACTAAATTCCTCCTTATCTAACATGGACAGAATCTTTGCCGCCATCTATAACTATAAATAATCTCACCCTTTACTTCTCTTCTTCACATCAACAGATTCTCCTGCAATACCACCAGACATACACAATGGCCAAAACTCCTAGTCTCGTTTCAACAATCATCTCCATCATCATTATTTTCTCTGTTCTCTTCCATCAATCCGGAGCAAGAACAACGTCATTCAATGTATTGAAATATGGAGCCAAAGGTAACAGCGTAACTGACTCCACCGAAGCATTTGAGAGCACATGGAATGCTGCTTGTGCAACCAATGGACCGACCACAATTTATGTCCCTAAAGGAAGATATTTAATTGGCTCTTCTTTGGCCTTCAATGGTCCCTGCAAAAGCTCTTTTATAACTCTACGTGTAGATGGAACATTGATCGCTCCAATGGATTATCGCGTCTTGAGTAAATATGAGAATTGGATCGGTTTTGATAGAGTCAGCGGTTTGTCTATCGTCGGTGGCTCACTCGACGCTAAAGGCTCTGGTTTGTGGGCTTGCAAGGCTTCTTCTTCAGGTTCCAGCTGTCCCAATGGAGCTACGGTACGTAATTATTTATTCATATAAATAAATTTTTGTTTTCTTTTAATTAATTAAAGATTCTGACTCTTTGATTATTTTGTGTAGACACTGAGAATTACCAACTCGAAGGACGTTCGCATCAAGGGACTACTGTCGTTAAATAGCCAATTGTACCACATTGTTATCAACCGTTGTGAAAACGTTCACGTTGAAAGAGCTAGGATTATTGCTTCCGGGACAAGTCCCAACACTGACGGCATCCATGTGCAACAATCCATCAACGTTAACATAATTGGTTCTTCTATCAAAACCGGAGACGATTGTGTTTCAATTGGTCCCGGCACGGAAAATTTGTGGATCCACCGTGTCACCTGCGGTCCTGGTCATGGAATTAGTATTGGAAGCTTGGCTAAGGAATTGGAAGAGGAAGGAGTTAAAAACGTGACGGTTCAAAATTCCATATTCATAGGTACTCAAAATGGGCTTAGAATCAAGTCATGGGCCAGGCCCAGCAATGGATTCGTACAACGTGTCCGATTTACCAACATTCAAATGATCAACGTCCAAAATCCGATCATCATCGATCAGAACTACTGTCCTCACAACTTAAACTGTCCTGGTCAGGTTTCTGGTGTACAAATCAGTGATGTTGTATACCAAGATATTCGAGGAACCACTGCCACACCCATTGCTATAAAGTTCGAGTGCAGCAGCAAACACCCTTGTAAAGGAATCAAATTGCAGAATGTCAATTTGAGACATTTGAAACAAGATGCTAAATCATTTTGTAATAATGTCATTGGAAACTCTTTAGGCTTTGTTAGACCAGATAATTGTCTGTAGCTAATCAGAAATTTGTATATTATCTTAAACATTCTTTTTACTATAGCATATGAATAAAATGTTGATTCTTTCTCATAATTCTACAGTTACATATGTCATATAAATTTGTCATCTTTGAACGTGTTTTGCTGCATTAGTTATTGACAATAAAGACTGAATCTAACACTGGAAATCAACCATGTAATTGTATTCCTATGAAACAGAACCTGATCCACCCTTGGTGGTCACATTATTTGCAACTAAGATCAGAAAAATAACATGAACAAAATATTTTGGGTTGATTAACTAACTCGTTAAATGAAAATGTCCACAAAAATAAATGTAAGATAAGAAAATGTAGCAATAATAAAGCTAAGCCTAGCATTTGTTGGGCCACTACGGACGGAGGAGTTTCTACCTGCTGCAACGGCACCTCTGCCTCCAATGCTGCCACGGAGACTTCCGCCTCCACCGCCTCCACCACCTCCACCGCCTCCGCCTTTGCCAACAACAACCGATGATAACATTACCACAATAAGAATCAAGGGCAGCCAAAATTTTGTGAACATTTTGGATGTCTTCGGCTAAATGCAATTTTCCAATGATGTTACCGATTTTCCAAAAAAAAAAGGGTAATAATAAAATCCTCTTTGTTGGGAAAACACGGCTAGCTCCGATACCACTTATTGAACAAATCGGTGATCCATTGCAGCGGAGACGAGTATTGTTAACCACAAAGTAAAACAACATACACAAGGCAAGAAATAGAGATAGAAAATAAGACACAAGGTTTTTACGTGGAAACCCAAAACGGGAAAAAACCACGGCCGTCAGGACGACGAGAGACTAATTTACTAGGTAACAATAAAGCAACAGTTACAACCAGAATATCACTCTCCCACTCCCCAATCCAATTACATTGGTTACAGTCTCACATACAAGCTCTCCTCATATGGCTCTTACAGGATAACAAGACTCGATCCTAGAACTCAAGATCTCCATGGTCTCCATGGTTCCCAGGCCCTCATGGGGTACCTCCCAAACCTAACCAACTAGATCTACATTGTTCTCTCAGGATATCTAATAATAGATACAAGCACCATATTTATAGCATTAGATTACTTAGTAATCCTAAACCATTAAGAAAATCTTTTCCTATTTTGGATTCTCAAGGATCTCTTTCCTAATTAGAATCCCACATTAGGAAATAACATTCCTAATCAAATATGATACTTCCAAAACAGTCTTCAAGCCTTTTCCAAATTACCAACCAATTATGGATACCGGAATATACCCGAATTTTCGTCAAAATCCTAACACTCTTAGCATAGCCAAAGTTAAATTGAATTTTTATGAAAAGTAAAATTTGAAGCCGTCAAAAGTGTGAATATACTGAACACATAAAAGTTGTATTAAGTTTAGTAGAAGCTATGTCATTTAACAAGCAACTGTTTATCATATAATATATGTACATACAAATCAATCAAACATGCAACAGTAATGTAAATGTAGGATCTAAGCAAGGGATGTGTTCTTCCTAATATATATACATATTATAATAAAGAATTAACAGTGCACGTCCATCTTAAATAATTTATTAATTATCAATTTTATCCAAAATTTGAAGCTTATAAGAATAATAAAATAATTATGAGAAGAATTTTCGGATGAATATAGTAACATTTTGTAAGCCATGTATTGATTAATCTCCACGTTGACGGCCTTAGCTTTGATTACTTGTTGTAAGCCTCAAAAGACTTTTCAAATAACTTAATATAATGCATGGAAATTCAATCTCTGTGACTACGAGAATATAGAAGCCATCGTCAACAACATCTTTTGCATTAGAATCTAAGTAATCAGAGACATGTAATGTAACAGCTTTTAGCCTCGCTGCTTTCTTCTCAATTCATTTAAGTTGTCTTCCACATAATTTCTTCTACTACAATCCATACAACTATACATTATAGCTTTATCCACTCGTGCTATATATAAACGACCATCACTTCCCAATTTTCAATACAATTCATTCTAACAACAATCACAATATATTTTATACTTTGCACTATACAATGTCTAAGCTTTTTATTTCATTTTCTCTATCATTGGTCTTTAATGTTCTATTTTCATCATCATTAGTCCATGCATTGACGACATATAACGTGTTGAGCTACGGAGCCAAAGGGAACGGTGTGACTGACTCTACTCAAGCGTTTATAGATGCATGGGGTGCGGCGTGTGCGTGTTCAGGACCAAGTAGAATATATGTGCCCAAAGGGAGGTATTTTATTGGTCCTTTAGCCTTCAAAGGTGGCTGCAACAGCTCTGATATAACGATTCTGATTGATGGTACTTTGATTGGTCCGGTTGATTATGGTGTATTGAGTGAAGCTAAGAATTGGGTTAGCTTTGATGGGGTTGATGGTGTTTCTATAGTTGGTGGTGCTTTTGATGCTAAGGGTTCTTCCTTGTGGGCTTGCAAGGCTTCTGATAAGAATAATTGTCCAGATGGTGCCACGGTAATTTCGTCTTTATTATTACTACTTACATATTGGTCTTATTCATCTACTCAGAATGTTATTTGTAATGAAATTTTGATTTTGTTGTGACAGACATTGAGGTTTACAGGCTCTACTAACATCAAGATTAAAGGATTATTGTCGTTAAACAGTCAGCTGTATCATATTGTCATTGATGGTTGTGAAAATGTGCTTGTAGAAGGAGTTAAGATTATAGCTTCTGGTCGAAGTCCTAATACAGATGGTGTGCATATTGAAGAATCTAAGTATGTAACTATCATGGATTCCGTAATAAAAACAGGGGATGATTGTGTTTCTATCGGTCCTGGTACAACTGATCTCTGGATTGAACGTGTGACTTGTGGTCCAGGTCATGGCATTAGGTAAGCAAAAATATGAAATATGGTATAGGGTTGAAGTAATTATAGGATGACAGAGATAAATGTTGTTTTTGTAGTATTGGAAGCTTGGGCCAGGAAATGGAGGAAGAAGGAGTCCAAAATGTGACAGTCAAGAATACAACCTTTGTAGTTACCGAAAATGGGCTGAGAATTAAATCATGGGCTAGGCCCAGCAGTGGATTTGTCAAAGGCGTTCAATTCTTGGGAGCTACCATGTACTATGTTAAAAACCCTTTGATCATCGACCAGAACTATTGTCCCCATAGCCAAAATTGTCCTGATAAGGTATCATATCATACAATCATTTATCATCCAATTTTACTGATACAATCTCATTTAACTTACCAATTTTTTGATATCAGGTATCGGGTATTCAAATAAGTGACATAACCTATCAAGATATCATAGGATCATCAATGACCCCTGTTGCCATAAATTTCGATTGTAGTAGTACTAATCCATGCCAGGGAATAAAAATGCAGAACATAAACTTGAAGTACTTCAAGGAACTGGCACAATCATCCTGTACCAATGTGCTCGGACAAATACTCGGCCTGGTTCTACCAGGCAATTGTTTCTAAACGTGCAAGACATACTTCGAATGTACAATCAATGCTGTCTATCATTGTTTAATTAGTTGGATGTACTTTATTCATGCTGGAAAATGTTATACTTGATTCTTTTCTCAGTAAACAATAAAGATTCAATTAGATTATAGACCATATCTACTGTTGAAATGTGTATTCAATGCATACAGTCAACACAGCTAGATTCCAAATCACACTAACCAGAGAATGAATCAATTACTGAAACAAGCAATGCATCCATAAATTTATAAGAGAGATTCAAATTTGGATAGTAATTTGATTGGTAAAACATGAGAGAATGTGTCTATTTACCACTTTAAGTTCAAATAGTACCAGTACAAACATAGATCAGAATGTAAACTATATCCTCCTCAATAACACTGATCAAACTTTCATTCATTATAGTTTTAGATGAACACATAAACTGAGCATTTACGGTTATCATAAACGTAGCCAAGAGGCTAATGTACACTTACCTTTCAGCTTGTTTCAGCAAGCGCAGGATGGTAATGAACAGATTCAGAATGTCCAAGTAAAGAACAGCTGAGGCCAAAATGTAGTCATCATAGGTGAAGCGCTTGATCAGGTTATCGGTGTCGTAAACTAAGTAGCCGCAGAAGACAATAGCACCAAGTGCAGAGTAAACTGCCACAGAGGTTGGGCCAAGAGGGAAAAATATCTGCATTATCAAACACAAAACATGTATCAGTACAAGTAATTAAAATATCATAATCATCCTCAAACATCGCAAGAGAAAGTTAAGTTCTGACCTGTATGAAGCTAGTCAAAACAAGTATCAGGAGGCTGGTGAAGAGAATTGGTCCAAGGAAACTAAAGTCCTTGCCCTTCTTAGCAGCCCAGAAAGTGTAGCCAGTCAAACCACAAACCACAGCAGACGTCAGAATCAACGCTTCCAGCACAATCCTACCTGAAAATTCAATGCAGGAACACAATTCGTTTCAACTAAAACACACAAACAAGATGTCAAGAACCAGAAAATATATAGATATTTACATATATGGACTATAACTCACCATCAGTATTAGCACAGGTTACGGCGATAGGGACACTCAATGACACGGTGAACAGACCCAAAATGATGAAGTTCACTGGGTGCTTCTGGTGATATATGTGCAGAGGCCATATCACTGCAACACAATCATAAATCGATGCGTGTTAAATGAAATTCAATATTGCATTGAGTAATTGAGATTAAAATGAACCAGTCAATAACCCTAATGTCGTAATTTGACTAAATTGAAATGAAATCAGGCTAAAGAGCATTAAAAATGACACGATAATAATGAATTTCATAGATCAAGAAAACCTAGGACTTACAGATGAAGGGGAGGATGGCGAAGAAGAGAAGAAGGCCAGAGCTGCCACGGAGGAGATCGTTGATAGGAGAGTAAAAGAAGGTGGCGGCGGCGACGGCGGTGGTGAGGAGGATCTGAGCGGAGAGGATGCCGTAGACCTTACGGATGAAGCCCCAACGGAGGATGTTGTCTCCGTGGCTGAGACCAGGGTAGAGAGTGGCCCCTTCTCCTCCTTCCAAATCTACCTCGACACCACCGCCATATTTGCTATCTTCCGCTTTGCTTTTCACGCTCTCGTATCCGAACATCTTCTTCGTCTCGTCTCAGATATTTTCGATTTTGGTTTTCTCAGATTTAATTTGACGCGTGAAATTTGGTATTTAAATATCAGGAAAGGTGGGTAGTTGCTGTTTATAATGCTGAAGGATGGAATGGAATCCAATAGGCGTGTAGTAGATGGCCGCATCACCGTTCATTTTATGGGACCCACGAGATTTTGACATTTCATCGGCCAACAGAAATGTTATAAAAGGTCATGGACACACACCTTGACTTTAACTTTTCAGAGACCTATGGAGTATTACTTAAAAGACGAATATTTCATATATTATATTTCAAACAAATTTCATATTACAAATAACAGGTCGAATAATATAACAGTAATATTTCAACTGCCGTAAGTATTTATTTTATTTTTTTATTTATTTAATTTATTATTATTTATTAACCCTGTGTAAAATTTTGAAGATTAATTTAGAAAAAATAATTATTTTTCATTTCCACTGTCGTAAATATAATTTTTTTTCTCTTTTATTAATATTTTTTAATTAATTTATTGTTATTTATTCATTCATTCATTAAAAAAATTGAAATATTAATTTTAAAAAATAAAATTATTTTACATTTTAAATTGGAGTGTGGAAATTTGAATAATAGGTAGTGAATTGTATTAGAAAAATTGTAAAAACTAAATCATTTAAATTTGTTTCTAAAAGTTAATTTAATATTTTAATTTAGTTGATAGTGCCTCCTTATAAATTAAAGGGTTAATCTCTAAAAACCACCACAAATTTGTTAAATTCTCCAAATAATCATACCAGTTTGAATTTTCTCCATTTTACCACTTTTGTGTTAATTGTTGTGGGTTATTATTTATCTATTTGTGAAGAAATGTGGTAAAATGGAGAAAATTCAAACTGGTGTGATTTTTTTTTTTTTTGAGAATTTAACAAATTTGCGGTGGTTTTTTTGCGATTAATCATAAATTAAATTTTGGTTGCTGACCCTCTCTAGTACTTTTAAAAAGAGATCATTTAACCATCTCGCCCTTTGAGTCAACATAAAAAAAATATATTCTTGTTGATTATTTTTATTTATAAAATTAATTTACAAAATGAGGAATTTGAAATTTTCAAATGAAAAGACTCAAATGACCTTGAGTGGTTGGTTCCTCTTTGTAACATTTCATATGCTTCACAAAACATCACAAACACTTCAAATACATCATTCACGGACGTCGTCCTTTTACTTGGTGATCGTCGATTTTAGCTTCACTCATTAGTCTTCACATACATCCTTCACAGACGTCGTCCTTCTACCTAGTGATCGTAAATTTCAGCTTCACTCATTAGTGTTTGTTATATATTTCTCCAAATTTGATGTCAATCGTTGACCGAGTACCAAATCTACCGCTCTAAACTGTTGATGGTTTTATATTTAGAGTTTTGTTCAAACATGCATTTTTCTTATTGTTTCCGCATTGATAACGTTGAAAACTCTTAATTTTGTTGAAACATGTGTTTCCATTTAATGATTATTTTGTGTTTGGGTATGTTGTTTTGGTAATTTTAAGCACATGAACATTTTAGAACACTAAATGTTAGGTGTTATCTAAGGTAGTTTAATCTTCTTTTGCCTAACGTTGAAAATCAGCATTGAATGCATTGAGTGAAGATTTGATGAAGAATTGAGAAAAGTCAATTGAAGTCAAAATTTATAAAACTAGAATAAACATGACGAGCGAGAATGCGACAAGTGAACCATTCGCTTGTTGCAAAGACTCTGATTTTTAGACAAAAGATGTGACTCTTGGTTCAGCTTGGCGACAAACGGAATGTGACAATCAGACGATTCACTTGTCGACAAGACCCTGTTTGATAAAGAAAAATGGAGCTCTTGTGAGCAGAATGCGATACTTGAACCATTTACTTATAGTCAAGATCTTTTTTTTTCTTAATTCCACTTGACAGCTTTTATATGCATCCATTCGAACGAATTACTCAGTTTCAAAATGCGATTCAACGACACCTAAATGCAATCAAATTTTAAACACATCATCTATGAACATCAAATAATACATTCAAACAAATCAAACATTAAGTGACCTAACCATTTGGACTCACGATACTAAACATTTGACCTATCTGGTCAACTTGTTGCGATAATGCCCAAATTTTCAATTATGTAAGTTTGATTCATTTAGACCATATCTTAACATAACCCAAAAAAACATAATTGAACTCAACCTTACCCAATTTGCTATCATGTTAAATAAGACAACCATGGATCAATTTTCATCATGGATTACTTGAGTTCAAATCATTTTCAAAAATAAGACAACAATATTCTTTTTATCTATCAATTTGTAAATATTCCTTCCACTATTCTATCCATAACTAACATTGTAATTTAAGTCATATCATTCTAATTATATAGTTGTTATATGATCCTCATTGTGCTTACAATGCGCTTCCAGATTGAATATGGTGAAACATATGAATGGTTATCAATGGAGCTCATATTCCATTTGAGCATTCTTTCTTTGACATGTGAACTAACTAATATTAACAGCAACCTGTGAGGAAAGACTCTACAAGTGAGTATTTGCACTGTATATATTTTTTTAAATATAAATATTAATAAAAAAAAACTTTTATGACCATAATCAATAATCAATTTTTTCTCATTTCCTCATGATGTTAGGCATAGAGAGTAGAATGTCTTTTATTGCATGCTTTTCATGCCAAAGAAATATATTGTCCATGACGAGATCCAGTATTATGTAAAAGATGAAAAACAACAAAGTGAAATTAAATCGGGGTGCAGAGCTCAAAAGTGCTAAAGATTTGAGTGCTAATGGTGCAGAATATGAAGGTGATGCCTCCTATGATTATTAAAAAAAGAAAAAAAAATGGTCCTCCTTATGCTGGAGGATTGGTCTTTGAGCCAAAAATAAGTTTATATGATAAATACATATTGCTTGTGGATTTTAATAATCTTTACCCTTGCATCATTCAGGCACACAAATATTTTGTCTATCTTATGCTTTTATAGATTTATTATAAGGGATAATGTAACTCTGGATACTTACAGTTGTGCAAAATTTTCACTTACGTATTCCAACTTTGTGAGGTTTCATATAGGTACTCCAACTTGCAAATTAGATTCTTATATAGGTACTCCAACTTTGCAATGTTTCATATAGGTACTTTAAGTTGCAAATTAGATCTTATATAGATATTCAAACGTTATGAGGTTTAATATAGGTATCACTCACATATTGCGCCACGTCAACCGAAGTGATCTAAATGATATATAATTTATAAGTTGGAGTACCTATATGAAACCCCGTAAAATTGGAGTACCTACATGAAAATTTTGCACAAATGTAGATACTCGTAATTACATTATTCCTTATTATAATATAACATAGCTTGTACACAAGAAGATGTGACTATATTTGCTGGGGAATGCTGATTTTTCTTCTTATTTCAATTTGCAATGATACCTAAACTCGTATGAATATAATATATGCTTCACAACTATTGAAAAATCTCCAGATGGAATAATTCTACAGTTTTCATACAGTAAAACAATTGGAGCTCTGCCAGTAGTACCGTTCGATTTATTTACCTGAGTTATCATATGTAGTTTTTTCATAATGGAAGCCAACAATCAAACCTCTATCTTAATAATTAATTTTTTTTCTCTAACAAACCAGTACTGAATTTTTAATTTAAATGAAAAATTAAGAATTGATTTTTTTTTAATATTCAAATTAAGGCAATTAAATCATTGGATTAGAAAAAAGTAGTTAATCATTCATTCATTAACCAAGTATAGAAGGGATTCAAATTTTAGCCAATGAAAAATGGTAAGGAGATAAATCATTTGCATATTCATTAGAAATAAATAAATGGTCTGATAAGCACATGTTTTTGTACCTAGATTTCTTCTGAATCAATCACTATCTGTATCGATTTCATATTAAGATAATATTCAGCTAACGAGAGTGCTACAAATGAGGGTTTCCATTTTTACATTTTTAGTTATTCAAGGATTTGGTTAAGAGAATAAGAAAGGTCAAATTGAGGATGAAAAAAATCGAGTCGTGTCTCGAGTTTCAGCAGCTTGATATTCAACAACATACATTAAAACTCACAGTCAATAGGTAATTAAAGACAATAATGACCATATTTAATAAACTGGAACTATAAACATGAGAAAAAGCAATTAATCACTGATATAAACCCATTTTAATGTAAAATCACTTTCTAGAAAGTTAGGGTTTCATTAAAATGGTAGTTAGAGACACTAATGACTATATTTAATGAATTGGAATTATTAACCATCATCAATTAACTCTAAAATATTCATTTATTGCAACTAAAAGCTTGGAACTTGATTAATGACATCAATGGAGATTATGGAAACTTACCAATTAATAGTGAGTGGAGAAAAAGTTTTGCAAGCCACTTTTGATGCTTAGGAATAGGGTTGTTGATGGCCAAGAGCCATATAGGCAACTACACAGGACCCAAAATTATTAGGGCCCTAAATTAGAACTTAATGCAACAAGACATACCTCAAAAATTAATAGACCCTTAAATGTTTGGCCTGCTGTACATTACTTAACTACGTGATATTCGAATATCCGTGAGATTATCCAATTTAGTTTTTTTTTCGGGGCCCCAATTTAAATTTGGGGCTCCAGTTTAAATTTTTGTTCAAGGGCCCCAAATTTCTGGAGACGGCCCTGCTTAGGAATAGCTTATATTTCTTGAAAAATCAAATAAAAGGGATTGAATTGGTGTGTTGGTGTGTATATTTATAGGGTTTGAAGATGGTGGAGATGGGAGAAGATGATAGCTTATATGGTTTGTGGAAGTAAATAAGAGAGTGTATGTGTGAAGGGTGGATCTTTATCATGAATAAGTGAGATTTGGTTTGGTTAGAAACCAATTAAGCTAGTTGGATTTTGAATGAAATGGAAGAAATGGAGGGTAATAGTAGAATAATGGGCCCACTTATATTGGAATTAATTTGGGTCTACTTGGATTTAATTCAAGCTATTTTAAACCAAGTGCAAGCACACTGACCAATTCGGGTTCCATTTTAACTCACCTTCCAAAATACCAAAATAATTTTCATTTATAAAATCACTTTTTAAATATTAAAAAAAAACATTCGAAAACTACTTTAAAATATAAATTTATATCTCCACCAAAAATTACCAAATCATGATCTAAAACTCAATTTCAGAAAATAGTCTTTAAATTCACATATATTCTATTAAAATTTAAAATCGACTTTTTTATTCCGACTCTAAATAATATCTTTGATTTTACCATTTTACATTTTTAATAAAATTTTGATTCATCCTATTAATTGAAATTTCAAAAATTCATTTTTGAAACTATTTTCTAAATGTGAAAATTTATCGAAAACTTTTAAACCCTATTTTCGGACATCATAATACCTAAATGGGAGTATTATGTTATATCCCTTTGCAACCTTCAGACAAAATACAAAGTAGATTTCGAAATATTTTTTTTTTTATATTTAAAAAGTGATTTTATAAATGAAAATTATTTTGGTATTTTGGAAGGTGAGTTAAACATTTTTATTTTTAAATCAATCTAAATTTTAAAAAATTTTGGAATAAAAAAATTCCTAAAATTCCAATTTTATTGAATTACAAATTAATTGAAAATCCTACCCCAAATTGAGAATCCTAATAATAAAAATCATATATGGATCAAAATCTTCACATCCACATAATTGATTAAATATTAACAAAATTATTAATTTAAAGGGATAATGCATTTCTAGATCCTTAATATTGGAACTTTATGATATTCCATTTGAACGCTTCAACTCAGTAAAAATATCCTTAAAGTTATCAAATAAATGCATTTTGGTGTGTGCTCTTAATTGATTTTCATGTGTATGTGTAGTAATTACACCTTATACTTGACATGAATTTTTATTTTTATTTTTTATTTTTTTACCATTAGAGTTTACGAGGTTTCATTTGAACACTTCAAGTTGGCAAAAACCATTCATTTGGGCACTCTCAAATTCCTCCTAACTAAAACTAAAACAAGCCACCAATTCTTGAACACTATAAAACCCCAAAATATTTTACAATAAATCATTAAAAAAATATATTTTATATAAAATCTCACAATACACAATTTCATCCGAATAAAAAATGTAGAGTATTTCATTATCACGAGATTTTATATATGAGAATCCATATTTATCTTAAGATTACAGTTCCTCGTAGGAACTTGATATCTTGTTGAAATTAGTAATTGATTTCTAGTATTGGGTTGTTGTGAAGTAAAGATGTAGTCGTCGTAAAGAGATTGTGTTAGTGTGATGGTGAAGAATGAAATAAAAGAGAAGAACATTGGATTAACCAGCATTTTGGTTCCGCGACGAATGGGTTTTACCAACTTTGAGGGTTCAAATGAGAATTCATACTAAGTTCAAGAGTTTAAATGAAATTTCATATCAAGTTAGAGGGCTTAGGTACATTTTTTTATGAGGAAGAAAAAAATATAACTCATACGATTCCCCAACTAATAATTCACGCTCTAGCCCACATCAGCAGCAAGTGTCCAAAAAACCGGTTTTTTCCAAAATAAAACATTTAATGAAATGATTTAGTTGTCAAAATAAATGTACAATATATTTTTTAGAAAAGAAAATAAGTGTAAAAGCACGTTAATTTAATTTAAAGTATCATAACAAAAGTCTAAAATGGTTTTATAAAAGTTGTCACATAAATTAAATTTAATGAAATTGGTAAATAAAATTTAAATTGTGTATACCCCAATTGAACAAGTTAGCAAATTACCTTGAATGAGTACGAAAAAGACACTTACTGAACCTTAACCTTAGATTTGACAAGCCACACAACCTTAACCTTAATACTTAACCACATATTAAAGTAGGCTAAAAAAAATCTATGGCTGATATTGCATCAACATTTAGTTTACTTATTGATAATGTCTCTCATACTTTTTATTACTAAGGTATCTCCTCCGTACTCAAAGATATTTTTTTACAAATTCATTTAAATTCATTTTTCTTATTATAACATCATCCTGTCCACTTTCATCATTCTCATTTTCAACCTCATTCACCACCACTCTCAAATCTTGCTACACAAACCACACCATTATGTCACCATTCAAAAAATATAGTGGTTTCAGAGTATGAACACCCGATGCTGTTTTCATTTTTAAACTCCATGAAGTTTAAGAACCATACTCCGTCATCATCTAAGGTTCAATCATTCCTCTAAGTTCCATAATTGTAGAGATGACCTTCCCGAACATTAAGCCACCCATAATCGTTTTTGTCCACTCCTAATATAAGCTGAGTTTTTATCATCTTACTCTCCAATTAAACTACAAAAATAGTTGAACTGAGCTAATGAATTGCAATATTTAAAAAATATATATATATATACCTTCAATGTCGAATAAACCCTTGATAATTATTTTTAAAAAATTTCAAGTATAATTTTTAAAGAATATACATGAGCAGTCACGTTATCATAATTAATAATTACAATATTGTAATCATCTTCATTGTCCACATAATCCAATGCACATAGATTCCCTTCAGTTAAATATATTTATTACAAATAGAATAATTGATCTCGCACTTTTTAATGGATGGAATGCAGATATATACATTATATTCAATCTTAATACATACTATACGATTACATGAACAGAATATATTAATTAGATTATATGTATTATAAGGTACTGCATATCTCAAGCAATTGTATAATCCTCATTAAAATCTGTAGATTTTATAACATCTCATTTGTTTTATAAATGTCGAGTGCAAAGTTTGATCTTATTTATCTTGGTTATATATTTAATAAAAAATACATATAACACAAATTTGTCAGAGATCTCATTGGTAATGTCAATAGTAATTTTATAACATCTCATTTGTTTCATAACTTTTTTATCGATGAGAATTAAGTTTGGTATTTGCTTTTCCGTTTTTTCACCTATAAAAAAAATAAATAGATAAAATCAATAAATTATGATATGATGATGTTCAAATATTAAGAGAGAAGAAAAAGGGAGGGGGGATGCCTTGGCTTTTTTTTTATATATGACAATTCATCTTGTACTTACCAATACTAATAATGTCCTTCCACTTGTAAATCTTCTATGTATAGAATCCACAATTTAACAATATAATGTCACCTCTACCCCAATCGTAAATCTTAATATAATTAAGGAGAATTTTCACCTTCTACCTTCATCATTGAGAATGGATTATTCATCTTAAAATGCATATCAAATAGATAATCGGTAACCTCAATAGTAATTTCCCAATATGTTTTAAGTTCGATACATTTTTCTACTTGTATATCAAATAGATAAATAGGCAGGATCAACAAAAGTATAACACTCAATTAATTAGAATATAACAAAGAGTGAAGGAGATGAGAAGAGACCTTGACCTATAATTTCCTCCACGATAACTCCTCTCATACATTCAAATATTCAAGCATGTCATCCTATTTGTAAATCGTCTATGTATGAAATCCATAAATTCATTTGTTGTATCATAATACAATATCCACTCTCATTAGTAAATCTTATGTGAGAGTCAAGGAGGATTTTGTCTTCCTACTTCATCATTGAAAATAAATGATCTTGTAACGTCCGAAATTTGGGCCTAAAAATTTTCAATTAACTTATTTAATTTTTTAAAAAATGATATCTATTTATTGTAATAATTTCTACTCCTATAAAATTTCAAATCGGAAAAGGAGGAGAAAATAAACTTGGACATAAATAATTAGTGGTAGCTGACTAAGTGGAATTTAGAGTCAATTATTTTCTTTGAAACCATACAAACAGCATTTTTAGAGTCAAAATACCATTTTTTTGTCACAATGATCATTTTGCCTAATTGAACGAAATTTCCAAATTTTCAAAAATAATGGTAGTTTTTTAAGTTTAAACTTGAAAATAATTTTTTTAGAAACGTGTGCAAGTGATGAAAATGAATTTTGGTGGTAAATGGACTTAGAATTGGATTTGGGTCCAATTATGACCCAAGTCCAACATCAAGCCCATAAAATATCATGAAACAACACACCCCTACTCTTCATTTCCAAAACCTCACTTATCCTATTTTCTCTCTATCCCTCACATATACGGTTTGTCTCTTAAAACCCTAACTCTCTACTCTCTTCATTGATTTCACCAACTACCATCATTACTCCTCCATTTAATCATTTCAATAACCATTACGAGACTGTGGTGCATTATTGAGATCTTTTAAAGCTCTGATATAAAGTATCATACTTGTGACTTGTCTCTCTCATTTTAATTTCAAATTTGAATGATTGAGTCTTGTTTTAATTTGAATTCTTGTCGATTCGAAACTCATTTGGGTCAGTAGTTAGTTCTAATAGCTTTCAAGAGTGTCTAGTGTTAAACCCTGGCTTTTAGAATAATAATTACACCCTTAATTAGCTTAAAACGGTTTAGTATTTATTTGAGGGAAATTTTATTTTTATGCCATAAAAAGTTTAATATACAATTATAGGTCTGTTTTGAAAAGTTTGAAAATCTAAACTTTAATTTTCATTCCATAGGTCATTCACAGACTGTGATTGTAATTCACAGATTGTGAGCATAATTCACAAAATTTGTGAATTGTAAAAATTCATGGGTATTTTGGGAAACTCGACCAATGGAGTGAAAACCAAACTTTTAAAAGCTTGTTTTTGTATGTTTTTCAAAATATGCCTATAATTGTATTTTGAACTTTAAAAAGTCCATTTAAAAGAATTTTCACTTTATTTTATAATGGTTTTGGACAAGTTTTAATGTTATATCCAACTTTTGAATGGTTTAGGCTAACAACAAGTAGAGGGGACCAAGAAATGGGTGAAGTTTAGTTGGTTAAAGCTTTAATTTAAGGTTCGTAGACCCGTTTTATGCCTTATACGTTTTTTTTTATTTTTTTCGTATGTTTTAGAATAGGAAGAATTGCATTAAAATCCGTGAATAGATTCCTATATAAATCACATAGCTTAAGTAACTTAATTTTGATGAAAATGGATGCTTGTGCTAAGTGTAAAAAAACTTGTTTGATTTGTATGAATGTGATATAATTAAGGACGCTTAGTTTAGGAATCTAATGAAATGTAGAAACTTGACATGATAAACTATGTGAAATAATTGGATTAATAATATATTGGAAGCCATATGACATTTAATGACTAATTATGGCTATAGCCCTAGTAGGGTCTTGAAATAGTGCAATAGAACCCAAATGGATGGTTAAATTGCTTGAAACTTTTTAATAAATGATTAGGCCCCACAAACTTGCTATAGGAATATAATGAAAGACATGCTTAGGAATAGAAGTAATTCGACCCATGAAATTACCATGGTTTGTGGGTGTGGATAGCCTACTTACGAGGTGACGACCTCGTCTTGATTATTACAGGTTTACTCGTATTGGGATGATGATCCACTTACGGATTCAAAGTATTTTTGCGATGCTAGGTCCGTTTTAAAATTTTGATTTAACTACAGGCTTGCCCATCTTGAGGCTTCGGTCTATTTTGATACCATTTTTGAAACTATGTCTTATTTATAGGCTTATCATAATAATTGGCCTATTTTGAAAACTGGTTTATTATAACAATTAGTTAATATGATTGATTGATTGATGAAATGATGATTGGTGTAAAATCTTGCATAATTGGATAAGTACCTGGGTAATAACTGAAGGAAAAAGGTAAAGTAACACCTACACTTGAAGAATTGGCCTAATATCCATGAATCTTATAATTAAGCTTAAAACTGCGCAATTCGTCGACAAAAATGGAATAAATGGCAGATGACAACACTTCTCCAACCTTAAAATGTAATTAACATATTGATTGGTGAGACTTTGGTGAATGGATGCTGAGCAAGCCCATTCACAAACCTAAAAAAAATATGTTGTCAGAATAATTGTGAAAGGGCAATGGCAAACAGATGTCATAGTAATTCCTCGCCAACCCTTAAATTCACCTAACGTATTATAATTAACGAGGATATGACGAGCAAATGGCGAGCCAGCCTCTCATTAATTTTTAAAATCAACTTGACAAAATAAAATGACAGGTAGATAACGAGTAGATGGCGAACCAACGCGTTCACCAACACTAAAACCAATTTGACAGTAGGTAATGGTGAGAAAATTATGAGGCAATGGTAAGACACTTCCTTCTCCAAACGTAAAAATGGGTTCGATAGAACGCATTGGCAAGTATTTGGCAAGGCAATGTCAGAGAACTATGTTCGTCATGTGCAAACATGACTCACAATGGCAGCCAAATGGCAAACCAATGTTGAGGACCTACCCTATTTGTTCGTTTTGGATGTTTTTAACCATTTTGGAATGTCTTATGACTAAACCTAATGTTTGACTTATTTTGTATATTTTGTGTGACATTTAAACACGATAGAAGCTAGAAGCATGATTATATGTCTATGTTAGAGTATGATTTTATGAACTAGGCATTTGATAGCCCAACCCCATATTTTTTTTTCCTATTTTTGTTTGTTTGTTTTATCTTTTCTTCTGCACCTGAATGGTAACCATAGGTGATTAAGCACAACCACAAAGGGTTGGATGATCTTTGGAGAGACTTATTCATTTGCATCAATTTCATATGTATTTCAGAACTTGCATATAATATTTTTAAATACCTAAAAATCTGTAAGGATCACTATTATTTTGTCAACTCCTCTATCTGTTAGGAGAGTTGAATCCTAAATTAGGGTTTCTTTCTGCCTAATGCCTTTGTTTGAGATTGCTTCTTAAATGTATTTATGATATTGAATATTTTGTTATGCTTAAAATTATTTAATTGAATTTTTTATGTTGAAACCCTTTTAGAATCGATATAGAATGTGAATTGAAAGCATATGTATTTGACTAAAAAATATATGTATATGTTTTGATAATGTACTTATTAATATGGCGACTGAGCTCTCATCACAATCTCGGCTAGGGTGGGGGTTCGATTGTTTTCAACTTAAAATGAATGTAAAATGTTCTAGTAAAATCGTCAACAAGTTGAGAAAATGAATTGACGCAACGGTTTGGAAAATTTGCGAATCAAGTTTGGGCACTACCAAATATTTTACAAGTGATGGTCTCGGGAGTTTTTCTCAAAAGATTAACCATTGACATTTCTTGGCAATACTCGACAATATGCTTTGATGGATTCGTTGCCCTTTTGAACTTATGAAAATTTGATAAGACATTTCTGTTTGGCATCACAATTATCACAATTCGATCATCAAAAAGCAAGAGGACATTGTTGTCGAAAGCAAAATGTTTGGATGGAATAGGGATGTCGAGAATAGTCTGAATAATTTCCTTAAAGTTATTAGTTTCATTATCCATTCATTTTTTAGTTCATTCATTTAAGCAACGATAAGATGGTTAATCTTAGAGTGGGCGTCATCGTTGCTATAACCGTTCATAAAATTGTCATTGATATGCAAATTTTTTACATGATCCTGTCACATTCTAATTGGAAGCCTTGGTCTTGATATTCTCCTTTTCTAACTACCACATGCATTCGATAATGACTTAGAGTTGTTGCTTTATGGTATGATCCGATATCATTTTCAAAGTGAAAGTAATTAACCATTAAACTTAAAAGAAGTTAGGACAAGTGCTTGCAAAAATCTTATTGCAACCCCTACAACAAACTATAACCGCTTGAGAGTACAACTTAAGTCTAAGTCAAGGATTCAAACTGGATTGATGACATGAAATCGAATTAAGCTCTTAAGAAATCTGCAAAATAAGACAAATATTATCTCCACAAAACTTAGGGACACCGGTATAGCTTTTTTCATAATTACTTTGATACTCAAGTCAATTATAGGTTGAAATAATATATAAAAAAAACAAAGGAATATATTCGTTTTTGGTCATTTGGAACTTTAAATTAAGTTAATAGATCACCAGACTTTGTTTTAAGTTTATAAACTTTTAAAAGTTGAAATTTTAAAAAATAAATCAAAATGACCAGTATGTTGGATCTATTGGAGCCGCTCCATGACTCTCACGTTAGTGTGATATTGTCAGCTTTGGACCAAGGTTCGACCCACACGGATTTGTTCTTGGGTACCATCACCTTAAAGGCCTCATACTAATGGAGTTCTATGTATGCTTTATATACAATGCATCATCCCCTTGTATTATTGATGTTCCTTCGAGTTAGTCCATTGATCCTCTAAGTCGAGGATCATACATCGCTTAGCCTCCCTCGATATAATTCACCAGCCCACTGGTCGCCGACCTACTTTTGAGATAGATAATCTACAGATTCGTCAAATCATTTTGTACCACCGTTACTGACCAACAAGACCTGCCGCATGGTAATCATATTATTGGGAAGACTTTCAACACAAGGCACACCACGGATCTAATCACGGGCTCCATCTCTAAACCAGGGCTCGGATACCACAGTTGGACATTCTGGACAACTCCCTGACTCCCACATTAGCATGATATTGTCTTGTCCGCTTTGAATTAGGGTCGAGCCCACACAGATTTGTTCTTGGGTGCCACCATCCAAAGGGCCTCATACTAATGGAGTTTTTTGGACGCTTTATATACAAGACATCATCCCCCTTGTATTAACGATGTGGTATTGGGTTTGACATCCTAACATAACATACCCATCATTCACAAATTCACAAATATTTTATACTACTTTACGGATATTTTATAGTCTGTGAAAACCTTTAAAAAATTTGTGAAAATTTTAAAAAACCTATAAAGTTTAGGGGTATGTTGGTCATTTTAGTTCATTTTAAAAATTTTTAACATTTAAAAATTTAAAAACTTAAAATAAATTTCTGATGGTTCAATAACTTAAATATTTAATTTAAAAGGTTCACTTTTTTTTTAAATTTTGGTCAAAATAAATGAGAAGAGAAAATTTCCAAATAATTTGCTTGAATAAAGGTGGATCTTGGTTGAAGTTGTAATCATGATAAAAAATGATATTTGAAATAAGCTTAACAGGCTAAGAATAGTTAATAATAAATTTTGACAGAGATTTCCTAAGTAAAAGTTGCACGGTGATAACTCTATTTATAAAAGCCTTTAGGAGAATGTTACCATATGTAATGTCAAATATCAAGATTAGAATTTTTTTATTTTTTTATTTTTAAATTAAGATTTTTATGAATGTTTAGCAGAAATTTTGAGATCAGACGTTATTGGGTTCAAATTACTGTTGGGCCTAAGGTCCAATTGGACAAAGGAATTTGAGTTTAGGTCCATTAATAAACTTGACCTTGAATTTTGGGCCTTAAACTTTTGGTTCATGAGTTAAAGGTTATCTTAGACAAAAGACTCTGGATCAGGATGTCTACCCAAGCATTTATTTTATTCGGGTATTATAGTTGATTTGTTTTCAGAGTTGATGCTTGATCTTAAACTCAATAAGAACGTGTAAGTTGCTACGTAGCGTACCAACGAGAATAGTAACTAGCAGAAACATATGTATAAGTCTTTCATTAGACACGTGGATTAAATTTCTCTTAAATCTTTTAATTTTTTATTTTCCCTTCTCCGTTCGCTAATAATTTTACGCCTATTCACAAATCAGATATGGAAATATGCCTATCACCACCTCTTCCCCTACCTCTCCTATTTTATAATATATATATATATATATATATATATATATATATATATTCACACAATTGCGAAACTGGTCAACCCTAGAGTAACAAGCAAGACATAATCACGAGAGATGAGTTGATGTCTGAGAAGAAGGAATTAGGCGTTCAGTTTTTGAAGACAGCACAGGTATGTTTTTTCACTTGATTGCCTTCAATTTTCCCGCCAAAACGACTCTCACAATCCCTAACTCCATTGCTTTGGTTTTCCAGGTATAAGTTTAGATCCGCCTCCAATCAGTTCCCAGTCATGCTGAGGTGATTGTTTCTACTCAGAATCACAATTTCGCACTTTTAATTTTGTTCTATTTGCTGTGATCGTTTAGTTGTGTTTCTTTTTCTGTTTTGAGTTGTCATTGTTCAATTTTTGTTTCTCTCACATTTCTTAGTTATTGAAATTATATCTTCTAATTTTAACATTGAAGAGTGTCACCTGTATATTTTAGTGTAAGTTTTGGATTGATGTCAAATCATTTAATTCTCAATGAATTTTGTGCGTTAGCTTGTTAGCTTATGCTGTTTGTGTGTTTGCTCATGTGTGTTTACCAGTTATGGGGTTAAAATTTCCATAATTTGACAATGAAAAATGTTGTTGGCTCTATCCTTTTGTTTTTGTTCCTATCTCATGAATAAGGATTTTCAATATCTTTTCTGTAATTGTGTGGTCGATATATATTTACTGTTATTACTGTCACAATTTCGCTTATCATTGAAGGATTTCAAGTGTCGTTGTATTAGATTTTATCTCCATATTGGTTCTTCGTTATAAATAGTAATTGATTTTATATAATGTTACTAGTGAGAATTTGGAAGAAGTTTAGTTTGATTAAATTGTTCAAGTAACTTTCATATTGGATAGATGAATGACAGGTGAGTTAAGATAATGTTGTTTCCTTTTTGGTTTTCATTTTGAACAGTTCAGCTGCTGATCTTAATGTGGAACAGTGTGAGAGTGCCATGGTTTTGAAGGCATTTCCATTGGGTATGATGCGTATGCCCGACAATGTTAATGTAGAGGATGGTGGGTCGATTGAACCATATAAAGGGTTAGAGTTTAATTCAGCAGATGATGCGCGAGATTTTTATGCTCAATATGCTGCACGTGTTGGATTCAAGATTCGGACTGGTCAGTTGTATCGATCTCGAACTGATGGGTCAGTTTCTTCGAGGAGATTTGTGTGTTCAAAGGAGGGATTTCAGCTCAATTCAAGGATTGGTTGTCCGGCTTTTATTAGAGTGCAGAGACGTGATTCTGGGAAATGGGTTCTTGATCAAGTCCAAAAGGAACATAATCACGAGTTTGGATGCACTGATGATAATCTTTCACCTACTACACAGCAGAGTAAGCCATTAGTTACTAGACCAGCAGGGAGTCAGTCCCAAAGGTCTAAATCGAAATCACTCACAGGGGTTGATGATGGAAACTCAAGCTCAGCTGGCATGATAAACTTCAAACGTCTGAAAAAGGTTGGAGATGGAGGGAGGGAAGGTGTAGCCGAACCTTATGCTGGCCTAGAATTCAATACAGCAAATGAGGCATACCTATTTTATCAAAATTATGCTGAAAGCAGAGGTTTTAGGATTCGGATTGGTCAGTTATTTCGCTCTAAAAATGATGGGTCAATTACATCTAGGAGATTTGTCTGCTCTAAAGAAGGGTTCCAGCACCCTTCTAGGGTAGGCTGCGGTGCATTTCTGAGGATAAAGAAACAAGAATTTGGAGGTTGGATAGTGGATCGTCTGCAGAAAGATCACAATCATGAACTTGGTATTGAAATTGGATGCAACAAGAAAGTCCCTGTAGCTTCAAAGGTATTAATTGATGATGACGCTGATGGGCTGGACTCAATTGATCTAACTGAAGTAAATACTGGCTGTGTCATCAAAAGAAGCAAAGAAAACAACATTGGCAGTGAATGGTATCGGGTGCTTCTCCAGTTTTTTCAAACTAAACAAGCAGAAGATACTGGATTCTTTCAGTCAGTTGATGTTGATAATGGCAAATGCATGAGTGTCTTTTGGGCAGATGGAAGGTCTAGATTTCAATGCAGTCAATTTGGTGATTGTATTGTGTTTGATACTTCTTACAGGAAATGTAACTATCTAGTACCATTTGCGACATTTCTTGGAGTCAACCACCACAGACAACCGGTTCTTTTGGGTTGTGCTTTATTGGCTAATGATTCTAAGGAGTCTTTAACTTGGCTGTTTCAAACATGGCTTAGAGCAATGTCTGGACGTCGCCCAAAGTCAATAATTGCTGATCAAGACATGGCTATGCGACAGGCAATTGCTCATGTTTTTCCAAGAACTCATCATCGGTTTTCACTGTGGCAAGTCAAAGCCAAGGAGCAAGAGAATTTGCGGTCACTGCCTAGTGAGTTCAGATATGAATATGAGAAGTGTGTTTATCAGAGCCAAACTAACGTTGAATTTAATTCCATGTGGAGTGCACTTATCAACAAATATTCATTGAAGGAGAACGTCTGGCTGAAAGAAATGTACGAAAAGCGTGAAAGTTGGGTTCCATTGTACTTAAGGGGAACCTTTTTTGCTGGTATCCCATTAGGTGAAAGCATTGAATCATTCTTTGGCCCAACTTTAACTGCCCAAACATCACTTGGCGAGTTCATTTCTCGATACAGTCAAGGCCTTGAGCAACGGCGAGAGGAGGAAACTAAAGCTGATTACAGCACGTTTAATATGCAGGCTTTTCTGCAAACAAAAGAGCCAATGGAAGAACAATGCAGGAGACTTTATACAATTTCTGTGTTCAAAATATTTCAGAGTGAGCTTATGCAGAGTTACAACTATGCTGGGATAAAGAATTATGAAGAAGAGACCATCGTCAGATACTTGGTACGGAAGTGCGGAAATGAGAATGAGAAGCACATAGTAACATTCAGCGCAGTAAGCGTAAGCTGCACCTGCCAGATGTTCGAATTCGAAGGTATCCTTTGCAGACATATCTTGAAAGTTTTCAACATGTTGGACATCAAAGAGATTCCCTCACAATATATCTTACGTCGGTGGTCAAGAAATGCAGTGTATGGTATGGTACGTGAGTTAGAATCAGGGGTTAGCTCTCAAGAACTGAAGGCAATGATGGTATGGAGTTTGAGAGAAACGGCTTGTAAATACATAGAATCTGGGACAACATCATTGGATAAATACAAACTGGCGTTTGAAATCATGAGAGAAGGTGGGAATAAACTCTCTTGGCAGCGGTAAGTACCTAAAGGGGTAGTAACAAAGCTCTTTGGGGCTTGGCTATAGGGTTAAATTGCTTATTCTGTGAATAGCTTTTTGGTTAAATCATTAGCTGTATAACTGGATAGAATTATATTACTTGGTTAGAAGTTCAACTCTGGTTTATTTCAATGATCTTATGCTGTCTTGTGGGATTGAGATAGAAGAACTTAAATTGAGAATTGAGATAAAAAAAATTCCTGAGAACGATCTTCACAAATCATATGATCTGTGATAGTTGCCCTTGCATGAGTTCTCAGCAAGGTTTTAAATATCAAAACGATATTCGATATTATCATGATATTATCCAAATTTATGAGAAATCGATAACGATACGTCTGAATATCCTATATCCTTCGGATACGTCTGAATATCCTATATCCTTCGGAGTATCCGTACGGAATTTGATATATCCGTAAAATATCCCGATATTCTCGATATTTTCCGATATTATCCGAAAGATCCCGATATATTTATAAATGATCGATATATTTTTTAAAGTAGTAAATAAGTGATAAAAATATATTAATTTTGATGTTTGTACTAGCGTAGTGATTGGTAACATTAAATGGTAAAAATAAAAATATTGATAATAAAAAAAATGATAAAATAATAATAGATGAATTACTTTATATTGTTTTAAGGTCGGTTGATACTGTTTTAAGGTTGGTTGATACTGAAGTGATTCCTACTAGCAAATGTTCTATATATTTATGCGGATATGAATTGAAAGAATTACACTTCATGGGAAAGTAGGTAGGTGTGGAGCAAGAGACATATGTTTGGTTTGCCTATGCATGCGGCAGATATATTAATCTCTACTATTTATCTTGAAAAAAAGATTTAAAATTACGGGGTGAAATCTGATCGGGATTAAGTTCTAATAGCCAACCTTAGTTAGGATCGGGATCAATTTCTAATATCTCATTTTGTAGTAAGTATAAGTGTACAATATATTTGATTATCCTTCTCTACAAATGTCAAATGAACTTCCAATATACACCGAATAACAATATCAAAATTAATCTTGGGTAGGGGAGAGCACTTTTCGGTTTTTACCGAAACCGAACCGATAACCGAAAAAAATTTCGGTTCGGTTAACCGAAAATATGTATATTTTCGGTTTTTGGTTAGTTCGGTTCGGTTAACCGAAAATTGCGGTTCGGTTTTCGATTTCCGTATTGAAAATTTTCGGTTAACCGAAAACTGAATTTTTAACCTAAATTTCTAGATTTAAGAATTTTATCTTAAAATTTATTGAAAAAATTTAATTATTTTTAAGAAATAAGTAGATATATTGTCAATATATTTGGTTTTAAGTTATTTTATTAAAAAATTTGGTGTTTTATCTTAAAATTTATTTTAAAAATTTAATTATTTTGAAAAAAATATAATTTTTCGGTTAATTATTCGGTTTTCGGTTAATAATTCGGTTAACCGTAAAAGTTTGGTTTCGGTTTTCGATTAACCGTTTTATTTTCGGTTCGGTATTCGGTTATCAAAATTTGAAGTTCGGTTAACCAAAAACCGAATTTTCAGTTCGGTTTCGATTTCGGTTAACCGAATTCTCACCCCTAATCTTGGGTGAATCCAAATGATCATATTTAGGAATCAATGGAAAGAGATGAAGTGACATACACCTGATATATTAACAATTACTTTCAGAAATATACAAACACATATTCATGGTAAATCTATTGTATGAGATAATAGTTATTCACCTTATATCTTCAAGTCACCATGAAATTCATTTTGGTAGTAATTTGTATTTTTTTTGGGATAATGTAATTTTGGGTACCTAAAGTTGTGCAAAATTTTCATTTAGATACTCCAACTTTTCGAGGTTTCATATAGGTACTTCAACTTGCAAATTATAGGTCATTTAGATCATCGGGATGACGTAGCGCTAAAAGATTGGAGTACCTATATGAAACCTCATAAAGATGGAGTACCTATATAAGGATCTAATTTGCAAATTGGAGTACTTATATGAAACATCGTAAAGTTGGAATACCTATATATAAATCTAATTTGCAAGTTGGAGTACCTATATGAAACCTCGAAAAGTTGGAGTACCTAAGTGAAAATTTTAAACAACTTTAGGTACCCAGGGTTATATTATCCTTTTTTTTTTTGTAAAATTGCAGGGATAATGCTTATTTAGACCTCTGAAGTTGACATAACTTTTTATGTGGACACTTAAACTTTTTGAAGTTTCAACTGGACTCTCTAACTCGTGAAAAGTGTTTCAGTTAAACTCTTAAAATTTTCAAAATTTCAAATGAATCCTCAAATTTGTTAAAATTTTATAAAGGGATAATCCCAAAAAACCACCACAGGTTTCGGGTATTCTCCAAAAAACCACATAAATTTCATTTTTCCCCATTTTACCACTGTCAGGAAGAAAAATGTTAAATTTTTTAAAAATGAATTTTGTACTTTGGTGGAGCTCCAAGAGACGGGTCCAATGGTGGTAGTCCGTTGGTAATTGGTGGTTGGATGAAGGAGAAATTATAGAACAATCAACTTTCGACAATTCTTAATTTCATCGAATCTTCTTCGTTCAACCATCAATCACCAAGAGAGACACTATTAGATTTTTCTCTTGGAGCTCTACTAAAGTAAAAAAAAAAAGTATTGTTAAAAGTTTTAACGTTTTTTACCTGACAATGGTTAAATGGGGAAAAACAAAACTGGTGTGGTTTTTTGGGGAAAATCCGAAATCTGCAGTGGGCTTTTGGGATTAACCCTTTTACAAAATTTGATTCTCACAAAACTTTAATAAGGGTCTAAATGAAACACTTTTGACAAGTTGGAGGGTCCAATTGAAGTTTCGAAAGGTTTAAGAGTCTAACTGAAACAATTTTGACAAATTAAAGGGTCCAGTTGAAATTTCGAAAAGTTTAAGTGTCTACATAAAAAATTATACCAACTTTGGAGGTCGAAATATGCATTATCCTAAAATTTTATAAACTGAACGGTCTTATAAATTTAGATGTTATTTTTTTTATGTTTTTTTATTTTATTTATTTTTTTACTTTTGTTTTACGCATTAATTATAATTCTCATGTATTTATAATTAAATAAAATATATATAAATATTATATTAAGTGAAATATAGTTAATTATTTTTTGGAAATTTAAAATCAACATTAAAAAATATGAAATTATCAATTTTTTAATTTTAAACAAAATATCTAACCGAAATCGATAATATCCCGATATTATCTGGAAACTGAAGAGTCCGATACCGATATCGACACCGACATTTCAAACCTGGGTTCTCAGTACTTTATTTTATATAAGATATATGAGAGGAAAATTTAAGCATGAAGGATGATTTTATATTTGGTTTTTGCTAAATTTATTTATTATAACACTATAGTCTATACTATACAAAGACCTGACAAGACAACGAGTCCTTTACACTTTACAACAAACAAACATTGTACACCATGTGATTATCGGAAGAGGAATTTGAACCCTAATTGTTTGTCACATTATACATTAACAGTAACTACGTTTTAATTATTAAATAACAGACTGAGCTGATACAAAGAAAATCAAATCAAATCCCGATCATAAAGGAATCATATCTTCTTAAACTCTTGTTATTCCTGAACAATATACACGTAATCAAACAAACAACGTAACTTTTTTAATTTTCTTTTCTATTATAAAAGTGTTCCACGAAAGAAAATCACAAGGAAGCTCAACTTAATGTCTAACAAAGTCATGAAACTGTGGTTTCTTGTTCTACTTCTTCTATTAATTCTGTTAACCGTAGTTGCTGCAAAAGGTGGTGGTGGAGGACATGGTGGAGGAGGACGACATGGTGGTGGCCATGGAAGTAGGAGCGGCAGATACCGACATGTTGCTGGTGGTGCACATAGGAGTGAAGCTACTTCGACTACATCAAATGCATGGCTAAGTTGGAGTTTTGGTTTCGTAGTTTATGTTGCATTAATCTTCCTGGAAAATTTTATATGCACAGAATAGGTTTTAGTATCTTGCAGCTTGTTGATATCATTGAGATTTATTCTTGGTTGTTGATTTAATTAATTATAGAATAAATATTTGGGGATATAGTGACGTGGTGGTAGGTGTTTTGGGTGAATGTGAGTATATCAACATGTGAAGTCTCTATTACGCATATGATGTTACTACTCACTCAGCCTAAATTTATAATCTTGAAATGTTGTCTTGTTCTCTATACACTGTGAAGCCGACACTCACATCACATCCACTTGTTTCCTATATCCAACAATCTCATGAATCCCATTCGAATCTCGCTGGTTTTACTCATCCTTATTTTATGTGTACGAGGTGCCATTGGCCGCGGAGGAGGTAGAGGTGGAGGCGGTGGTGGCGGTTTTGGAGTCGTCCGCGGAGGTAAGGGTGCGAGCGGCGGTCGGAGAAGCAGCCAAGCTTCTAGAATTTCTTCAGATGGTCGGTTAGGTTGCATTTTTTCTTTCGTTTGTATAATAGCTGCAGAGATTCTCTAGAATTACATAGATTCGAATTCAATTCCTTCTTTGAGCATGTATTCCACTCGTTGTTCGATTAAATCCTTTTAGCTTCTTGGAAAGGAAACATATCCATGTTTAGGGGAAAAAAAAAATAAAAATTATAATCCATTTAAAATATAATAAACTTAAAGAAACCACATTACATTGAAACCTGACTAACTAAACTGCACTAGTCCGTGTACGAAAGCAAACTCTTCTTATATGTAATCTCTATTCCATAAACACAATAATCTACAATATTCAAATTTGTAAAAACGTGTGTTGTTGGATTGTAACGGAACATCACGTTGGTTCCACCTTTATCTCTATCCTGCAAATCCTGGGTACATGTGAAAACCACAATGAATTCACCATTCTTCAAGAGAATTATGGGTCTCACATGACGATGAACATTTTCTATGGAACTCAAACATGGTATCCTCACCTTATGGATCCAAGAACAATCCCATTCCCAAACATGGACGTAGCTTTTCCTCTCATCATACCAATCCACCAAACAAAAACGACCTCCAAAAACAGCTATCCTAAAATAGCCCTTAACAATGTATGGTGGCAAGATCTCATTGAACTCTCGCTCCTTCAAATCAAAACACAGAATGGACTGGGCATAACCTACACCATTATCTTTTTCCTTGACTACTCTCCAGTAAAGGTTTTCATTGCAGAACAGGGCTGCTACGTCAGTATTAAAGTTCCACTTAGTATTACCAAACAAATTCTTGTGAGTCAGAGTGCGAGTTTGTGTTTTCAACGAATACACCTCCACCATTAAATTACTACCTTGAGGGGATAGTTCCCGTAATTTCATGACGACCACAATGATGTGGTCATCCATGTTTTTATCATAGCCTAAACCGTAAACCAATTGGATGGTAAGCCACACGGGTGTAGGTAGCCGTGTAGACCGCTCCATCGGTATGTGCTTCTCTGTCTGTGTCCATGGATTCCATACCGTTAAACCTTTCTTCTCCATACCTGTACACAAGAGCAGTCCATTCACAGAACCAACAACAGAGAAACCGCAGCATAGTTTAGTAAGTTTGGGATTGGGTGCATTGAAATCGATAAATCTAGTTTCAAGATTTACAACCAAAAGAAGCTCTTCTTCTTTATTGTTGTTGACATGGGTGAGAATCATAGATTGCCACCTTTTGCAGACACAGTTGAATCTAGCTAGAGATTTTACAGGAAGAGATTGGACTATCTGGAACTCCAAATCTTCTGGTATTCCTCTCTGTTTCTTCATACTTCTGCTTTCTTCTCCTCCTAAAGGGCTTTTGATTTATAAAATAACAATTTCCATGTAACACCTTGGTTTCCGTGTTTTATAAGGTAACCTATTCCTTATACCTTATTTGCCTAGACTTCTAATAACGAAACACAAATGGGCTGAAAAACATATGCTAACATAAAAAATAAATAATCCATATAGAACAAAATTTTTCTATCAATCAAATTTCTATATTGCAACATCACCATCACAGATGGCCATTATCAATAAAATTGTTACCTATTTAATTTAAATCTAAATAAAAGACTAATCATACCAAATCAAACGGCAACAAAAAGAATTGTAACTTAGAATAATATTTGTAAAATTAATAATGCACGACTTGGTGTTAACAAATAAACAATAATCATTAACAAGTAAAAAAAACTATTAAGTTTTAAATAGCAACATATATTATGGACTAAAATCTCCTAATTTAAAGATTCATGAAAATTTTACAGATATTTCCATATGTTAACATGGATTCTTCCCTGCCAGAAAAGCTGACAAAGGATAAGACAACCAACAAAGGATAAGACAACCAATAAACATAGTAACCCGAGATTTACCTTGGCAAGCTTGCATCAAACAAGCAAGCGTTCTGACACAAGAGCTACTCCTACAACAGTTACCAAGCACAACAGAGACACAAAGTCTGCTACTCCATTTGATGAATTTGATAAGGAATAGACTTTATGTCTTTTACTGTCCCCTCTGAAACCTCTGACAATCATTGCCTACATGAAACAGAAAGCAAGTTTCCATTAAAATTTCCAGCAACAGCACTTGGCTTAAACACTTATTAAACCAATAATTGTACTTCTGAGTTCCTCGCACCGAACTAAAGAATATGTCCTTTCATAACTTTTTCTTTAAAGTATTACATCATTTAGGGGTTTGGGAACGGGGTGCAAGTTTGAAGACCCTACCAACTTGATCATTCCCACCCTGTTTCTGTACACCTTTTCTTAGCATTTTTGGTGATTTTTTTTAAACTAATAGCAGTTCTGGAAAATATTTATCTGCGGCTAAATAAACAGCAATCCGACCCACACATTTTGACAGCAGATAAGGTAGTAGCTAGCAGGGTTATATTTTCAATCAAGATATAAACCTGAGATATCTGCTCGGCATGGCTAAATAGATTTGTGTAGACGCGATGGATGTAGGAAGCAAAAACTGAAACATCAAGAAGAGATTAAAACTTATAAGCACGTATGCGAAACACAAAAAACAATAACTCTTTCAAGATTGGAACAAGATGCAGGATAGAAAATAAAAACTAACTGTCAATTGTCTCCAGCATAGTCAATTTTTTCCAATTTATCCTGCGAGAAACAATCCCCAATGCAACATTGCGGACCTGTCCAAGCAATTAGATCACTTAAACAACTAAAGATTAAGATAAAATTGAAACAAATACTAACTTAATCCATTTTACCTCATCAAATACTAAATTGATGAACCTCAAGGAAAGCAAAAGAGTGAGAACAATTTCAGCTACTGGGACACGAATATACGTCAGTGGAAGCATAAACCACCGCAAAGCAAAAGCTATTTGTTCTGGAGTAGTGGTCGCCAAGCAGAGACTAGAACTTTGAAAGAGCTAAGACATGAAATACAGAACAACTCTTAGCATAAAAAGCTTAATAATTTCCTAGAGTTTGTGATGCATTCTAACTTCTGTACATGTACCGAAGAGACTATATAAGACATTTCAAAAGCAAGCATGTAGAAGACCATAAGCAATACAAACAGAAAAGAACCTTACGGTAAAGGTTAAGCAAGCAGCAGTGCTGGCGACTGACAGGCCCTTCCTCGTGAAACATACTGGTCCTATATTCATGATGGAATAGGAGTAACCTCTCAAAGACACAGGAAGATTAGGCAAACCCGTAACAGCAGATGGCGGGGTTCTTAACTGGACAACAGATGGTATACCATCTGTGCCTAGACCCAACATTACAAACAAAATTCCAGAGAGTAAAAACACTCTTCCCAATTGATCCTACAATCATTTTTGAAAGTTCAATAACATAGTACAATAGAAACAGTTAGCCTGAATAGAGAAAATATAAATGCTCTCACTTACCATCCACACATGTTTAGGGAGGATCCATATAGACAGAATTGTTGTGTATAACACTAATCCAAATCGCATTACTATGTGCGACCGTGCCGGCAACACGACAAGAACTAATAGCCATACCTGATTAATCAACCATCTTAATTAACCCATCCATTAAAATCGAGATAAATATAATCATTTCTTGAAAAAGCTCGAAATTAAGTTCAGAACAACAAACCAATTGAAACTAAAACAGAAATGGAAGTTGGAAATCACCAATTTGATTCTGGGATCGACAGAGTGCAAGAAAGTAGTTGGTGAAGCTATGAATTGGTAGATAGGACTGGCTGTGGCGGTCGCAATCAACCGTAAAACGTTATCGGCAGCGAAAATTCCGGTCGGCAACCGGCTCAACCAGTCACTGGCTTTGCTGCTGCTATCGTCTTGTAGGGAAGCTTTGATTACGAGGCTTGTCTTCTTTAATGAAAGGTGTAATTTAGGGTTTTTAGTGGGAACTCGAGCGGGAAATAGACGAATTAAGGTTTTAGGGTTCGGGCGAGGAGAGGTAAAAGATAATGCGAACGTTGGAGTTGTACGGCTCGTGCAGTTCATGAGCGTTTGTTAATGAAGTTTCTATTTCTCTTTCTCTGTTTCTAGTTTTTACTTTACAGCTCTAGCTGTTGAAGTGGCGGGAAGACGAAGAATATGTTTATGGATTATGAAAGTCCAATCGGAAGCCCAAGCCTAATTGTATTAAGGAATATTAATATGAACAATTTCAGAATCTAGGGACAATATGGACAATCACACGTAACTTTGTTAAATCAATGAATAGTTAGGAATGTGTACGCATATACTTCAATATCCAACACAAAATACTGACAAGCTCGTATACATAAATGGATTATTCAAAGACTCCAGAGTACAATTTCAGAATGATGCAACACAAAAACAAACACACAAGTATACCAAATGAAAACATTGAAAACAACAAAGAAATCAATCAAATTGAATCAGACTGGAAGCTCAAACTCTCCCCTGAAGTTGGTCTTGTGAAACTTCTGAAGCTCCAGCATGAAGAGCACCAGTGCAAAACAACTGAGTCGCGCTTGTGATTATGGTTATGACTTCTAAAGTCCGCTGTAAAAGAAAAACGCCATCATAAATATGACTAAATGCTAGCTGTCGTTTGATTTTAACATAACATTGCAGAGAGGTGAATTACCAGGTTTGAATCAGTAAAGCCAATATTGATCTCTTTACATGCCAACCTGCAATAGGAATAATGTTGCAAGTGATTGTGATGTAGCTTCTTGGAAAAATATGTGTATAATAGAAAGCAGAATAAGTTAACATACCCCATGGAGAGTATAGTGAGTGCCCAACTAAGGAAAGATGAGACAGCAGCTGCGTTTAAGCTGGAAACGCTACTTTGCAGAACATTAGTAAGACCTGTCAGGGAGGTAGCGATCCCTACAACGCCTGCAATGAGGGAGAAGATGACAAAGAAACCGGTAGCCGTGTTTCCGAAGGGGAAGTATATTGGAAATATACGCCCAGATGTTGGCAGTGCTGCATTTGAATAGAAGAAACAACTAAGAGTTTTGTAAAAGGTAAGATGTGATACTGATATGATATAACATGCCTAACTAACAATTACTTGTCTCATGTGATCTGTCGATTCCATGATTAGCAGCCCATCCGGCTATGATTGTTACTATGAAGTAGAGACCAAGATTGAGGACTAAGAGGATTAGAGCTATTGATTTGGATCCCCCAGAAGCCATGACTTTGAAGTGAAAAGCTGATCTGGGTTTGTTGATGTTCTGGAGATCAGGGAAATTATATATAACTAATGAGATTGTGTTCCCTATTCATGAAAAATATAATAAAAGCTGGTGGTTCTGTTATATAGCTTTTTAAGTAATGAAGTTTCTTGGCTTCATTTCAAAGAAATGGCTGGCTTTGATACCTTGCCTCTTGGCTTGCGGCAGTGAAGAGGAAGGTATCATTCTTGGGATTGATTTGGTTTATTTACCATGTAAAGCCTGCAAGGTATCACTTTTGTCTGGAATTTCCAACTTTTCCTGCTTAGCAAACAAAAAATGGAATAAAGAACCCATCTTCATATCTAGCCAGGAAAATATATTGCTTTTTGAGTTCCGACAGCGCTCCAGATTTCTATCTGCTGTGTGAACATTGAATTTAATCTCCACTGAATCAACCTGTTGACAATTTGGCTAAACGTTTGTAGGCCTAAAACTGAACCAAACTAAACTGTAGCCATAGGCAAAAAGGTGGAAAGCATAGAAAACAACATCCAAGAAACTGACCATGCAAAGTACTTTCAAGGAACTGACCAAACTCCCAATAATGTTCAGAATGATGAAAATACAAACTCCATTAAATTGTCAAAGAAACTGACAGAAGGTCCAAGAAAGTTATCAATGTTGCAAACATCCCAAGAGGCGCACAAATAAAAAACCGACCTTAACCTAAACCACAATTGTCTTCCATCTCGGAATTGTCTTACAATATACGCATGAAGAACGCTACAAACTCTGGGACCTTTTATTTACAGGGTTTGGCCCTAAGGAACTAAAAGGAAAGGGGGAGAAGAGGATAGGGACTTCACTTGCATGACTACTTAGAATCAAGAGATTTCTTCCTGAGCAAGTTCAGTTTTTCATTGACCAGCTTTAGACTTTCAACGCCAACTTCTGTGCAGCGAGAGCTTCAGCCTCCAAAGTGGGCTCCCATAATATTGTTGTTTCTGCCAGTAGGGCGGTCACAACATATGGGTCCATGTTTGAAGCAGGACGACGATCTTCCAAGTATCCTATAACAGCACAAAAAGCAACACCAAAATAGAATTGTTAAAAAGATGTCAGTTTGGCAATTATAATAAGTTGACTCTCAAAAGATGATTTCAAGGCAATAAAATCGAAACTGCTTCAGTTACGGAAGGATAATATAGGATGAATCCTACACTAATGCCTATAAAAAATTAATGAAGCATCACTTATAAAATTCTCGATGTGCAATAGGAGAAAACACTTATCAATAGGATGAATTCTCTCAGTATTCATCTATACTACTTTATTTATATAAATGCAGACTTATATTTTCATGCGTATGATGAGCTTGATTATGTTTAAGAAGTCAGACAGGATATTCATATTTATCATTTTATGGACTCCAATGAATGAAATCCAGATTACTCCAATGCAGCATTTTGATTTATGAGGCTATCTTTAATATCTGAAGGTTTTTGTTAAGATGCCTGCATAACATTAGTGTGAAACTTTCTTTCACTCCAAGACAGTGAATTCCTAACATGTGTATTAAGAAATACGAAAAAAGATGATTCATGGAAACTCTTGGAGATAGTACCTTTTCCATTTTTCTCAGTGTCACGCCCAACACGAATTGAACAACCACGGTTTGCAACTCCCTGAACAATGGAAAACAACACAGTTTATAATGACTTTATCATGTTTATAAACAGGATATAAGGTTATCTTCCAAGCATACCCAGGAAAATGTGTTAATGCTGGCTGTTTCGTGCTTCCCTGTCAACCTTCTCTCATTTCCTTCACCATAAGCACTAATATGGTCTTTATGCCGAAGAGACAGGTTCAAAATTGCCTTTTTTATGACTTCATAACCTCCATCTTCCCTCATGGTCTTTGTACTGCATACCACAATAAATCAGCAATTAGTGGCACCAATTAAGCATCTTACCCGGTCACACGACGGTGATTATATGTGGTACATTTATCTTCCCAATTTACCTGTAATTGGTATGGCATCCCGCACCATTCCAGTCACCCTGTCAGCATCAATAATTGAGGCGGTTTTATCAGTTCTAAAATCTACTGAATATGGCAAGAACAACATCTTGAACTTGTTACTTACTTCAATTGGTTTTGGGTCAAGACTTAGAACAACACCAGCTTGTTCAGTGATTCTCTGTAGAACAGAGGAGAAACAAGAGTCATCAAATATCCTACTCGTATAAAGCACATGCTATCAATAAAAGAAAGACACAAAAGCATATACTCATATAACCCAGTGAAAAAGTATTTTTACACAATAAGAATAAGCATTCATTTCCTTTTCCTAAAAACTAAAAAGCCAACCAGAGTATTTCTTAGCACATTGAGTCATGAATGCTCAGCAGATGCGACAAACTTCCTTCAATAAAAAATACAGACTACACAATGCAAAAGTTTTAATATTTGCAGGAAAAGAGAAATACACTAGATTGGTGGTAGAGGCTAATGCAGAACAATTAAGTTTGTTGAGCTAAAGTTCAAGACAGACCGTGAGAAAAATCACTGTTAAGCAGATTCGCCAAGTTACAATTTTATTCAACACGTGACATCTTAGCACTTAGTTAAAAGTTAATCACCTCAAGAATGTATCTTGAACACCAGATGTCATCTCCAGCTTCAATGCCCACGCTAGGACCTACTTGATATTCCCACTACAAAAAGGTGCAACAAGTTATGCTAGAAGGAGAAAACCACACGGGTTTACAATGATGGTTTAGTTAGCCAAAAAAAAAAAAATAGCAATGGTAGGGGTGAACCTGGCCTGGCATAACTTCTCCATTGGTACCACTGATGTTTATGCCAGCAAATAAGCAGGCCTTGTAATGAGCATCCGAGATGTCACGACCAAATGACTTATCAGCCCCAGCTCCACAGTAGTAAGGCCCCTAGAAACATACAAAATGAAAGTATTACATACGTAAGCTTAACAACATTAGCACATTACCTTCTTATAGAATCCATAGATCAGAATAATTGAATGTGAAGTTATTGATGTTCGCAAGCATACATAATACCTGAGGACCAGGATAGGCTCCAACAGGCCAACCCAACGGCCATTTCACATTTTGCTGAAGCAAGGTGTACTCCTGCTCGATACCATACCTAAATGTAATATTTTCAGCAAAGTAGAAAATTTAGTGTGCACATATAGATGGTTAGTTAATGAAGAATTCAAAGGTAAGCAATTACAATTTCAAATCCACACTCTGTCGATGGCAAAGATACTAAATTTTGCTAAAAGGTTTTACTTCTTTTATTATTATCTTATATATATAAATAGATAGATAGATTCATTCCAGAAAGATCAGTAAGTACATACCATGGAACTTCAGAAGCAACCTTTGGGTTGGAGAAGATCTGAGCAGCCCTGTGGCGCTTGTTAGTAGGGATAGGCTCACCAGCCGGTGTGTATGCATCGCAAATTACCTTTGGAAACCATATATTACAGTGTCAAAATGCCGTTTAATTAAATTCCACTAATGTTTATAGAATCACAAACCAATTTTTCTACATGACCTCTAGTTATGTAAGGGAAATATGACTCACCAAGATATTGTTGCCTCCACGGAAAGGGTCTTTGTAGATTGCTTGTGGGCTGAACAATAGATCAAATTAGAAATGGTAATCAATATAAAAAGAACTAAATTTCTTCTTTAAGACAATAAGATTCTCTTTGACTAGATCTTACTATAAAATTACTTCACTATCTTCACCAGGTGCTTGTCCAGTACTTGATCCGTCATAATTCCATTTTGGAAGCTCAGATGGATGTTTAACGGGCTTTGAAATTGTCTAAAAAGATTGATAAAAGCACCAAGTGGGAAAAAAAACTAAAAGATTAAAAATGAGAAAGACTGTTGGACATTTGATTAAAGGTAACTGAGTTTGTTTCTCTTAAGAAATATCAAGAAATCTTGTTACCCTTGACTTGCTACGCACGTCAATCCCAGTCCCTCCTATCCTGTTTAGATGGAAATAGCAAGTATCAGAGTCCACAATCACTCAAAACGAAAATGATCAAAGAGTTACATGATCACAGTGTGAAAACCATTTGAAATCTGATGGTACCAACATTCAACAAAATAGAAATAATTTTAAAAAAAATAAAAAAATAAAAAAATGGATCCCCAAAAAAGCAATACCAAATGTATTCAGCAATGATCTTGTCAGTGTATGGAGTGATGTCCAAATTCAAAAGATCCTCCATCCTATTGATTGTGCTGTTGTCAGACTTAACAGCAGACACTCTAAATTTAGCGGAGCTTCTGCCTGCTACTTTCTTGTTCTGCTTCCACAAAAATGAACCATACATCCTCGAGGTCATGGTACGAGTCATGATTAAATTCTTTGGCATGCTGATGTGCCCTGGAGTAGAGGGTGCCAATATCTGTGCCATTTTCACCTTCTCCCTAGAGAGCCAATTAATCAACGTCAACAACTTTATATACTCAGTAGAACTTCGCAAAAAAATACACCAAAGCAAATACATAGAACATCAAACTACCGACTCTACTCAAACAAAACTGCAGCTCACATTTACATGGAGGACTAGAGAACTTACCCTTAACTAACAAGAAGAGCTTACACTGAAGTCAACAATGAAAAAATTTCACACCTCAAACTCTGTTAAATATTCTTAAAATAAATTAATTAATGCAATGTAACCACATATAAAATACTAAGATACGTTAAAACCAATACCAACTGACATTACAAGAAATTACCTTTGTAAACTACCTAAACAATTTTCCTTAACAGTGTCAACTAACTAACAAATTAGTAATAAATTTCTATCTCAAATACAGTTATACAACCCAGATACAAAAATTAATTATCCAGAGCTAAGAACTCACATTGAGCTTGTTCAATTCACTCAACCATCCTATCATAAATCCCAAATATAACGTAATATATAAGTGGGGAAAGACAATAACTTGAAATTGGTTAACTGCCTAAAATGGCAAAAGCTTACAAACCCATTAAAATCAGAAACAAATACCGAAAATTCTCATTGTCTTAACCAAAATTGATGAGCTAAGTCCAAAAAGATAGTACATTTAATGCACAAGCACGGATCTTTATGTAGCAGATTGAACCATTCAAGTGCAGACACTTAAAACCTAATCAAATGCAGAGCAAAAAGACAATCAAACAGACAAAATAACTGACCTTTAAGGATGACCTACAATGGGGGATGAGAGCAGCAACCAGAAAGCTGCTGATGATCGGCTAACAGGAGTGGTTGACTGTGGTGTAAAGTGTTATTATAAAAAGAAGTTTATAGGCAAAAGGATTGTATTTGTGGCTTTTGTTATGTAGATAGGGGTGCGCTATATGTGGAGGAAAATAGTTTTTGGTCTCTTTAGTGACACCAAGAGAAACTTGGACTATATTCAAATATTTAAGATAAGGTTTTTCTCTCTCTCTCTGACAGGAAGGAAGAACAGACCTGTTGGGATTGTTTTCTTCTGGTTTTCATTTAGATTCCTTTTTACAATTAAAATTAAAATCAATTGGATTCCACTTTGGTGCTTGGATTAGCAGTATATTATAAAATTGATAGTTCATAAGTTGATGATGTATCAATGCACTTTCTTATCTTCTTGACTATTCCAACCACAGAAACCCACAAATCAGGTATAAAGTAAATACACTCCTAACCAATACCAATTCTCATTTTGGGTTTTGAACTCTTCTTCACTGGCTTCCATGGATCAATAGAATTGCTTTATATCACTGGCATCGAAATTGTTTATAGTAAATGTTAAAGAATTGTTGTTGGAGGTGAGGACCTCTTTTTCTAACACGTGTTGGGACCACTAGATAAGGGTTCTTTTGGATACATGCACGTATCTAACTTAACTCATTGTTTTGGGACTCGATTTAAGATTTAAAAAGCTTGGCTATTGGGCTGATTGTAATCGGACTATGAGCCCGCTTACTAGGTCCAGTCCACTATGTGAATCTCTTTAGTGCAGTGTAATCGGGCTCGATTTGGGCCCAATTAACAAACGATACCTTTAATATTCTATTTTTTTCAATTGCATCTAGAAAACAGATAATACTTTCATTACCTAAAATACAAACACCAACCAACCAAGTAAAATACTAATTTAAAAATATCACCACTAAACGAATACTTATGTGATGGCTAATCAAACACTCAACATTATAAAATTCCCAAAATGCGATGTCTACTTGGCTGAAACACGACATCTATTATAGTTTTACCAATAAAACAAGCAAACAATCGTAAGATCTATACCATTAACACTAGAATACAAAATTAATAGTACAATAATAACCCTTTTTCTGCAAATATTCAACTTTGAACCCTTTACAAAGATTCCTTTGTCCTTTATTCGATTGTACGTATATATGAAAATCCAAATTTGATGTCTGAATTAAATTTTGTACCTATCTATACAGTAACGGTAAAAATGATTGTTCATTAGAATTATTGTTTGGACATATATATTTCTCTTTTTCAATAATTATTGCTGATCATGGTAATATGAATAATTATGATATAAATATAGGTGACACTCCATGATGTGTGATTTTGGTATGGTGGGTAATGCTTCAAATCAATAATTTCAAATGAATAAAAAGGTATGTGGTTTCTATCATAGTAATCATCTCTCTAGTATCAATTCCAAAACTGAAATTTACCTACCCATTTTATATATATATATATATATATATTAAATATTATTAATATAAAATTTATTCCAACCACATATTATCATATAAGATTATTTTAGACCAAATTAAAAAATATATATATATATATAGAATTTCAAAATATAATATATAATTTCAGTCTCCACGAAAATAAAATATATAAAAACAAATGAGTAATTGGTGGAGGAATAAGCTGAGACAACTCACGAATGATAGAGGTGAGAATGAGCTAAGGCGACTCGCAAACGGTATGAGCTCGACTCATCTAAATTCGGATTCAAACAAACTTTTAACCAATCGAGTCCAAAGTCAAATTTAAACAAGTTGAGTTTTAAGTTTTAAAATGGCAAAAGAATCTAAGGAGCCTTCGAACTTAACTATATTTTTCAAGTTGGTCCTCAAACTTTACGGATGGTCAATTTATCCCCCTAACTTCTAAATGGTAGGTCAATTTAGCCCCTTAACTTCCAAATGGTATGTCAATTTAGCCTCTTAACTTTCAAATGGTAGATCAATTAAGCCCTTTTATTGATGTGGAGACTGATCTGACAACAAAATATGTTAACTTCAAAATGCCAATTAAACCCTCCACATCTGAAGAAAAAAAAAAAGCTTATTGGACACAAAATTTAAAAATTAAAAGCATTCGTAAAATTGAAGGGCTAACTTAAAAAATATAGGGTTTGTTTGTTAAATAGCGTTTTCAATTAGAGGTTAGCTTTTTTAGAAGTTTTAGAGGTTTGACCAAAATCAAACCTCTAATTTTTTAAAACAGCTAGTTTGGTTAGTAACAACTTAAGCAGTTGATTTGATCCAAAACGCTAATTTTTAAAACGTTATAGTAGGAGCGTTTGAGAGGTTTTAAAATTAAAGGTTTGTTAAAAAGATCAAATTACCTCACTTTTAATTAGAATTATATTAATTATATGTTAATAAGATAATTGAAATATATTATAATAATATTTAATACTTTCAATATTATTTTTTTATTATAATATTTTATAATTAAAAAAAATTATAATACTTTTTTTACTATTATAGCAAGTATATTATTTTTTTAGTATATTATTTTAATTAATAATTGATATAAAAATAGTAAATATTATTAAAATTATTATTTATTAGTATTATTAATAAATATTAAAATATTTAACCCATTGTATTACCTATTTGAAGGTGGTGATGTAAGATATATTTTATGAAAAATAAAAGTAAACTTTTCAAAATGTTCGTTTACGCCATTTTATAATTGAATCCGCTAATAGTATATTTATTAAACAACTAATTACCAAACACCATATCATCACTCCGCTATCTGCTAATAATTTGTCAAATTGCTAATTGAATCCGCCAACCTCTAACGCTAATTGAATCCGCCAACTGCTAATAACTAATTGCCAAACAGGGCCTTAGTCAAGTTCAGGGACTTTTAAAATTTTTTTGCCTTTTAAAACTTAAAATTTAAAACTTAGAAACTTAACAAGTTTATATGAATTTAATGTGTTTATATATATATATATATATATATATATATATAAAATTTTCAATAGTAGAGTCTCGGCTGAATTCGAGTTTATATATGCGCTTTTATATATATATATATATATATAAAATTTTCAATCAGTCGAGTCTTAATTGAATTCGAATTTATATGCTTTAAAGTTCAAACCAAAATTCGAATATCAAAAGTTCTAATGAATTTCGAATTAGATTCGAATTTAAAATTTTCATAACTGAACAGAATCTGAACATATACAAATTTGGACTCAAATTTTTCATACATGAACGTGTCGGAACGAGTTCGGACTCGGTTCGAATACACCCTACATAGGCCAACATTGAACAAGGCCCAAGCAAGAGGCCCAAATATGGCACGTGTGGGAAGAGAGTGGTGCATACATGCGAAGAAAAGTAAGATGGGTTAACAGAAGGAAGAAAATTAAAATATTTGGGTTTTTGTCAGCGAGGAAAACTACGCCAAATGGAAACAACTAAAATGAAAGCAAAAACAAAATCAAAATCGACATAGTGGGTCGGTTCTTTTTTTCTTTGTTTTTTTTTGGTTCTTCTCCCCTTTCCTCTGTCAAAATTTTTTTTAACAGAGTTCCCAGTTTTTGTGCCCAGTTGTTGAAAATCTCGTTGAAGAATAATGATTCAAAAGGATTTGTAAGGTTGTCCCGAATCGTATTCTGTTAGCAGACAAAAGCGCGCGCACGAAAGAGAGAGATCGTGAGGGTTTTGGTTTAAATCTGTACTAGTATGGAGCAGCTTGTCAACTTTATAATTCGACCACCCAGGTATGGCTTTTGATTTGCTGGTTTTTGTTTCTCGTTGAATTCTTTGTGTGTTTGTAGTTCTGGTTTGTTTCGTTTCCGAGAAAATCATGTAGTGAAGGAAGTCGAAATTTGGATGGTTGTATATGCTGTTGCTTTTGTCAGTATATGAAATCATGGAAGCTGAGATTGGCTTGTTGTATAATTTTTTTGTGGTTTTTCAAATTGATGATTTGTTATCTGATTAGCTGTGGACTTATGGTTGATAACTTAGATCTTCGCCAGTAGATTTTGTTCTGAAAGCTTGCTTGATTTTCAAGTTTTAAAGGAGAAGTTGGTTTTTTGTTAATCTGATCTCTGATCAAGTTCTGATAGTGATTTTAATTGGATTGTTTATGGGTTTGATATGTGAGAATTAGTGTGTTTTTTCTTCTCTTTATTTTTTATTAAATAAATTTTAAATTCATAATTGATTTATTGGTATGCCTTCAATAAAAGAGTGGGGGCATTTCATGTGATGTGATATTGATGGGAAATAAAATGTAGATGATTGCTTTTTGACATTTAATAACTTGCTAACTAAGCTGAAAACTACTTCAAAAGGAACTTTGAACTATCCTGTTACAGTTTTTTGTGGAAGTTTGAGATTGGTTATTGTTATGATTTGGGGTATTAATTGAAGGATGAATTCTAGTTTTACTATTTGGGATAGAACTACTTGTGATCATGTGGCATAATTTATGTAAGTGGGAGATTTACAATCTGCGATTTTATTACGATGATTAAATTAGTGTTTCCGTGGGTAAGGTTGATGGAATAAAGCATTCCTTTTGCATTGACGCTGATAGATATCTACTCTTGTGTACTGTCTTGACAGATATGGTATTAAATAGGAGGAATTTTAAGATATCAAGGAAGTGTATGTGTATGTATGGGGTTGCTTGTAGTTTTTGACTTTTTGACTAACTTTAGTCATATAAAGAGGTTGCTGAGCCCATGGTTGTTTTTGTTTGTCTCATATCTAACTAGCTCTTATTTTTAGACATTTTATACATCGTTTTTATAAATGACATTGCTCTCAAAATCTTATTTACCTCCGGGAACAATAAACAACACCTGAATGTGTTTATGTTGTGCAGAGCTGAATATGATCCGAACAGTGACTTGTTAGACCAAGAGTTCATATTGAAAGGGAAGTGGTTCCAGAGAAAAGATGTAGAGGTAAGAGTTCATTTTAGGCCCTTGAGTTATGTGTCTGCGTATCTGATAAAGCATGATCTCAAAATTTGACATTCCCTTCATAATATTGTTTGAAATATTCAAGATTAGGAGTAAAGCAGCTGAAATAGTTATAATGCTAACGAGGTGAGAGAAAAAATATATCATTTTTGCATTTGCTGAACAATTGAATACAAGGTTGTAAATTTGTTGATTGTGGTTAGTTTCTGTGTTTAACTTAGCAGATAGTAATAATAGATTTACTAATATACAATGACATAAACTGTATAAGTTAAACACAATCAATTGCTTGTTCCTTAATTTTAAGGAGTTTCAAACATTTTGTAGGTTAAAAACAGTCGGGGAGATGTTTTACAGTGTAGTCATTATGTGCCAATTGACAGTCCTGAAGGGAAACCATTGCCCTGCGTTATATACTGCCATGGAAACAGGTAAAAAAGTTCTGCTTGATGAGAGAGAGTGTAATTTTCGTTTTTTAGCAGTTTTAGTACTAATAGTGAGGCTTATGTTCTATGAAAATTTTATAAGATCGCTCTTAGAAGAATGAAATGTAAAAAGCATATAAGAAGATGGAGAAAAGGAAAAAAATCTGAAGTTACAAAGTTGCCTTTGATTGCTGTTTGAATGAAAATCATATGATATCTTTTTGGTTTGATGATTATGATTTATTCTAAGTAACTTAAATCTTTTCTGCAGTATTTCTTAAAATGTTTTCAACACAGAATGAAGTTTTAATGAAGGAGATGTGACCTAACTATTGAATACTAAAACTAAAACCTATTTGTATTTATCTCATTTCCCAGAACAGGAAAAAGAAAGTTGAAACTTAATGCAAATTAGTTGTTTTGACTTTTCATCAGAATATTTTATTTATTTTATAATAATTTTTCCTTGAGAATCTGATTTTGTCATGAATGCATGATGCATCCATAGTCACATTAATATATCTTGTTTCTTGACAGTGGTTGTCGGGCTGATGCTAGTGAAGCTGCTATAATATTGCTCCCTTCAAATATTACAGTTTTCGCCCTTGATTTCTCAGGATCTGGTCTCTCTGGAGGAGAGCATGTGACTCTTGGGTGGAATGAAGTAAGGGGTTGATATAGTGAATTCTAATCTTTCCTTTTTTTATAGAACCATTTTTGTTATTACAATCGCCGTTCTACTGGCCTTAATTTCTGTCCCCCTTTCATATATGTACCTGTTATAACTGTCAGTTTGCGTGGTTGGTTTTTCAGAAGGATGATTTAAAGGCTGTGGTTGATTATTTACGCTCAGATGGAAATGTCTCGTTGATTGGATTATGGGGTCGTTCAATGGGTGCTGTGACTAGGTACCTCTACTTTATCTTTCTTAATTTTAGAAGGCACTGCCTGATCAATTACCCGTAGATAAAAGAGTTCACTGGACAGCCAGGTGATGCTTCTGGTTGAAAATAGTGTCCTAGAACTACCATATAGATTAGTAGGACTTGTAAGATTCGTTGATTGATGATGACCTTTTTGTGACTTAAATGATTATTGTGTTTTTATTAGAAGCATTTAGTTTTAATTATTTCCATGTGTAATTGAAATAAGTGAACTATAGGGAATTAGCCTACGACAAACATATTAAGGTGCCCGCTTGAGGTAATAAACTGTTTCTACGTAATCTGTTCTCTTGCCATGATGCTTGTCAATGCTGTTCTGGTTTTCCTGTCATGATGCTTGTCTATGCTGTTGTAGTTCTTCCTTCTTTTTTTTTTGGTTAAAATTAATGACTTCTTAACCTTGCTGTTTATATAATATTAGTATTTCGCATGTGTATCTCACCTTGCTGATAATCCTGCTTATGTCACTGACTATATTACCATGTATTGCAGTCTATTGTATGGCACTGAGGATCCTTCTATAGCAGGAATGGTTCTTGACAGTCCTTTTTCTGATTTGGTTGAGCTGATGATGGAACTTGTGGATACATATAAAGTTAGACTACCTAAGTTCACCGTAAGTAAATATATAGGTGCTAGGTAAATTAAATTTATTTTTATTCATCCACAGCTTCAAACTCTGTTATTTTGATTTCACCATGATGAATTAGAGAGAAAAAAAAGTACCAATTACTTTATTAGAAATACAGTTAGCTAGGAAATTTATGTCTCTAGATGTTGAGAAATCTTTAACCCATGATTACATCACAATCAACACTCCTCTTGGATTACTAATCATGGTTGGTCTTATGGTTGGTCTTCAGAGATTCGGTTTTTGAACAATGTCATATAAGTGGTGGCCTTGAGGTTGTACTTTTGCTTAATAACAAGTCAATTCATTTCTTTGCAGCAACTGCAAGCCTTTGTCTCAAATTTAGTTGCAGTTATTTACATAAATTCTTGGCCTCTGCTATATTTCATCTTTAAATAAATCCTGCTCGGTCCTAATTCTTGAGAATCATGTCTAACTACATCTACTCAAATCAATCTTGGTCTATCTCTCTTAGTGTTTGGTATGTGAAGGTCCTCCATTTCCATGCACGGATCGGAAGTGTGCATTAAACATGTTAGTACCACTTCAATCAACCTTCATACATCTTATCCATCCTCTATAAGGGCTGAATCAACTTCCATGAGTAGGTTCATTCAAGTTATCCTTAATATGTGTACCTCCACCACACATAATTTGCATACGTGTTGTCTCTTAAAGGCCAAACATCCACTACCATACTACATAGGTAGACAAATTGCTTATCTTAACAGGCATGTTATTATCACCACAAAGAAATCCTATGACATTTTTCCACTTACCCTATTGTGTTATAACATATTTGAAGGGCGTAACTGGTACTGTTTGACTCAGTGACATTTGAAGCAGACTTCAGGGTTGGCTTTTAAATGGAGCTCTTCTTAGTGTGTTTTAGTAGTCCTTTTCCGCTTGTCTGATCTTGCAAACACTTGTTTGTTTTTGTATGCTATGCTATGATTGTCTGCAATAGTGGCAGAATTTCTTAGTTATGTACTGAGTCTTCTGATCTTCACCCCCTTTACATGATATACTATTGGCAAATTGGCTATTTAGCAAGCAGTTGTTGTGAACTTTGTGATTCTGAGTTACATCACATTTCTCCATCTATGAAATAAATAAATATTTCTAGCATATCATAACCATGCTCCGTAGAGCTTTTTTCTCGGTATCTTCAATCAAGCTGTGAGATGTAGCAATTATTGATTAGGTGTATTTTTTTCCTGCAATTTATTGCATGCGAATAAAGCAGTTTATGCATGTTTAGCTTTTAAGCATTTGTTTGGCAATTTTTCAATTGTGTCCATGCTTTACTATGATTAAATGTTGATCGTCCATTGACGGCTACCAAAGGTGTGACTATCCTACCTTTTTGACTCTATTATTTTACTTGTTACAGGTGAAGTTTGCCATCCAATATATGCGAAGAGCTATACAGAAAAAGGCAAAGTTTGACATTGTTGAACTGAACACTATCAAGGTTTTTATATTAGTAACCATTTACTTCATTTTTTTAGTGGCATTAATTGCTGAATTACTCATGAAACTATTGGGATCCATTCTTATCTTGATAATGTTATTCATTTTACTTTTGCAAAGCTTTAATTTATGTCTAAAATTTAAGCTCTCATAGTTTTGTTGTGTAGTTAGGCTTTTGATCTATATGATCATGCTTGACTGGTGGAGAGAAACCATATTCAATTTTGTAAAATCAAGAGCTGCTTTCATAGTCTTATTATAATTCAAGTTAGATTATGGTTCATGCTAATTATATCATTCAAGAAATAAATTTCAGTGGATATGATACTATATCTTGTGAAATATTCATGGAAAGTATGAACAAGCTATGAAACTAAAATACAATGATCGTTGACTTTTTGTTGCATACCGGTTACTCATCTTTGTGTTATTTGTTGCAATGCTGCAGGCAGCAAATACATGCTTTGTCCCTGCTTTATTTGGGCATGCAGTTGATGATGATTTTATACTCCCTCATCACTCTGATCGTATATATGAAACTTATGTGGTGAGTTTCTTTGGGTGCTATATTATTATGGGAAATGTATGACTGTAAGTACAAGAGAAATATATTTGTGTACATCTTATTTCCGATTCTTTATCATAATAATGATAAAACAGCTACTTTTTCTCTGACTACCAGTTCGATCTGGTTGGTAAATATTGTTGCAGTGCAACAAAATCTTGTGTTATGCTATCATTTCTGATCCTTTTTAGAGTCTATTAAAATTTCAATCATCACTGTTGAATTAGAGATTTCAGCTACTACGCAACACTTTCATTTCATGCATTTTGGTGGTACTGAATGTGTGCACTCACAAGGACGCAATTGTCCTTTTGGGGCAGTTATTTGTGCCTTTTACCAAGTTTCATGTGTTGAAAACTTATATTATTATGTATACTTTATGTAGGGTGACAAGAACATCATCAAATTTGAGGGAGATCACAATTCTCCTCGTCCACAGTTCTATTTTGATTCTATCAATATTTTCTTTCACAATGTTTTGCAACCTCCAGCAGATGAGGTGGGAACTAGGTTTATTGATCCAATGCATGATTACTTTGGTAAGGTAAAGAAATTAAATTGCAATGCATATGTTTGTAAGTGATTACTTTTGTTGAAGCTTCACATTTCATATCTGCTATAGCCTTTGCCAATAGTTGTTTGTTTTAACTTCAGGATAGTTGGAGCAGTGTGCATGACATTGGTTATTACCCAGAAACTTCAGCTGCATTGAAAGGTAGGACCTGCATATCATTCCTATCAAATTTCAATAAGTGTTATCCATCTTTCTCTTTTACATTCTCTTAATTGTATTTGTTGCAGAACCAGGAGCAAGCAGTACAGCAGATGCCATTGAACAAGTTCGTTCCAGAAGACCCATGAGTCGAATGGAGGTTGGTAAAAACATCATCTATTTTTTGGCTATTGGCCAGTGTGTTGGCTGCGATGAAAGGCTGATAGACATGCTACTTTCTTTGATAAAATTTCCCTCAATGTATGCTGTATTATGATGACTTGACTTACATTATGATACATGATCCATGAAAAAAGTTACATGTTTTGTTTTTACTTGTACACTCTCTAATGTACACCAATTATGATTGATTTTCAGTTTTCACTTAAGAAAAGGGGCATCTAAATGCTTTTGCTACACATTTTTCATATTATTTTCTTGGCTTATATAGCCGAATACTAGGTTCATGCATGGGAGAATACTCAGGTACAAAATACTAGAAGACAGAGAATTAGGCCTATTTTGATTTGGATAGCTCTAATTAGACATGATTTCTATGATATAGCACTCGAATAAGAGTTAAACAGAATTCATGTAAATCCAATTGAATTTGAACTAAGATTTGTATTTGTTGTTCTAGTATATTATTATTTTCTTGGTGCTGGACATATATTAATTAATCCTCTTTTGGTTCTGTTCAGGTGCCTTCTGATATATCTGCTACAGATAGTCAAACTGTTGCTAAGGTATGTAGAGCATGTTCTTGGTCTTGAGTTATGTTAAATTCTGTCCCTAGCATATACAGCTAAAAATCACTGTGCTTATCAGTGACTAACAAATCTGATGGCTTCATCTGATTTAATCTAGAGATGGATATTTCACAAGTAGCAATTTTATTTTCCTTTAAATATTTTCAATTTATATGGGGACTGATGCTTGATATGAATTCCTATGGTAGCCCATGATTCTTTATCTTATGTCTTCACTGTGAAAAGAAGAATGAACGAATATACAAGAGCACTGAAATTGTAAAAAAATGGAATAGACAATTTGTGGAAGATGCTGAACAAATTATAAATATATTCATAAGAATTGATTTTGATGCAGGACGATGGAACAAAGGGCGATGAGTCTCCATCATCATCTAACATGATTAGCTTTGAATTATCAAATGGTGATCCATATGGTCCGCACGTACCCATGTCAACAAATGACGAGAGATTTGTGGAATATCAACTGGAAGACTTGACAGGTTTCCCAAGCTGTGCAGAGGAGGAAGAAAGGGTGAGTAATACTTCCCATGATATCCTAATCATTCTAAGAAGCAGCTGACTTGTCAGTTAATAACCGTATCTCAACAATTGTTCTATTATTAATTTCAGATGTTGATGGAGGCTGTGATGTTGTCGTTGAAAGATTTGGAGGTGCACCATCCAGAGACCGAACCACAATCAACCTCTGCTGATACAAGTGACACTCTCGAGTCCTCACCAAAAGATAGCCTTCATGCTTCACCTGTGGTAGACAAATGTAACTCTGCAAAATCAGAAATCACCCCTTCCAGCTCAGTAGAGCATTCAGTCCCTCAAAAAGAAGTTACTTCCCCTTCACTTAGAAATGACTTCGATTTATCCTCTCAACAACCATCTCCTGATTCAAGTATTTCATCCGCTGAACCTCCATCTGATACTTCTCTATCTGCAACCTCTTCTCGAAGTGATTCCACAAGTGTCCAGAGCTCATCAGACACTGCCGATGTTTCAAATAACACAAAAGCAACATTGACGATTGAAAGGAGCCCTTCAGGTCATATTATGGAAGGCTTGATGCGTCGATGGGAGTTTGGCTTCTTCAGAAACAATCGATGAGGAACTTTGTTATTTTTCGCAGAAATCAGGCACTCCATGTATTCGTTTGTAACTAAGGTAGCTTTAGGGATATTGATGTACAATGATTGATCAAATGAAAGAAATAGGTTCTGTGAATGGTGTCTAAGTGTGACTATAGATTGTTTTCAACTCAAATCCTATATGTTTCACAATTATTGTTCATTTGGGAAAGGGATGTAATGATTCTTTATCACAGTACAATCTTCAATTCTCCGATGGACCTCTAGATTGTTTAATTTTTTTTTAATTTTTTTTAGGGTGTGATTTGTAAAGGTTATTTCTGATTTCATCTTTTTCCTTCAAAATAATAAAAATAAAAATAAAAAATTGATTTGAAATGTTTTTTTTTAGATAAATTATTAATTATACGTTTTTGAAAGAAAAAAATTAATTTCCTTTTTTTTTTTTTTAAAAAATAGAAAACGAAACATTTATTAAATACGTTTTCAAAAATACATATTCAAGAATCAATTTAAAAAAAATGAGAACTTTTATATTTCAAACATGTTTTAAGCACAAATCTTGTATGTTTCACATTTATTGTTCATTTGAGAAAGGGATGTGATGATAGTTCTAATAGAGCATTAAAGTTTTGTTGCGTGATGATTCTTTATCACACAACAAAACTTTAAGGCTCCATTAGAACTCTATATTGTTTAATGGCTCTACTCTATATGGATGTGTTTGAACCATGGTGAAGTATCTACAACATGGGAGTTCATGGCTAACCCCTTTAGATATTGTCTGGTTGAATATCAGTATCAAGCTGACTTAATCATATCTTCAAACTTTTATTTCTTGGAGAAAAAGAATATTACATAATTTAAGCAATTATGTACACAAGTTTATGACAGTAAACCTTATGGATGCTTACCATTGGCTTAGAAATATAATATACATATACATCATGTATGCTTAGGACTGGTCTTTTGCCAGCAACTGGAGGGCAGTTTCAACCAGTGAGTGAATTGTTGTGCTGTGCCTGCTTAATCCAACAGTGCCTGAGAAAATATTAAAATTTTCAAGCTCTGCTGTGGTCTCTAAGACAAGTTCAAGCTCTTTCTCCATCCCAATCTCCTTGAAGATATGCACATTTGTCTCCTTGTCTCTCATCATCCAAATTGCCAACTCTATAGCAAATCTCCTTATTCTTGGGACCTTACTTGGTGGATGTGGGTATTTCTTCAAAATCTCTGCAAGTTTGTTTGCTAATTCCGCCTCCTTAACTCCAGCTACATCAAACATAATGCTTGCTTCTTCTGCTGACATGAACTTGAACGCCTGTGCTGCTAGTCCAATCATCACTTCCTGTAGTTTGTGTTCTTCTGATACTATCGCCTTTAACACCTGTGCAAATATACAACTTATTAGACTTGGTAGTAGTGAACAAGCACTAGTTTTGTTGATTGCAGCAGAAGAACTTACAGTAGGAGCAGCTACTATGATCCCTCTTAACTGGTGGAAGCAATCAGCTCCACTGTAGCTGCACAGGTTCCTCAAGATTCTTGCAGCATTTACTCTAAGCAAAGGTACCTCTAATGCTTCTGTGAGTCTGTTCAGTACCTTTAACTTCAAGATGCGGTGACAGTTGTTTTTGCTATCCAATGCTAACATTGCTAGCGCTCCCCCTCCAGCAATTCGTACATGATTATGAATCTGAGGTATCTCCTCATTGAAGAAAATGTTGAATAGCTCCTTAAGTATCCCACCTGTGCCCCCAATTCTCTCTGTCGCGTCTTCTTCTAGCGCAAGACTAGTTAAGATTTCTATGCCCAACTTTTGCAGCATTGGATGTTTCTCTCCATATCTCAGTATGTCCCTGATGTTGCTGATTGTGAAAACCAGCTCTGATATCTCTCTTCTTAGATGCTCTCCAGTGGTACCTGTTGTGCTTGCAAGCATCTTCACTACTTGTAGAGAACGTTTTATAGTTAAAATCTGAGAATGTGTAGCATTTGCATTCTTTAACAGACCCTCTCCTGCATGAGTAAAATCTATAATTTTTGGTAACAGCCCTCTTGTGTTGCCAATCTTTCCACAGTTATCATGATCACGGGCAAGTTTCTTCAGAATTACAAGTCCTAAATGGTTAAACGTCCAGAATCCATAATGTGCATGATCAGCAATGTCTCGCTTTTCACCAATCTCATCTGTTGCACCAGTAGAGCTTCTATTGGTTTGCAGCAGAGATGATATTGATTCCATTGCACCTGGTATGCCTGCAACTCGAAGAGAGTTCTGCTTTTTCCCAGCTAACTTCGACAATATCTCCGCAGCAGACCTCCTGATTTCCTCCTCTTGAAGGTCTTTCCAATTCAACATTTCAACTAACCTCTCAATCACTGATAAACTGATTCCAATTTTCTGCAGAGTATCATCACAAAACCTCTCATTCATCGCGAACTGCCGAAGAATCCTAGCTCCAATCAGCTGCTCATCAGGAGAACTCGACCCCAAAAGTTCCATAGCAAAACTAACCATATCCATCTTCAGGCCATCAAAAATACTCCCATTGACACACCTTGAATAGGCGTCATAGAAGAATCTTCTGATCGAAACCATACCAGAAGGCCCTAAATCACACTCTTTGTTCACCTCCTCCAACAGTTTACAATATATAACCTTCCATTCCCAGTAAGCTTTCTCCAACAAAAACAACAAAGCCTCTGCCAAAGCCAACGAATAGAAAATATTCAAAGCTGCTTTTCTGTTCCTTTTATCAGTATCACCTTTAGCTACCTCACCATAGTCATGCCTAATCAATTTCATCAAAGACAAAGCTACACACACTGTTGCAGATGCGAGTTGCAGCCAATAGAGGATTTTGCTGATGTTCCTTGTCAGAAAAACCCATTGAGCATATGGTAGCAGAGGAACATCCGAACTAGCCCACGTCCGGGTAGGTTTCCTCTGCCATGTTCTAAATTTTGCTCCATCTACTTCTCCATCAACATCTGTATTTCTTTGACTTGTTTTTCCAACTTTAGATATAGGTCTAAATATAGACTTGACCATTCCAATTATATAATGCGAAGTAGACCTCAGAGCTCGAAAGCTATTGATACCCGCATCAGCAATCGACCAGGTAGCCTGATGTTGCCATTCAAGCTCATGACTCCTGCTGAAAATCCGCGCTCCTTCTATCAACAAAATGATGGTGATGATCCAAAAATCCGTTTTGTCCAGAGTAATGGCGAAACCACCGAGAAGAACAACAGTTGCCCAGATGAAACCAAGTGTTCCTAGTCCTGTAGCTGTCTTTTCAAGGACTGCAAGGCGTAAGGCGAAGAGGGTCAGCTTCTTTTCCGGTGCACGAAATGGTGTTGTTGTTGCTGCTGTTGGAGACAGAGACTCTGCACTGCTGCTTTGTCTTTTCTGAAGGCTGCTTTGTGGTTCAAACATAGTAGTGCTTGAACCACCTGCCTCGCTTGTTCTTCTCAGATCAAAAACCTGTAAACATATACTCCCGTCGTCGTCTGTAGAAACTCCTTTGTCCATGTTTTGATATCCAAATTTGGTTTTTGGAGTGATAAAGTGATGTTATATATAGGTTAGGAAAATGAGCTTAGCGAACACGTTTGTGATGTGAGAATGTAGAGAAAAGAGTGACGTTAAGTTACTTTATCTGATTTCTGTGATTATAGCTTTGTTTTGTTAGGCTTTGGTGTTCCTGTTTCCACTTTTGTGCCTTGGAGCGCAAGATAAAATTTACCTTCTTCTCCACTTCATTGAATTGGATTCAGTGATGAGCCTCAAATACTCACTGTGATCAACAATATTGCTCATAGATTAACTTTTTTTTTTTTTTTTTAGCTAATTCGAATGTGTATAAACAATTTCCAGGTTAATATTACATGAATATGACTTCTAGTAGAAGTAAACTCCAATTTCAAACTTTAATTAACCCTTGCGGGATATACACACCGAATGCTGTAATTGTCAGGATTTTTCTAATTATTGTCCTTCAACTTTCTTGATCAAACATACTCAGATGAACACTTTTCGCTTGACGAAAACCAACTTGGCCTTTAATCTTTAATAAGCAAGAAATTAAATCCACAAAATGGGTATTTTTCTTTTAGTGGAAGACTGAGGTTTCTTTCTTGGACTTGTGCTTTTTGCTAACCTTTACTATGCATATTTTGATTGCTTTATTAAATTCACAATCAACTAAACTTAGGTATTGTAAAGAGAAAACATCTTAAAGTTGGTTGCTTTTGTATTAATTAATTTATTAATGAGAGGTTAAGATAGCTATTAGAGGAAGCTAAACAAATTCTTGACTCATTTCCATCTTGTAGTTGAAAGAGTTGTTATGGGTAAATAGAATTTGATAGGAGTCTAATTGAGTGAAGTTAAAGGTTGTGAAGCAGATTTTGTTTATAGTTATTTAACCTCCCTTTATCAGCACGACAGCTGGCGTAAAGTTGCGTACAAAGCTTGATGGAATGTCTTTAAAGATTATTGTTGTCGCTGTGGCTGTGGAGTTGGAGTGTGCGTGCTGTTTTTGATCATTAATGATAAGTTTAAGCATATGATCTGCCTCGATTCAACAGTGTTTGGTTGACTTGGTTTGACCCTTTTACATTATTTGGTAAATCCATTGGTAATCCAGTCCAATGAATTTTCAAGGTCCCCCAATCCAATGAAATTTATTTATCCATGTTCTACATACGTTGCAAGTTCAAGTTGGTCCATATAACCTACATGCTTGTCAAATGGAGAACAAGTGAGCGAGATTGTGATTATACTCATGAGCTTATGAGCTCGCTCGAGTTTACATGATGCAGATTACATTATGCACCACATCAGCACACAATTAAGTCTAATTATGGGAATTTCAATTGTAAAGAATCCTATATTCGTATACTAGAGATCAAATAGAATCTATAGATGCGCAGTGTCTTTGTTAGATACTGGGAGATGTACTGGTGCTACTGTCATTGGATTCAAGACACTTATCATATCAGTAATGTGGGCAAAATTATGTGATAACTGAGTTTCATAGAAACTGCTTATGAGCACAAAGCAAACAACCTCAGTGCTGCTACAATAACAAATGACCTCAAATAATAAGATTGCACACAAGGAACCATAAGAGCTTACTAGAATTAAAAAGAACCACAATGATCAGTTCAGTGAAAGTGATGAGCCCATGTAGAACACACTAATAGAACAACGCTGCTGGTTTTGACATTATGAGCCACAATTTCAGTAAAAATCCAACAATATGGTATAAAATCAGAATTTTTAACAAATGCCATTTAACAGTAAAAATAGGGTGATAAAAACACTTCAGTTTACATACTAATGGGTGGGGAAAGAGAGAAAGACCATACAGCAAGGAAGCTTGCAAAGCTAATAAGACACAACAATGCTTCCCAAATATTTTGAAATCATTTTTATCTTATTCAATTGGGAGGACGCCTAATTAACTGGTGAAGACAAGGGCTAACAAAAATTTGGCAAACCAGGGTTTGGCAGTGAACCAAGGTGTAGATTCTAAATGACAAAATAAATAAATCTCACTATGCAACTGACTGGACTGAGAGAATCAACTCATACCCTCTACATCCAAATAATCACTTATCTAATATAAAATGACAATCACATAATCTCAAGCTAGTCAAACCTAGCGCTAAACACTTCTAGTAGGATCAATCAAATCTTTCCTTTGCAAGTCAAACAGTTCAAGATAAGTAAAAATTTAAACTAAAGATCCCAATTTAAAACAGCCTATGATAATGCAAAATTTTCATATCATCAAATTCAAAAAGTAGCATGGGCAACTAGCTAAAGATAATAAGACACTTGAAATAATGTCACAGAGCTGAAAATTTCACAGATAGTAATATTAAAATCTGAAGACAAATAAAGAAAATCCAAAAATAAAACTCAGTAACTCAGTTCGATTAATCTTCCTCCTCACCCTCATTTTCTGCAATGTTGAAGTATCTAAGCTCGTAAACATTCCTTTCCTTGTTGGACGCGATTACACGAAGCCAGTCCCTCACATTGTGCTTCTTCAAGTACTTCTTCGTCAAGTATTTCAGATACCTGAGTCACACAAATCGATACAATTCAATATCAATCAGACGTCATCCTATTTAATCATTAAATAAGAACTTCATGGATCGGTAGTATACCTTTTGGAGAAGTTGGAGTCGGAAGTGACGGTAATCTTGGTCTTCTCGCGAGTGACGGAAACTGAGTCACCGAGAGCACCAGCTTTGCCGCCGACTTTGATGCGTTCCTGGAGGAACTTCTCAAGTGAGGCGATGTCCATAATCTTATCCTCGACTGGCTTGGCGCAGTCGATCGTGAAAGTAGCTCCTTTCTTCTTGCCCTTGGCTCCGGCACCGGCTCCTCCGCTTCCTCGGCTCATTTTTCCTGTTCGAACGAAGTCTTCTCTGTTGAAAGGAAATTAAGCAAACAGATTAGATCAAAGTTATTTAGATGTAAAACAGAACTCAATGCCATTGGAGTGTGAAAGGGAGAAACAGAGGAAAAATCACCAACCAAGAAACTAGGGTTTAGAAGCGCCGCTGAGATGAGAAAGACGACAGGGTTGAGATATATATGGTTTAGGGTTTTTATTTGCAGCCGGAGAAATTAACGGGCCTCAGATTGGGCTTTGGTGATTTGGGCCCATTTAAGTTTTGATCTTTGAAAATTTTATAGACAAAAGGACTTCATTTTTTTTAAACTCAATTGTGCATTAGTTATGTGAATTTCATATTTAACTTTTTCTAACACATCATTTATATGTAATAATCTGTACAAATCAGTATAGAAACGTTTTTAAGTGTATAAATTGTTCTGTTTATTCTACAAACACAACTCTTGCAACCATTCCAGATTGAGTAGTAGCACATAGTAGGGGCTAATATATACATTGTTCAAAGTGCTAGAATATGAGTAATTGTGAACAGAACTCGCACACAACTTTTGCTAATCAATGTTGGAAATCAGGTGGAAAAAGGCAAGTTACACATTTCTCAAGTTCAAGAAAACAAAACGAAATCAACCAAGAGCTATCTGATCCAGTTGCAATAAAATCAAACAATTGAATACAAGATTCTTATCTACTTAAATGTTGATTCCTCAAGCTCCAGAACTGATGTTTCAGTGCTCAGCTGTACATTTTTCTAATTCTGAAACAGGAAGCCAGTAACCATGTAGAAGAGACTTTGTACAGAGGAGGTGCTAGTTAAATCTACACAGCATTGTTGTAGTATTACTTGATATTTCTAATCTATAATCATAATGTGTTCAATCTAGGATAATAATAGTACTCAGGACACGTGAGGATTAACAATGGAATGGAATGCCACTCAACAATCAAGTTCACAAAACAGGACAAAAGAAATTTGACACTTATAAGCTCGATTCAGTATCCCAATTATGTTACTTCATTCAAATAAAAAGTTTCAAAGAAACAATGCAAGTCATATCATTCATGTGTAACTAACAACTAGGGACAGTTACAGCAAACATGGTGTGTTGTGAAACCAATGTATGCAAGCAATTTCATTCAGAATCTATGTTTTGGTCTCTCTACATGATCACAACCTCAATCAATTAGAAAGTTCAAAACCAGCAATCTCCACAGTTGATGGTAACCTTGTAAAAATGAAGAGCAGTGAATACAGTAAAAGCATAATGATATTGCGAAACATCCTACTTATAAGCAGATGAACTACATCTAATCAAATAGTTTGGAAATGAATACACACCTTGTACTCTTTTGAGAAACAATAAGAAAAAGGCATAACTTCAGCCAAAAAGTATCTATCTTCAATCAAACACCAAAGCAAGCTCCATTGGATTAATGGATGAAAGCAAACTACTAAAGTCACAATCACAACTTTGAATGAAATCACTGGTCCCAAGTGACAACATATTATTAAAGTCAATGCCATAAACCATACATAGGCCGATAACAACTAATATCAGAAACCAATCAATAGGACACACATGCAATGATCAAACTGCATTCATATTTTAATCAATCATCTAGCTATGGAAATAATAAATTGGATACAAAAATTGACATTGTTGAAATAAACAAAAGTACCGCAACAGCAGCAGAAGCTCGCTCTGATAATAAAAGAATCAGAATCAAACTCTCCAAAAATTAAATGACAGCATTCCTCTGTCGAACCTTGGCCTTCTCTGCATCAATTATAGATTCAACCAACTTCACAGCACTATCAAGCTTTCCCTCTGCATTCACCACAACATAATCAAAATCCTTGACATGCTTAACCTCCTCTCTAGCAGTAGCAATTCTCACCATCAACTCTTCCCTACTCTCAGTCCTCCTCTGAACCAATCTCTCCACCAAAGCTAACTCACTCTCCGCCACCAAAAACACAAACACAGCAGAGTCCCCCAAAACCTTCCTCAGCGTCTGCGCCCCTTGAATGTCAACTCTCAACACAATATCGTATCCTTTCGCCATATATTCCCTTATCTGCTTCTTAGGTACCCCTTTATAGTCCCCATACACAAGTGCATACTCCAACATCTCATCTCTCTCAATCATCTCCAAAAATTCATCTTTCGTCACAAAGTAGTAATCTTTCCCATCAATTTCACCAACCCTCATCGGCCTACTCGTTGCAGTCACCACGAAATGAAGCGAATCCCTCGACTCTCTCAGCTTTTTAATCACCGCATCTTTACCCACCCCACTTGGACCGCATATCACAACTATCAAAGGCTTGGGAGATTGACAAACTGGACTGGTGTTAAAAGACTGACCTAATGAAGCCTCAAGCGACCTTAGCAGCTCCATTTTCGTCAGTTTGATGTTCTGGGTACTATCCATTTCCATGCCTGATGAGACAAATCGTGAACTCTGACTCACACGCACACTCGTCGGCCGCAGTCTCAGTTGCTTCTTGATGGGGTTTAATTGTTGAGAAACAAAAGCAGGTATGGGTTTCGAGATTGAGAGGGAGAGGGAGTTGCAGACCCGTCGAAACATCAGGAAGTTTCGAGCTTTTGTCTCACTGTAAATAGCACAAAATCTGTTCTTGTGTTTCGATTTTTATTTTTACATTTTTAGGTTTTTTTTTTTTTTTTTCTAATTATTTTTAATCAAAGAATATAATATAGTAATTTGCTTCTAAAAAGGTAGTGAAACGGTAAAGTACAGGTACAGCTAGATTATTGATAATATATAAGTATATATTTGAATGAAAGCTTTCATGTCATGTGTATTGAGAGAGTCTTAAAATTATTTTCACTATATCCACCGATCAAATTCCTCCCTCTTCAAGCACACAAGCACCATCAATTCTTTTTCAATTTTTTTTCTTTTTAGCGAAATATTTTATAACCACAGATTTCAGAGACCTCAGATATATCCATTCAAAATCCCTAATTTCGATTCGACAGTGCCCCAAAGAACCCTAATTCTCAAATCGGGTAATTAGGGGGACAACTACAAGAAATCACTCACGACCCATTTGAATTCTGGTAAAATCACGCCACCCGTGTTGATGGGCACAATTCGGGCGTGTAGTAAAGACCCATCAAAACCCTCAACATGTCCGATCACGTCGTCGACATCGCTAACGGAGACGGTGAATGGATCGCACCAGTTCAAGATCAGCGGCTACTCGCTTTCGAAAGGGATGGGGGTCGGCAAGTACATAGCTTCCGATACATTCGAGGTGGGCGGCTACGCTTGGGCCGTTTATTTTTATCCGGACGGTAAAAGCACGGAGGATAATTCAACGTATGTGTCCCTGTTTATCGCGCTGGCTAGCGAAGGAACGGATGTTAGAGCGTTGTTTGAGCTCACGCTTATGGATCAGAGCGGCAAGGAAAGGCATAAGGTGCATACCCATTTCGGGAGGGCGCTTGAGAGCGGTCCTTACGCTCTTAAATATCGTGGCAGCATGTGGTGAGTTTTCATTGTTCTTTAAAAACATAAATAAAAAATTTAAAAAAAAAATGTTGATCTTCTGGATATTCGTTATTGTTGATATTTTCTTTATTTGGATGATGAAATGAATATTGAAGACAAACTAGATCAGGTTACTGGAATTAAGTATTGGTGTTATGTGACTTAAATGATGGGTTGTTCTGCTAGCATAAAACATGTTGAAGTTTTGATGAATTTAAGATATAATATATGAAATTGAGAGGTTGTTGAAGTTGGGTTCGATCAGATTCAGCTAATGTGTTTTTTGTGAGTGGATTCTTAGCATCGTGCTTTGTAATTTGCAACTTCATTTACTGTTTTTAAGTTTATGTTTTTGCAACTTCTGTGCTTTCCATTTAGTTACAGTAGATCATTCAAAATTGTTGTGGAATAAACTAGGTTTCGTTGTGTCTTGTTTCCAGGGGTTACAAGCGCTTTTTTAAAAGAACTCTTTTAGAGACATCAGACTACCTTAAAGACGATTCTCTCTTGATTCGATGTTGTGTTGGCGTAGTTAAGTCAAATACAGAGGCCCCTAAGACCTACTCTATTACTGTACCACCGACTGATATTGGAAAGCAGTTTGGGAGGCTTTTAGAGGGTGGAATTGGTTCTGATGTAACTTTTCAAGTTGATGGAGAAGAGTTTGTTGCCCACAAGTTGGTTCTTGCTGCAAGGTCACCTGTGTTCAGGGCACAACTTTTTGGTCCATTAAAAGATCAAAACACCAAATGCATTAAAATTGAAGACATGGAAGCCCCAGTTTTTAAGGTTCTCTCTCTCCCACTTTTTAAACCATGTCATACATTTTTATTCATTCATTCATTTTTTGCTTGCAATGCATTATTAGAGCTACTTATGAACTGGGTATCAAAACTTCATCATTTAATCTTGATGATTATCTCTGGGTTACAGCATAAATACATTTATTCTATTCCTTTATTTCCGTAGCATCTTGCCTGAAGTTTGACTGTTGATGGAAATTGTGTTATATTGCTACTTATAGTTAAATATCATTATTTTAATTTTCTTTTCTCAATAGAGCTGCTGTTTTCTAATTGATAATGGTCACTGTTTCCTACGTCTATGTTATTACTCTATCAAGCTAGTAATGAATGCTATAAAGCAAATTTACCAAGCATCAGAGAAATTTTTCCTGCCCTAGTGAGTTCTTCGTCTATAACATGAAACAATCGGTATCTTTACAAAGCCAACCATCTTATGCAGAAAGGGACATTAGTTATTACTATTCCTTATTTTGGTGTGTTTTCTTTTGAAATAATAATATGCTTTGCTGGATTGTTTTTGTCTTCGAGCATGTGATATTTGGTTTCAGATGCTAAGTTTTACTGCCTTTTTCTCGCTTTTTCTTTTCCTGTTTTGTGCCTTAGATACTTTGATGATGAGCTGTACTTTTTCATTATGAGCTTTCATTACATAACAATTAAGGATCATAGGAAGAGGTGGCATGTCTATTGGTTTGCCTTGGTGAGGTGAGTAATTCATTGTTGTACAGGACTATGTACACAAATGTACATCTGGAACCATCTCCTAAGGCGGTGCTCCTGTACTTATGCACCCCAGCTAAAGGTTTATCACCCTCTTGCTTTGTTTCTTGATTGTGTCTGTTGTATCCTCTTATCAAATACTTAGCTATATGATAAACAAGTTTACATCTTGTCAGCTCTGTAATGATACTGCTCATGATTGATGTAGGTTGTTGAATATTGCATTTCTAATAATCTTACAAAGTTTTCAGTGTTTGCAGCAGTTCTCCAGCTAAAAAGTTGCTTTGAGAAACTGTTTTTGAACGAGTGTATCCAGCTCTCTAGTTTGTGACACTGATATATAATATCACTTAATTGAATAAGAGTTGAATGTTCCCCATTAATGGAATTGTTAATACCTATTCTAATGGTTAGAGTTATTGAGCATGGCTGTTGGTTACAGCGAGATGACATCTCTCTTCGTGCTTGAAAAACTTTCAGAGAAGAAGATTAGTATCAGGGCTCCATGTACCAGAGTGAAAATGTAGTTGGAACAGTGGGGAGAGAAAGCCTTACCGTGCTTCTACTTTCATCCTGTATATTTGTGTGTTTCCCTTTATTGTCTCTGTGCTCCCTGTTGATTTTATACTACCTTGATGACACTCTGTTCATTCAGATTCTCTTGTTGGCTTTTAAAGGTTTCTCGAATATAGCTTGAAACTGATAGTTTTTCTTGTTTGCAGACATTACTCCATTTCATCTACTGGGATGCCCTACCAGATATGGAGGAGTTCATGGGTTTAAGCACAAAAGGGGCCTCTACGCTGCTGGCTCAGCATCTCCTTGCAGCTGCTGACCGATATGCACTTGAGAGGCTCAAACTGCTTTGTGAGGAAAAACTTTGTGAAGATGTTGCCATAAACACGGTTGCAACCACATTGGCCTTGGCAGAGCAGCACCACTGTTCCCAATTGAAGAATGTTTGTCTGAAATTTGTTGCTTTGCCTGAAAATTTGAAAGGTAGATACCGTCAGAGCCCTTACTAAATGTTGCTTCTGAAAGTTTTTTCATTGCTTGTCTAAAAAAAAACTGGGTATCTATGTATTGTAGAAACTGAGGGGTAGATCAAGTATTGCCTTATTATATTGGAATCTCTGATGAATCATGGTACTGAGTTCTGCATGAGCTACGTGGCTTGTAGCCTGTAGTTGAGGGCCTTTTGCTAATCATTGATATTGAATGTATATGTCATCATTATCACTCAAATTTGACATCAATAAAGACTTAAATATTTATTAGTAATGATCATTTGCAATTGTTGACATTGTCTTTTGTTTCTGATTGATTGGGTTTGTGATTGTCATAATCATAAGATCAGCATTACCTTCTTCTTTTTTTCTGGTTGAAATCTGCTTTGTGATTGTTTTTATTTTAGCTTGGTGGTATACATTTGTCTCTGACATGATCGATGATTCTTTACTGCACAAATTTTATTACTGGTGTTTAGTATTGAATATATGCTAGGTGTTAACATTGCTAACTTGTTTCTTTAGGAGCTACTGTGACTGCAAGTGTTGTATTTTGAGTCTATCACTAATATTTGTTTGTCATTTTTTGTTTTTCAGCTGTAATGCAAACAGATGGATATGAATATTTAGAAGAGAGCTGCCCCTCTGTCCTTACTGAGCTGCTGCATTATGTTGCCAAAAATAATGAAAAATCATTCATTGCTTCTGGATTTGGAAGTGAGGCACTATTAGATGGCTCCGATGGGCACGGGAGGCGGGTAAAGCCAAGGATGCATTGATTTTGCAATCACATATAGGTTTGCTTATGAGAGCATAATAGGGAATCTTCAAAAATTTAGACATTTTTGAACTGTACTAACAGTTTATCTGTTTTATAAATATAGCAGTGGGCGATTAAATTTGTTCTATAGAGATGTTTTTGTGTTTGGGGTCTCCTAAAATGGTTTGTGGTGATGTTCTGTAGTTGTGAGTGAAATTTGGGGTTTTGGATTTGGCAAATGTAAAAGCCAAAATGTTTAAATGTTGGGGTATATTGTATCTGTTTCATAAAACAGAATTTATCCATTTTTTAAAGCAATTTCTTCTACTAATCCATCGTCAACTATGCCAACATGGGAATCCAAAAAAGCAGCGCATTTTGCTATAAATACAGCATGGGCACCCGATAGATACTGTAAATTATGAGAAACAAATAGAAATTTGCTTGCTTTTAAACTTGCACTGAGATTGAATAAGACATGTTCTTCTGAGAATGAAAAGACATTTATTTTGGGACAGGGAACACAGATACACTAGCAAAATCACAATAATAGAAAGGTTGGAGGTGAATTAACTTAATTCTGATAAAGAATAAACGGAAAGAAACACATCATCTGCTAGCTGCCGTCTCTTTTTCTTGATTCATGTCACTACTAGACATCCTTCGTATCTTGGTTATGGATCCATAGATGGTTAAATGGAAGAGAGCCATGGATAGTGGCACACCAACATCAACACCTTCCACCTTTCCAGTTAGTGCTATAAATTACAATAAAGAACATTGTCCAACATTATACTTCAGTGCCTAACAGAGCCATGTGCTGACATGAAGAAATGTGTTACTTGAATCAGATGATGATCTGGAAATCCTAACTGATAGCAGGCTGGTCTACAGATCACGAGTACGTAACCACCATCAGCCAACCATCAGTCCAGAGCTTTTCTTACAGGCAGTTAACTATGTGGCAAATGGCAAAACCACATGGATCTAATACCAGTTGCTTCCAGAGCCACCTTGAGCAGCAGCAACCTTCCTAGCCATATACTGAGGCTTTGGCTGCAGGCCATTGGAACCTTCAACTGCTTCATCATCTACCCTCTCATTTTTACATGCTGGATTTCTCCTTGGATATGAACTAGAATTATATTGACTTGGGGCAGCAGGATTTCTGACTCCCATCCTCCGCTGGTCAAGAGCTTCCGCTGCTGCTGCAGCACCACAATTATTGTACCGCAACACCGAACTGACAACCTTCCCTGGCCTTGCAGCACCAGCTGATTTAAAGTCATATACACCATCATTAAAACATTCAAAGTCTGACCTCAATAGTCCAGAAAAACAACTTAGTCCATGACTATAATGTTAATAATAATAATAACCCAGACCATTATCAGGTTGGTTAAATTTACTGCAGCAATTACTATTGACAGGTGACTCTGCAGGTGAAAGAGAATAACGTAACAAATGACAAGAATATTTGTATCCAAATCACTTGGTGAAATGCCACCATCAGCACAAGTGAAAATACAAAACATATTCTGAGCTCTATTGAGTTATGCATGCAAGATAGTTGCAAAAAGAAAGAAAACTGACGCCTAAGTTACCTTGCGGAACTTGAATAGGTAGCCTAGTCATGGGCATCCCGGTAGTTCTATCCATATGTGGTTTTTCAATTTCTTTGATAGAACATTTTGAAAGATCTTCTGTAACTCCTACCGGATTTTGTACAGAATTGTCTGAATACAGCACACAGGGTCTGCCCAAAATTTTTTTTTAAAAAAATCATAAGAAAGCTAGAAAAGCACAAACTAGATATATAAGAAGTGGTATGAATAGGAGATGCCATAATAGGAGAAACAGGAAGCTGATGAGGTACCTGGGTAATGATGCATGTTGCCTCTCAGGTGGAGCACCTGTTGTGCCATTTCCATAATGCTCCTCAAGGTATGCAAATTGCTTTTTGAAATGGTCAACAGCACTGCAGAAACATTATCCTCATGAGTGACTACTATGCCACACTTAAAGGCTTAGACAGAACTTAACAGAATCTGATTTTTCTTGTTTCCAGCTCAATGTTTGACTAAGAAAATATACTTGTGTCCCTAAACTCACCAACGGCTTAGAAAATTCTCAGGCACAACATTCTACCCCAGTTAAAAAATTGATTAGTTCTAGAGTCAATGTAAGAAAAATCACGAGCAATGAGGTAGTGTTCAAAGGAAACTTAATTTAAAACCTCCATAATAGCACAAGTCTAAAATTGACAGAAGAATACCTTGGATACATGAAGCCTGTTGGCTCCGAACCTTCTAGGTATTCTTTCAACATTTTAGGATGGTATTCAAGAATTTCTCGATATATAAGCTCTCTTACATCTTCCTTTGTTATCCTACGCCTCTCAAACTCAAATTCCATTTTGGTAACAGGTTGAGCAGAAGGTTCTCTCTCAACCTTAGCTAAACCCTTGAAATATGGATCTGCAAGGGCCTGACATGCAGTAAAGGGATTGTCCTGTTAGACTGTAAAAAGGAGCCGATCAAAAATATAATGAAGTGGCATAGAAGAAGTTTACCTCTTCGGCAGTAGGTCGATCCTTGGGTTCAAATGCCAACATTCTTTCTAATAAACGTAGTGCAAGAGGATTTGCATGGGGAAATTTCTGGGTCAATGGAATGGGCTTCTTCTTCCTCATGCTGCTCAAGTATCTCCGAGCTTTCTCATTGCGTACCTGTTTTCACAAAATATATGAATCAGCAAATGAAAAAATAAATACCACAAATATAAAACAATAATGTTTATTGTAAACCAACCCTGGCAATGGCTTCAGCAGATGGAGTTCCCAATAGATCAGTCATTAGATCCAATTGATGAACCACATTTTTCCCAGGGAAAAGAGGCTTTCCAGTTAAAAGTTCAGCAAAAATGCACCCAATGCTCCATATATCTATTGCTGGTGTATACTATAAGCAAGACAGAGATTGTCATAAAAAATTTATATATAAAAACAAGATAATAAATATTAAAAAAAAAAGAAGACATTATGATAGGGATAACAGTTTTCAAGCATCGTTTTCTGTGCATAAGGTGATACATCACAGTTAAAATCACACAATGATTAGAAGTAGACAACTGAGTTTAACCAACAACAACATAAAGAGGAGATGGAATTACTATGAAACTTCAACCCATAGCTTAAGAATCTACAGCTTCAAAAACGCAAGCACGTATACTTTTATCTTTGATTTGCAGTCCCATTTCATTCCATCTAAAAGTGTTCTCTCCCAAAATGGTTAGTAGTATTTATGAGACAAAGCTTTGCTGCCAAATGGTACGCAATATCATGTGATTCTAAGAAATGCATTATGACCATTTTTTATCTGTCCGATTCAAAGGATGCAATGTATCCGAATATATGAAAAGCTATAGTAACGAGCTATAAGAGCACTAAGAGATGATATTTCCAAACTAACTAACAATTGATCCGGGATGTGCATAAATCAAGGTATTTCCAAGGTAAGTAACAAACATTCATCGTACCTTTGAAAAAAAGGATCCACACAATTCAGGAGCCCTGTACCATCTTGTAGCAACATAATCCTAAATAACAAGAAATATGAATAGTTACCCTCATGACCAAGAGGAAGAAGGTACAGATCATAATCCAACACCAATTTTATTACAGGATTACTGTAGGTTCCAGATTACTTACTGTCCAGAATATAGCAGTTGGAGTATCATTGAAAGCTACTCTTGCAAGACCAAAGTCACATATCTTAAGTTTACAATCAGCATTAGCTAAGATGTTCTTTGGCTTTAGATCCCTGTGAAACACATTTGCTGAAATACGATATAAGAGAGGATAAAAAAAGATCAGACAAGTTTAATCATCTGGATCTAAATTTGTTAATTAAATACAATGGAAACAAGTAGGTGAATACAACTGCAGTAGAGACTACGAGCGTAACCTGTGTGAATGTACTTTAGACCGCGTAGAAGCTGATAAAGAAAAAACTGGTAGTGTTCTGGAGTCAAATCATCATTTGCTTTAATAACCTGGTGTAAATCAGATTCCATGAGTTCAAATACCACATAAATATCTTTGAATTCCCTTCTCGAAGGAGGTAACAAGATATGCTTGATCTCCACAATGTCCGGATGACGTAATAGTCGAAGAAGTTTGATTTCACGAAGAATGCGAGTGGCATCAGAGACATGCTCAAAGATATCATTGATTTTCTTAATAGCTACTTTCTCTCCAGTATGTGTATCATATGCAGAACAAACAACACCATAGCTTCCTTTACCAATTACTTCCTCTATTTTGTATCTGCTCCCTTCACCATATTCTGTGAAAAAATCCACATCTGCAGATGACTGCATCACCATAATTGTATCAACAACACAATCCAAATGTAACTTACAATCAAATCAGGTTAAAATAATAGACAGAAACTCAAAGCAGTCAACCTCTAAACACCCAAAAAACAGGTTTTAATTATTGCCGTTAAATTTAGAGTATGGTAACAAGGTTTACCTTCACTGGTTGCATATCTAACCATTGGATTAAAAATGTAAAGTAAGGTTTAAAACCTCAATATATATACAGGCTCCAGTAAAAGCATATCATCTGATTATATATAAGATTATATGAGTAATAAGTTCAAACTCCAAGATAAATATCTCCTATTATGAATATTATAGAAATGCATTACCAGACAATCATCTTAATTCAAGTATTCTACAACCAAAGAAAGGAAAAATTAACAAATGGATTACAACATCTACTTTGATCATAGCTTCCACCATCCACAAAATCCTGCCCAAACATTGTGATATATCATCTCATTAGCAAGGTAGCATTTACAGAAACTAAACCAACTCTAAACTCCATTACATAAAGAGCATGTAAATCGCAAGTCACTGGTTACAGTGGGACCTCCAACAAAATTCCAAAATGGGACATAACCAAGTGGCAGGAGCTTGGACATGAACATTAGATGCAGTTCCTTCCTATCTACGTTCATGATTATACCCACAACACAACAAACAAAATGTCTGGTAAATATGGACCACCCAAAAGATATATACATAAAACAATAAATATTCCAGACCAGCAAGAAATATACAATGATCTCAAGTAACAACCGATACAAAAACAATTATAACCACACAAACAAGCATTTGTTGACACAGATCTTGCAGAAAGTTATCAGCTATAACAAGCACAACACATATCTGAAAATATTGAATTTACCTTCTTTCTTTGATCAGGCTGCATCTTATCAACAAAGCATCAAAATCCTCCAAAAGCTAATAACCAGCAAGTTGAACTTCCAACTTCAACCACAACCACAAGATCACAAAAGAACCCAAATAACCAAACTCGAAATTCAGCAAAAACACAAAGACCTAACACCAGAACCAACTCAAAAACCACTAAAATGCCAAGATCGAGACTTTAAAGATCACCCACACACCGAACCAACAAACCCTAATCGTAAACGATCACTTCAGCCCCAAAAAAACCACTTAACACAACTTAATCAACAACAAAATTTCCAACAAATTACCAAACAAATTAATTAAAATCAGTGAGGAGAAGTCGAAAATCTAAATGCAGCACTGAACTAGAGCCAACAGATCAAGAAGAAGAATCCTTTAAGCGAAAAGTACAAAACTTTGGAGAATCTGAGAAGAAAACGATGATCACTAATGCGTTTTTCTTGTACTGTGATGAGAAAACCAAGTGGGTATCTTTGTTTATACCAGTATAAAATTATACAAAAACAAAAAAGTAGTAGTAGAAGAAGAAGTAGTGTTTTCGATACTACAGAGATTGTGAAGAGAACGAAAACCCTTGTATTTCCGTGCAAAGTGATATGAATGCTTTCGATCTTAAGCGAAATAAATGCACCAAATACAACTCTCTTTTGGTTTGTGTTGTGTGTTTTTCAAGTTCTTGAAGAAATGGAGAACAATAAAGGAACAGAATGGGGATTGATTTCTTCTTTCTTTTAATTTAAAGAAGAGAGAGACAGTCATGTAAAATGACCTTTTTGCCACTAGAGGTTTACAGTGGTGAAATGGTGTTGATTATGTTACGGTGATTTGTTTATTATTAATTGAAGAGATAAGATCGAGAGGATTTTCTTTTTTTCTTTTGTAAAATAAAAGAGAATATTACGTGGCTTAAATTTATATTTAATTAGTTCATGTACATAAATTTCTGTGTTTATTTATCAAAATATTCTTAAAAACTAATTATAATGAACCTAATATTGAATTTTATCAAAATCCATCTTATACATTCACGTCTTCTGTTCATTACATGCACATATTTTTGTAATTACAAAATTAAAATTAATAATTTAGATAAATGATGAGAATAACAATGAAAACCGAGGATTGCATGTGATTTCACATGGGGACGTCTGATCATGATACATCTTGTCCATTTGTATATTCCCAATATTTATATTAGTATTTACTATATACACATCAAAAATAAAATTAGAATGCACTTGTTCGTTTTAAATAAATCTAAATTATAAATAAATATATTTTTCATAAATATAAATAATAAGTAAATAAATTTGTCAACTCAATTTGTATAGATTAATTTTAATTTTTTTAATGAAAACTTAATTTATACTCTATTATGTAAAATCAATTTTTGATAGTGGATTGTTTTAAAAAAATAATAATGATTTTTATATTTTAAATAAAGTTTAAAACATTGAAACGAAATAAATATATATATATATATTCGTTTTTTATATATATATTTTTAAATAAAAAAATGGAAATAGTTGTTGACATTGTCCACTAATATTTATGGTGGTGGTGTTATATTCATAAACATTTTGACTTGAGGCTTTTATATTTCTTAATCTCTAAATAAATATAAAGAAAGTATTTCTAGTCATAAAAGTGCCATTTGTTTTTTTTCATTACAATTCTTTCCAAGTAGAATAGTGGAGTGAACGTAGTTTGATTAATTAGTAATGGGTATACTAATATATTCTTAAATCTAGTCAACCATGCTAATTCAAGGGAAAATATTTATAGAGTTTATTTTTTATTTTTTATTTTTCGAAAGTTTAGATTGTTTAGCAATTATTTTCAAAAAATATATGTATTGTTTTAAAATTTTGAGTGATTTGGACAGAAATGGAAAATATAGTTGGAGTAGAAATGAAGAAAACGAATTTAATATCATATTGAAATGGATTAAAAACTAATAGAATATCTGAATATATGGTAATTCTCACTAAAATATATTTTGAAAATCTTCACAAAATTATTCTAGAAAGCCAATTAAAATAAGATAATGATATTAGGACAACGTAATAAAGTGTTCACTAATTAATCAATTAAAAAAAGTAGTATATTTTATTCATACATTCAGCGTATGTATAAACAATGAAATGTTGATGTTGATGAGTCGTAATATACACTATGGTTGACAATCTGATTTGATAAATTTACATAGTGTTGACACTTCTGGTATAATGTTTAGGGTGGAATTCATTCTTATTTACAACGCTCCCTTAAATTTTACCATTCGAAAATTTTGAAATAAGAGTGCCTAATTAAAACCATATTAAAAAAAACAAATATGATTTATAATGCCCCCTTCAATTTTACCATTTGAAATTTTTGAAATAAAAGTGTTTCATTAAAACCTTACTAGAAAATGCAAATAGGATAAACAGATAGATGAAGGAAAAAGAGAACAATCGAATCTAAACATTTTATATTCCCCCTAATGAGAACATCCGTAATCAAATCTACTCATTCATTCTTTTAGAAATATCACATGAATTCTTAATGTACTTGATTACAAATATCAACCATATGCATTCCCTATTAGTTCCATGCAATGCAAACATTTTAACATGATTCGTTAATGTAGTAACTAACATTTATTTTATAGATCTTCACAAGATTGTGTTGGGATGTCAAGTCCATACCACATTAGTAATACAAGAGAATAATGTCTTGTATATAAAGTATATAAAGAACTCAATTAATATGAGACATTTTTAGGTGATGATACCCAGTAACAAATCTGTACAGACTCAGCCCTGACCCAAAACGGACAATATTATACTAATACTGGAGCTGAGGAGTGTCTTCGGAAGGTCCAACAAGTGGTATCAGAGTTTGATTCGAAGATGGAGCCCGTGGTTAGATCCGTGGTGTGTCTTGTG